>VDFB02086081.1:21455333-21574652 GCA_007258455.2 Sequoia sempervirens
AAAGAAAGTCCGTTTTGGGTCAACATGGAAGAGACATTTGGTATCAATGCTTTGCATCATCTACAAAAGGAAAACAAAGTGAAAATAAAATTAAAAGGAAAAAGAAAATGAAAAAGCATTTGGGTCAGCATGAAGGAGACATTGCGGTCTTAATGCCTTGCATCATCCCCAAAAGGAAAACATAAAACAAAAAAAAGGACCTTTTGGGTCAACATGGAAGAGACATAGGGCATCTCTACACTTTGTGTCATCCCAAAAAGGAAAACACAAAACAAAAAAGAGAAAATGACAAAGACCATTTGGGTCAACATGGAAGAGACATAAGGCATATCTACACTTTGTGTCATCCCCAAAAGGAAAACACAAGATAAAAAGTGAAAAAGGTAAGCCACAACATATAGAAGAAGAGAGATACAAATAGAAAAAGTGTATGATGAGAGAGAAAAAATTGAACACACGATACATGCAAAAATGATACGCACATGAAGGAAAAAGAAGCAAGTAATGCAAATGGAAGTCAACCATTAACTAAGTTATTTGTTTCTCAATCTGAAGCAACTAAGCAGAAAAGGAATAACATAGTTAAGTGACAAAGACAAATGCATTGCAAGGACAAGGCTAACAATTTATTTCCCCCACAAATTGTAAAGGAAAGAATAAGCCAAGGTGAGTGATGGAAAAGGATCATGCAATAGTGAGAATAAGGAATTCTACAACTATGGCATGATGATGGGATTTGGTTGCTTTAAGGTACGATGGGGAAACAATCGGTAGTAGTGAAGTGATAATTATCCAATATGTCCTTCAATGTCCGACATTCTTCTGTTTGATGACTAAGAATGCAATGATATTTTCAAAATGGTATGTTAGAATATTTAGGATGAATAACCAATCTATTCATAGGTGGTAAAAGTATAGTGATTTTGTTTAAAAGTAATTGGAGTCTCCTTTCACATTCAAGTGGAGGATGTGTAGGAAAATTGAGTTTCTTTAATTTGTAAGGTCGTTTTTGCTTGCTAGACTCTCCTTGTTCATGAATAGAAGGAAGAAGAGGACCCATGGGAATCCTAGGATCCTTGTCATTAGAAGGGGGTAATGGTTTTGAAGAGCACAAAAGATTTACTAAGAGGGGGGGTGAATCAGTAAATCTAAAACAAATTTCACTTTTAAACTTTTCAACAACTCTAAAATTTTATTAATAGCAACCTTTATCAACTTCAAATTCTAACACAAATAAACTATACAAGAATATCTCAATATGAACAAGTTGACACTAAGATTTTGCATGGAAACCCTTATGGGATAAAACCATGGTACAAACAATGTACTTTATGAATTATAAATCCTTTTACAATGAATGTAGGCACCAACCTAATAGAATCAATAAATATGTATTTTAGTAGGCTCCAACCTACAAAGAGCACCAAAACTTAATCCTATTTTAGTAGGAACCAACTTACAAGGAGAATCAACCCCTAATTCTGATTTAGTAGGTACCAACCTCTAAGGAGCACCAACCCCTACTTGCCAAGCACCAACTTAGTAAATATTATAATTTGAATTGAATTATGTTCCACCTTCAATGTTGCTTCCTCAATGGATGATGGACTTTATAATCTTCTTGAAATTATCCTCCTTGAATGATATCACAATATATCTTTCTCACAACTTTCCTTTTCACATAAATGATTTAATTAATGATGATGTCATCTACTTCACCAAATCTGTAGTATATTCTTCTTCAAATCTGCATTTGATTTGTCAAGTTTGTATTCATCAAATATAAATATTACTTTATCCAAACTATCTATCTTCCTTATCAAACCTGCATCTTCACAAATGTGCTCATAGTGTCTTCATAGATTTGACCTCTCCAAGATGTTCTTTAAACCACAGTCACTCTTGTTTATAATTCTTCATAAAATATCATAAATCCACTTCATATATTTCACTTATGGACTGCATGTATACTTCAGATCATATCCTCTCTTTATTATAAATGATATATTGTTGTTCTCCTTTTATACAACCATTAACACTTTCTTGTGTTTTTATGATTTAGCTTTTATTTCTCACAATACTTCAATAATTTTCTTCCTCTCTATTTTTTTTCACACATACGCAACACACACTAATTTTACTCTCTTTCTTAATTAAAAATAATGTTCAATAAAATCCATTATTCGATTCACAATCTACTTCTTAGATTGTATTCATTCAATCCACACCTAATTGAGTTTTAGATATACCATATATTCCATACTTCTACTCAGATTGTGTTTTGAAGATATGACATTTATTTCACATTATCATTCTCACACTCACATACAACTTTGCCACTTGTCTTTATGCCTTTAGTGATTCAATGAATGGATGCAACCCCTTGATATGGATACAACCATTTAAACAATCATGTCTTTTCACTAACAAATCTGAAAATTATCTTCTTAAAATTTTCTTTCCATTTGCTTGGTTTCTATGATATTCTTCTATCTCTTTCACAACACAAATTTGCATATATTCTCTTTTATATCTCCATATACTTTTTTTACAATTTTTCCATAAATTCTTCTTACAAGCTTTCCTTCAATCTCTCTCAGATGATCTTCCTTTTATCTTCTCATGTGCATATGTACAGGGGTTAGTCAAATACAATCTTTTGTTTCACACAATACTCAACACTCTCCATTCTTCAGATTATTTTCATTTTACTCACAATATACACAACACATATTTGGATGATATAATCTTTATTCACACATAGCTACTTATGCAACCTTGATTCTTACTTCATATATGTATATTAGACAAACTTAGTGACTTTTGGATGAAGCAACATGTCATTTTGAATCTTCTCTTTCAAAATAGATTGCGCCCTTTTGTATCTTCCTTTTAGTTTTTCAATATCTCATCACAACAAATCATATTTTATAGTTGAATTTCCTTTCACAAATATGAAGCATGTCTCTTCACTTCATTGTATTAGACTTAATTATTTTCTTCAAATTCTAAAAACCTATTCTTCTTTATAGATACACATCTTTTAGAAAGGAATGCCTCTTATGAAGCCACGCCTTTTTGACATATGAAAGGACATCTTTTGACTTATGAACAGATTGCATCTCTTAATGAATGCGATTACTTTTATAAACTAATTTTTTTTTAGCGATCTCACTTAGTTGTCTTATTTTATTAATAAACTGAGTTTATTTTAAGACATCTCCTTAATCAACAATCATCCTTAGTTATTTGTATGATGGCTTGAGAATGTCCAGTAATGTGTTCTAAACTCATCCTATGACATCAACATATTGTATATTTAAGGTATTGCAATCTACAATCTAAAGCATTGAGCCATGGTGAATCTGTAATCTATAGGATTGAACATAATGAAGTATTCGACAAACTTTATTTATCTCATGTTCTTTCACTAATCGATTCACATAAAATCACATGGCTTTATTTCTTCCACTAATGGATCTATTGAAATCAATGACAAATTCCAATAGATTGTTCATGTCGAAGGAGAATGTGAAAGTTAGGAGGAGCATCCAAGATCACTATACTAGCATTTCAAAGTCTCCTAGGTTGAAAAGGAGGTCTATTAGGATGGAAGGGATCTTGATATCCTAATCCTATGGTGTGTGCATCGGTTGGTTGTTGTTGAAGAAGTTGATGAATGCCATGTTCATTTTTTTGTCACAACCTTGTTTTCTTAGAATTGTAAATCCTTTGCCATATGTTTCTTCAAGGTTTATGGGAGTGTTTGTGACTTTGTGGTCATAAAATGGGTGAGGTGTGTTTGTTTAGAGGGACTAGGTTTTTTTGAGGGAGGAACCTTAGGTACTTCATTGATTTCAGGATGTAAGTATGCAAAGTGATCAGAAGGTGCAATAGTAGGGGGATCTAGTGTCCTCATGGATGGATAGAAGGTTGCATTGGCTTCAATGTTTTCAAGGCATTCATTTAAGAACTTTTTCAGGCTATCATCATCTTCCCCAATGATTTCTACATCATGAGGAGTTGAAGGAGCATGAGGAAGCTCAAGATTATTAGGATCACAACCAAAGGCACAATTAGACATGTCTACCAAGGATTATAATGAATTCCAAAACTTATTAAAAGAAAATCCCATGATGACAATGAATGGAAGTAAAATAAGATGCAAGAAATAGCGGAAAACAGAGATTTTGTAAAGCAAAACAAAAAGCAATGATAAAAATTGTAATGTAGGAAATACCTAGAAAATGCCTAAAAATGTGTGAAAAGTGCAAAGGGACTGATTCACCCAGGGTGGCGAATGAGTCCCAGTATGATAGTTTTTTTTGTGTTTTTCAAAAAATTTAAATGATTTGAATACTTTTTAGAATGCAATTACGGATGCAGAATGTAGATTTTTAGTTTTTTCAATGATATGCAATGCAAAAATGAACACTAAACAAAGTTTCCACTAATGCAATGTGAGAAGTCGTAGAATACAGAAACAAGATAATGTCCTAATTGAATGTTGATGCAAATGTAATATAGGATGAAATAGGTGAATGGAATCAAAAATAAAAAGTGTTCAAAATGTAGGTTCACCAAAATGAACAGTAGATTTTTGGCACCAATGCACTTCTCTAGCTCGTCTAGGGTTTTTCACCTAAAAGGAGAGAGGTAGGGCCAAAAATGCTAAGGGGTTCATTCAAATTATGTTATGTGTGATGTTATCTATGGTAATGAAGTGAAATAAGTGAAACTAAGTGATATATATGACTAATTATGAATGAAAAACTAAAATTTAAGCTATGTTGGAAAACACACTATGATATGCAAACAATGAACTAAAAGATGAATGAATGCAAACAGAAAGAGAAAGGCTGAATCAAAGTGCACTTGGGAAATATTTGAGGAATCTAGAATGTCCTAAATGTTGTTTGAAATTACTAAAAGTATGCAGTGGGACTCATTTTCCCATTGTGGTGAATTAGTCCCACTACTGGTGTAATTTGTCAGGAACCAAGTTTCTGACTGTTGGGATCCAGAATTTGACAAAATCTAGATTTTCAATCTTAAGGTGGGACTCATTTTCCACTGGTGGTGAACCAGTCCTCTCCCAAAATTATGAGAAATCAAGAGACAACTCTGTAACACCAGATCTATAAATTTTTGCTTGTCGGGTTGTCAAAGTCAATTATGTAGAAAATAGATAGAAAACCTTCTCCAAGCTTAAAATATGAATGATTTGACTTGAAGCACCTAGTTGACTTGTTAACCAATCATCAATCACCTAAATACTTGTTAAATATACATACAAAGGTCTACAAACACACATGCAAGAGGGGAAAAATGGTTGAGGGTTAGCAAATAGGGGTTTACCTTGGTCAAACCCCACTTTGGTAATCAAACCATTAATAAAATAATGAAATGTAAGAGAATGATAAACAAATAATATGCAAATGCTATCAACTTACCAAACCCTTGGTGAAAATATAAAGTTGTATCAATGGATGCTCCATAATGCTTGAATAATGCTTGATTTGATGTTATAAGGTGCTTGAATGCTTGAGTGAATAGGTGAATGAGTGAACTTGATGAATAATTGAATGAATGAATGGGCTTAGAATGGATGTAAAAAATGTTATTTATACATTCTTGTGCCTTAGTAACCCATTAATACCTCATCACAGGCTGACATCAAGTGAATTTGAATAAAAAATTGAAAGGAAATTTAAAATATTTTGAATTTGAAGCCAAGGGGGACTCATTCGCCACCCATGGAAAATGGGTCCTACCTAGGACCTCAAAATGGGTGTTTGGAATTATCTTGTATTTAATGTTGTTGTCGAGCTTACATTCAAAAATACACTTAATTAAAGCTTATAAGGGCATAAAAGGGTCAAATAAAGCATAAGAAAGGTTTAAATTGGGAAATTATGCCTAGAAAAGCATGAAATCTTGTTACAAGACTTTACAACACTTCAAAATAGGACTTGATTAGTGATGAAAAGGTGATTTTTAGGTGAATTGAAATGAATAGAGTCTAGAAGAGTGTAGAAATGTTTTCTACAACACTTCACAACACCTTCACAAGATGTCAATATTTGAATTTTAGTACATAAATATGCATGTTCAAGCCATGTTACAACATAAAATCAGAGAAAAATAGACCAAACATCATGAAACAAGACCTAAAAGGCCATGAAAATGACAAGGGGCCATTTTTCTATAGCACAGAGACAATGCTTCAACTTGAACCTAAACCAACAACTCCAAATCAACCAACAATAAACACTTCACCTTCCTCATCCAAATGCCTAAGAGATAATGAAACCAACCCCGTCATGCCCCCTTGCATAAAACAAGTTTATAAATTAAAAGAGAAAGTGATTGAACCACCTCCCATTGTTTCTTCTGTTCCTCCCCTTTAGAAAGAAAAGGAGCCTATGATGGATCAACCTGCTCTTACACCTACACAACTTTGAAATAGAATCAAAAGAATCCAAGGTACTAGGGAGCATAGGTGTTGACATTGTCTCCTTTCTCATCAACTACAAACTAAAGAAAACAAAGAAAATCAACCTCCACCCTTGATAGAATCCATGCATGAAGACCCTCCTCCCTAATCACAACAAAACAATCCAATACAACAACCACAACTCATAATACACCCATCATTAGACATTGTCATTCATCCTTTAGTTGTCATTAATCTAGATGACGATGATGAGATCACTAAAATAAATGAAGAGGTGCATAATGATCTGAATACATTATTTTCCTCTTCCATGAGCTTCAATGACAAATCTCCTACAACACATGTAGAACCTGGAACTTCACCTAGTTTAGCCCTTGCTCTTTTCCCTCTAGCCAGTTGTCCACCTTCTAAACATGATTGTGAGGCAGATGACTTGTTAGATGGTTGAATTGCATTCACTTTGCTATCCTTTCACATTTTTCTTTTATTTTATTTTTCTTTTATGTGTGTATTATGTTCCCCTGTTCCATGTTGTTTGATGTTCTCGTCTCTTTGTGACATTCCTTCATTTGTACCTTTATTCTTCTATATGTCATACATTGCTTTTACCTTTTTCTTTGTTTTTTGTTTTCCTTTTGGGGATGATGGAAAGCATTGAGACCACAATGTCTCTTTCATGTAGACCCAAAAGACCCCCTGTTTCTTTTCCATTTTTCTTGTTGTTTCCTTTTGGGGATGACATAAGGCATTGAGACCGAAATGTCTCCTTCATGTTGACCCAAGAAAAAAAAATCATTTTTTATTTTTCCTTCTCGTTTTGCATTTTCTTGTTTTTTCCTTTTGGGGATGATGCAAAGTGTTGTGACATCATATGTCTCTTCCATGTTGACCCAAAATGGATTTTTCTTTTTCTTTTTTTTCATTCTCTTTGTGTCTTTCTTCCAGTTCTATGTATTCAGGGAATGATGACAGTTTTGAGCTCTTTAATCAAAACATTGCAGCAATGAACATATTGACCCCAAATCCATAAATCCCTTGTGTTTGGTGTTCTCATTTTGGGGGCAAGCCCTTTCTATCCTTTCTTTTTCCTTCCTGTCACATGATGTAGCCTTACTTGGAAACATATGACTTGGCATAGGGGCTTTCCAAGTTGGATCTCATGTCTTCTTTCTTTTTGCATTTTGCATTCACTACTTTAGAGTAATTTCTCATAGAAAGGTGTGTAGTGATTCCTTTCAAGTGGGGGCATACATTGGCATAGTTCATTTACATTTTTCTTATTTTTGGTTCTTAGTGCAGCCTTATTACTTTATACGATGTGTTTGTCACTTTGTGGATGACATTGGTGTGATGTCTTTCATGATTGTGATCTTTCTTAGCATATTACATTCCTCTTGGTGGCCTGATGCAACACACTACATCCCTTAAGTTATGAATTTTCTATCCTTTGATTGGTCCTCTCTTGGAGATATTAGACACAATGTTCCCTAAGTTATAGACCTCACATGAACTAAGGAAGACTCATTTGAACATCCTTTTGCATGTTGAATTTTGCATTTACATGGCTACCTTGCATAACACAACTTGAATGTTTGTGGTGCCATTGCATTTGTTCATGAGTTCTAAGCATACGAAGCTTTTCTTGTCTCATGAAGCACAAAATGATATTTTTATTTTTGGTGCCTTATTAATGTTATCAGGAGGTATAACTTTAGTATGCTTGAGTGGGAAAGCCCATTCTAAGGCATGACTTTTTCCCACAACCACCTTGTGGATTTCTCACCCCATGGACAACTAGAAGTTTTGTGGCCCTAGAGTGAGTATGTTGTGGATTTCTCACCCTACAGACAACCATAAGTTCCATGGCCCCAGAATGAGTATACTTGGGCCTTCTCACCTGATGGACATCCATGAGTTCTGTTGCCCCCAGAGTGAGTATGCATTTTCTTCCCAATCAAAGAAGCCTAGATCTAATCCACAATGAGCTAGACAAATGATCAAAGTTTGATCCAAATTTCCTTCATCCTTTTTCATCACTTTCATGTGTTTTCCTTTGTGTTTATGTTTGGTTTTCCATGATATCTTAATCTTCGGGGCTTGATCATCCCTCTTGATTATTGTTGTCTCATCTTACCAACATTAATGCATTCAAATCCCTCTTGGTTGCATGATCAACTACTTTAGAGTGAGTTTGAAGCAGATTCATCCTCTTACTAAAGTGGGGCTAACTTTAGACACAAAAAGTAACCTTTCTAATATTTCTCATGTGTGGGCCCTCCTAGTAGAATTTGGCTTGATTTTTTCTAGATTTATTGTTGTAATGTGGCGAACACATTCACATTAGGTCTTGGACCCTTGTGAATCATTAAGACTTCTAGGATGTCTTGTAAAAGTGTCGTGAAGTGTTGTAACCCACTTTCACACTTTTATAGGACCCTTTTATCATATAATTCACTTAAATATCTCCCTTTTATCACTTACCAAGTCTTATTTCAAAGTGTTGTAAAGAGTTGTAATAAAATATCATGCTTTTCTAGACTTTTCATCACTAATTCAACCTTTTATCGTCTTTAAATGACCCCTTAATGCACTTTCTAACCATACTTAAGTGTATTTTTGAGGATATTCGCTTTAAACATTATTTAATGCACTTTAATTTCTAAAACCCAGTGAAATTTCCCTAGTGGGACCAAATCACCACTTGGGAAAACTTAGTCCCATTGGGCAAAAAAATCAAAATAAATTTAATTTTTTGGCAGGATTTTATTCTATTACCCTTGAGGTCGTCCTGTGATGTGTTATTTTCAGGAATTAATGGAAAATCAAGTAATACAAGGTTTTTTCCTCTCATTTTAACCCCCATTCATTCACATAAGAAATTCATCCATTCACTTAATCATTCTCAAGCATTCAAGCACTCTAAGCATAATCAAGTCATCCATTGGAGTGCTTCATTACATATCTTTAGATTTATACATCAAGGGTTTGGTGAGTTCTTGGTATTGCATGTTGTTTATTCATCATTCTCTTCTCATTCCATTCCATTTCATAGGATTTGATTACCAAATCAAGGTTTGACCAAGGCAAACCCCTATAATCTAACCCTTAACCCTTTTTCCCCTCTTTGCATGCATGTTGCAGGATTTGTATGTAGATTTTTCAAAGAGTTTGGTGTCAACAAGTAGTCAACAATCCATCAAAGTCAACATAACCCTAATTGAAGCTTGGAGACTCTTTTTAGACCGTTTTCTGTAGATTCAAATTTGAACACCTGTCAGAAAAGGAAGTGCAGACCAAAAGATATAGAATCCTATTCCAAAATTCTAGAAATCCCTAGGTGGACTTAGTTGCCATTTGTGGTGAATTAGTTGCACTACCAGGCCTAAAAATTTATTTTTACATTTTTGAGTACCCATTTGGTAGATTCCAGTTTTGATAGATTTTCCTCAAAATTGGACTAAGTTGCCCAACCTGATGTAAGTGTCCCAGTCAACATTTCTAGTCAACTTTGTAGGATTCTAGAGCCTCTTTGCCTCGGACTTCAAATTACAAGTGCATCTCTCTAGTTCTATTTAATTCTATCATCATTTACTTGCATTTTTAGGTGTTTTTGCATACATCATTGTGTTCTCCAACACTTTACATTTCTTAGGTTTAACATCAATAAATCATTTATTTTTTAGTTTATTACATTTAGAAATCATATTTAGGCACATTGAATCCATTATAACATCAATATTTGAATGTATCATTGCATTTTTGGCCCCAATCTTCCCTCCTTTTAGGTGAAAAACCCTAGAAGGAGCTTAAAGTATTCAGGTGCCAAAATCTTTGTTTACAGTAAGGTAGCGAGTTTATAAGAAACTAAGGGTTGGTTTGTTATAATATTTTATTGTATTTCTTGACTCAATGTGGATAAGGAACTAATCAAGTTAATTCACGAAGTTTAAGTCTGCGAAAAAATCAAATATAAAATCTAAACACACTACTTTATTGTATTTTTCATTATTTTAAGTTCAAATCCACACTTCAAAATACTACAAAGCATTGTGAGGGTTTTGAAGATGATTTAGCCCACTTGTAATTTCTCTCAAATTTAAGTGTGAAGAATCTATTATCAAAGTAATAATTGCAAGTAATCACTATATTGTTGAATGATGTTATAGGGAAACACACCTTGGTTTTGTAGAGCCTAAAGTGCAGAGGATAAAATTATGAAAATTGTCTCTTGTTCATTGGCCATAGACCTAAGGTTTTTGAGTATAATAATTAACTTTTCTTTAGAAAAAAATAGAAAATAAATTGGAAACACCAAAAATTTTAATGTTTATTACCCTGTCTAAAGGTTTTTCTTCTTTGTGCAAACAGATCTATGAATTCATATTTTTCTAGAATTTGTTCAAAGTAAGACAATGAGATGCAAATGCCAATGTGCAATAATGCAAATGATAATTATGAATACAATTTTCAATGTATATTTTATCTAGATGACTAAAATAAACCTTGATGCAAGCTATGATGCAATATGTAATCCATTTTTTTGAATTTTTATGTTTTTATAATGCAAAAATGAAACCTTAAATAAGAATTTCAAAACAATGCAATGCAAAACCTGGATCTAGGGTTTGAAAGAATTTCTAATTCATAAGGTGTATGCTATAAAAATGTTAGGTTCACCAAAATTTAATGGGGTGAAAATGGGTGAACCTAAGTTTAATGTCTAAACCTAGGATGAATCTTTTCCATTTTCAAGTGTACATTAGAATTAAAATAAACAAGGTGAATAGATTAAATTCCAACCATGAATGTGAGTCAATCAAACCTAGATCTATATCCATATGGCCTTGAAAATGGATTAGAATTGATTTACCTTAATTATCCTAATTGAACTATATGTATTAATTCTAAAATTATAATATTCTAACAATGAAAAGATTGAAAGAGTAACTTGTAGGCAGATCTGGGAAGTGTAGAGGATTGTATACCTATCCATAAAAGTTGGTTTTGATCACTATAAGGGGAAAAGTGGTGTAGGGACATATGGGTACTTGTATGACACTTTTTATCTAATTTTGGGGTCCTATAATGAAAAATATGAGCTCCTAATTTCTAGTTGAAAAGTTTTTGGAACACTATCAGATGATTCTATAGGCGAGTTTCTGTGATTTGACAAGGTTTAGGGATTTGAATGCGACAATGAGCAACTTATCTTCAATCTTCCTTCAATCCTAAAACCTGCACAATCAAAGAGAGATGAAGTGTTGGGCCATCTACGGGCTTGCCTCAGTCAAACCTTATGTAAATTTTTTCACTTCCACAAATGGCTATGTCAATGATGGAATGATAATGGAAATGAAGGAATGATGAAATTACAAAGTGTTTCAAATCACCACCCTTCAATAAATTCCTCGAAGGGCTGAAGTCATGCACATGAAATCAAGGTCTTCGATCTTGATTGCTTGATTTCTTGAATGATTTGGATACCTAAAAAAGTGTTAGCCTTCACAAGACAATGATAGAAAAAACACACATAAACTCACATAAGATTTGACATGATATTGGATCTTGAATTGTTGTAATAAATCACTGAGATGTTGCTATTGACTTGCTCTTGAATTCTCTTGAAAATAGTATGTTCTCCTTAATTGTGGTTAGGTTTTAAATGATGCAATGACTAGGTATTTATAGGAATTTATTCAATTTCCCATAAATTAAATTCCAAAAGATGATACTTGAAATTGGAATCTTAAAATTTTGACACTGACATACCAAAAATTGGTCCCTGGAAGAATAGGGGAACCCATACATTCTAGGGTGTATGGGTCATGGCCTTATTTCTAGGAGACAATGTATCAAGGGCTAAATTTTAATTGGATTTATCTGTTAAATGCTTGCAATTTCTAGGAAAACGGTAAAAATAGGCCTTGTAATGCATAATTTAATAAATTAAGGACCCCAATTAGGCTCAATAATTCAAGGGGGGAAAATAGTGTGAAATTTTTAGGGGTGATATTTTACAATGATACAGTGTCATCTAGTGAGAAGCACATTAATCAAGTATCTAACCATGTGAAGAATAAATTTATAAATCCAAAGCCTCTAACTTCTACCAACATCTAGATTCTAATCTTCACACAAAAATTACAAGGACTGCTTCAAGAATCTAATTGTCCATTTTTCTCTAGTTTAAAGGAACACTAACTTCCTAAAGTATATTATGTCTTAGTGTTCCACCTATTACATGTTTGGATCTTAGAACTAGGAAGTATATCAAACTAAATATTCTAGGATTTTGGGCACCTTAAAATGTCCCTAAGACATCTATGGTGGAATAGAAGGTTGATCAAAACATATAAAATGGGTTTTTCAACTTAGAAAAAATTAATAAGATATATTCTTTATTTATTTTATCTCATCCACAACCTTTTAATTGTATCAATAACTTAAAAATTCACAAGTATTCAATAGAAGGAAAACTATTTAGAGGCAGTGATGTCAAATCTACCTATTATTACTAAACATAGAAATTATGATTAATGATGTTAAATAAAATATATTTTTTTCTTTCTTAGGTGTAGTTTTCTCTACAATGTGAGGCAATAAATTGTCCTATATATACAATCTCATTAAACCAATGGTTTCATCTACTGTATTTCTATTCAAAATAATTAATGAATTATGGATGCTTTTTAATCAAAATTTTCTATAGTCCTTTATATTATAGCATTTATCTCATTTTTAGTTTCCATGTGTGATAGTTATGTTGAGTGAGGAGCCCAATAGCCCTAGGTAAATATAATGGACACTCAAATTATTCCTTCCACACCCAAAAATATATTAATAATGTAATTGTGACCCCCCTAGGATATAATAATGGGCACTTAGGTTCAATTTGTATAATGTACAAGACTTTAGAACTTAGTTGTTTATAAAAGAAATATTTTTATAACTTAAAAAAAATCTTGAAAAATTAAAAAATTGGAAGTTATAAATATATTCCTTGTCAATTTATGATAACCATAGAAAATATTAACCAAATTTTTTATTTGTGAAGAAAATTTATGCATGTTTTATAAAATATTGAAAAAGAATCTTAAACTAAAAATTATTTTCTCATATAGAACCTAGAAGAGTCACCTCTATTTTTATAAGGTGATTAGAAAGAGTTTTGTGTCACCAATAAATAAAATTTTTGACATTATAAGTGTAAGTTATGGCTCTCAAAAAATATTATTCTAAAGAAAAAATTCCTTCTTACACAAGAGTAGTAAATTAAAAATTTAAGCCCCTATGGGTTGGGTACAACCAAGGGTCACTATGGTCTAGTTTCCTATGATAAAGAGATAAGTATAAATATTTGATACAAGGTATGGAAATAACATGGTATAAGGTATTGATATCATGCAATGGTTGATGCAAGTCCTATACCCTATAGTAAGACCCACTAGAAAATTAAATAATAAAAAATATGAATCCCATAATCATACTAGAGGTGATGTAGGAATTGCACAAGTTGATGTAGTGAATATTTTACAAATCTAGGAGCTTATGGTGACACAAACTATATGAAATATGTCGGTCTAGAAAAAATCCCTCCAAAATAGATAAAATTATAATTTCTCAAAATATTATCAATCTTATTGTTGATCCATGTAGATTTAGGCCCTATACTCAATTATGAAATATTTGTACCAAGATAAAGTACATAAAAATATTGGAAAAAATAATGAATCTTGGCCATAGAGAGGTGTTTTTGAGATCCCTATATATAATTTTTGGTATGCTACCTATTCACCACTCCTTCCTTAGCTAGTCATCATCAACATAGTGACTAACTATTTCCATGCTAGCCTCAAGATTTGATAGCCATGATATTGAAGTCACTGAGATGAATCACGAGTGATAATCATCTACAAAACCAAAATAAACTTATACACAAATAAGCAATGAAAATGATATAATACCCATATGCATACAATAATACATAATGCAATTAAATAAATGTATATAAAGGAGTCCTATTCTATATATAGGCAAGGTCAAGACATATAAGTACAAGATATACTAAGCTTTTTCACACCGAAATCACATGACTTCTTAATTTAGGAGAATAACTATGATTGGTTATTTAGCTTTTTTGCCAATTGAATGTTGATGGTTGTGTTAGCACCTTGAAATTTTCCTCATTTCTATTGTAGAATGACCTTCTATTTCATATTAGACCTAATTTTTAGGCCCCATGGTAGTAAGTTGGCTTAGAGCTACTGGCATTAAAATTTCACAATTTGAAGCTCGTCTTAAGAACTAAGTTGTTAAAAAAAATTGATAATTCATCAAGAGCATACAAACATGATTTCATATCTCTTGGATAAGTTTTGATGGCAAGTTTAGTGTTTCGGCATTTTCAAGCAAGTCCATAGGCATTATGGAAAGGTTAAAATAAATTTTATTCTATCGATCACCTATGTGATTATATATTTCTACCAGTCTCCAATTTCAGTTTCGTAAGTATTGGAGAAGTTTTATTGTTAGAAAAAATATGTTAAATGGCCTATCGAGTGGTCCTAGTTACAAAGGAGCCCATAAAATTTGGTTTTATGTGTGAATTATGGGACAAGGTGAGGATTAAAAACAAATATAATGGTTCTCTACAAATTTTTGCAGCCCTAGACATCATATGTGCTTTCGACATCAATCCCATCTTTCAACTATGAAATTATTTAAAGTTTTCAATTTCATAATTTTTAATTATGCAAATATTTGAAACATTTTAATTTTTTAAATAAATGTAAGTGGATGAAAATAATTATTTTGAAAGTGTTTAAATGCTTCCTCAAAGTTCTTCATGTGAATTCAAAATTTCATTTTGATTATGCCAAAGGCATATCTTATTTGAAATTTGTGGAGCTTCTTTTGCCCATAGATAGTGAGGGTGAGGATTTTTGGATAAGGTATGCAAGATAGTTGAATGAATTGTGTCCATTCAACATAATTTTCATCATTAACTTCATTGTTTTGTTGGTTTTATTTCACTTTTCAATTTTATAATTACTTTTCCATTCATACTTTAATGGCTTTCCATTGTATCCCTAACATGTTCGTACAAAAAAATGTAGTAACGTTATTTCCACCATTAGTTTTTTTGCTCACAAGGCATGTTAAGATTTTTCCTCCACAACAAGATAGCCATCGTACGATTTGATTGACATATTATTTCCAACAAATGGAGCCTCATCAATGTCTTGTTCTTTTTACACATTTGATCATTTATTTGCTTAGGAAAGTGCTTGCCTTGGCCCAAACACTTCCTTTTACATCTCATTTTAGTATGAATACTAAATATGAAAAAAATATATTTATAATTCTTTTTCATATATTACATTTGAAATATTACTAAAATCCATTGAAATTCTAAACATTAGTAACATGTTAAATCTAGATTTTAACTTATTAAACATTAATTGTAGAAAAAAAAAAGACACTAAGATATTTGCAAGTTTCCTCACCATTGAAAATCCAAAAGCAGAATTCAGACAATTCGATTCTTAATTTGTTTCAAATACACTATACAAAGCAATGATTTCTTGATAAAGAACTCATTGAGCCACACCAATGAATTAAATCTCTACTTAAACATAAAAAAAAATCAACCATCAAACAAACAATAGAAATTTTACACCTTCTCCACAAGCTAATATTGTCAATATTTGTAATGCATGTGTTTCACCGGTAAAAAAAATGTCAATGGAAAGTAGTTTGATGTTTAAGAATATCCAATGACAATGAATAAACATGCCAAATTGGAGTGTTTTATTTGTTGAATCTTGGAACCTAAAACACCTAAAAAATACAATTACCTCAATCCAAGTCCTTGAGCTTCTTGATTTGCTTGTTCATCTATTCCAAATGAACCAACAAGTGTGTAACACAAAAGATAGGCCATAAAAAATTAGTGAGGTTGTGATAAGCAAGGAACTCTAAATTTTAACAAGGGATCTCTAGTGGCAAAGGTGCTCCATAATGTTGCAAATGTTCCCTTCACAAGCTAGAATCACATCGTATTTTTTGTACATGTCCAACAACAAAAACATGTTGGAGGGTTGCAAGTCACTCCTTGATGACTGGGCTTAACCAACACACTCTAAGCATTGACCGCTTAGGTGGCTGGTGTGGGCCCCCTTAGGGTAATGTCCCATGGAGGGGGGCTTCCTAAAAAAAATTAGTGGGTGTTGTTGAGGTTTTATAATAATATTTTTTGTTGGGAATAGGATGCCATTTAATTGCAATCCTAAACATATTACATGTATCTCCTAAGTCCTTGGAAAGTGTTCCCCAACACTAGGATTAGAAAGAGATTAAATTCGAATGAAATGAACATGTAAATTGACATTTTCAATTATTCCTAAATGATAGGAACACATGTGGGGACATCGAAGAAGAGCTCCTACAAAATAGGGGCACATGGGGCACCCACATGCAAGGTGGAACCCACCTTGCTTAAGTTAACTATTTGGAGGATTGATAACACTTCAGTAATGCAGGTAAAGATCCTACAAATTAGGGATTGATATTTACATGAGTGGAGTGCACTTCAATTCAATTTAGTATCAGTTTAATTAAGTTCAGTTTAGTTATGGTTTAGTTATCTTTATTTGCATGTAGTTATCTAAAACCCCTAGTACGAGTAAGGTAAAGTGTTGGAACTGTGGAAAACCAGGACATATAAAGAAGGATTGTAAGAACAAGAAAAAGAGTTTTGATGCTTCTACAGAGAAATCCTTGGATGACAGTAATGATGCATTTGTCATTTCATCTAATACTGTTAGTGATAACTCTTGGCTTGTTGATTCAGGTTGCTCCTATCATATGACTCCTAACAAGGAGTGGTTCACTAAGTATACTACATATAATGGAGGGAATGCCTTCTTTGGAGATAATAGCACAACAAAGGTTATGGGAAAATGAGAGATTGGTGAAAGGGAATATGGTGGTTGCTAAAGGATCTCAGATTGGGACTTTGTTTAAGCTTAATACCTCCAATTTGAATAAATCATCCAATGTAATTGAAGTTGAAAATACATTTATGTTGTGGCACTGTTTATTGGGCCATAGTGGTGAAAAAGGTCTTAGGACCATTCTTAATAAGAAATTGGTTGATGATATTCCTGATTATAATATTGACAAAAATGAATTTTATGAGCATTGTGTGTTTGGAAATCAATCTAGATCTTCATTTCCTAATGGAACAAATAAAGCTAAAAGATTATTAGAGATTATTCATTTAAATATTATGGGTCATGTGGATATTGACTCTATTGGAAAATCTAGATATTATGTCACATTTATTGATGATGTCTCAAGATACACTTGGATCTATTTTATGCATAAAAAATCTGATGTGTTCAATAAGTTTAAAGAATTTAAGGCTTTGGTTGAGAAAAAATCAGATCAGAAGATAAAAGTGTTGAGATTAGATAATGGTGGTGGATATTATTCTAGATAAGGAATTTGATGATTATTGTAAGCATGCAGGAATTGTGATACAAAAAACTACTCCATATACATCTTAAAAAAATGGAGTAGCAGAAAGGATGAACCAAACCTTAATGGAAAGAGCTAGGAGTATGTTAAGTAGTGCTAAGCTAGATTGGTGGGCCAAGGTTGTAAGTACTTGTTATTTAATGAATAGATCTCCTAGTTCATCTATTGAAGATAAAACTCCTTATGAAATGTCATTAGGTAGGAAACCTAGTGTTGCACATTTAAGGATCTTTGGTTGTGAGGATTTTGTTCATGGGCCTAATAAAAAGTGGTCTAAGCTGGATCCAAAAGCACAAAAATGCATATTCATAGGTTATGGTGAAAATGTAAAAGGTTACAAGCTTTGTAATCCTCTAACCCAAAAAATTACTGTATCGAGAGATGTGATTTTCAGGGAATATAGATCCTATTCGGGAGAAGAACAACCAAAGGAGAAAGATACTTCTTGAATAGTGCATTTTGAGATAAATACTGAGAAGCATGACGATGCGCATGTTGAAGAACAATTTGATGGAATCCATGAGGAGAGCTCATGGAGTTTTGAGATAGATGCTCATGATAAGCATATTGAGGAACAAGAAGAACCTTCTTTGAGAAGATCCACAACACAATGAAATCTTGTTGATAGGTATAGCCCATCTGATTTTTATTGTATATTTTCTTTGATGAGTACTAATTTGATGAAATCAGATCTTACAGGGAAGCTTTTTCTTTAGATGAGAACAAGCTTTGGTCACAAGCTATGCATGAGGAAATGAATTCCTTGGATAGTTGTGACACATGATCTTGAGAGTTTTCCCAAAGGAAGAAAGGCCATTGGTTCTAAATGGATCTTTAAAAAGAAAATTGGAGAAGATGGTAATCTCAAAAGGTATAGGGCTAGATTAGTAGCCAACGGCTACTCCCAGAGAGGGAGTTGACTAAATAATGAAATATTCTCTCCTATTGCTAAATTAACTCCTATTAGATTTTTATTTATTTATTGTTGTTGCTTATGATTTTGAGATAGAGAAAATGGATGTGAAAAATGCTTTCTTACATGGGAATCTTGATGAGGAGATTTATATGAGGAAGCTTGATGGTTTTTTTGTAAAAGGAAAAGAATCATTGGTTTATAGGTTAAAGATATCTTTATATGGATTGAAACACTCACCTAGAATGTGGTACCAGAAGTTTGATGTTTTTAAATTGAAAATTGGTTATGTTAGGAGTGAGGAAGATCATTGTGTTTACATAAAAGTTATTGATGACCAAATTTTAATTATTATCTTGTATGTTGATTAAATTTTGTTTATTGGTAACAACAAGTTAATGATAAAAGAATTGAAAGCATAACTCTCTAGCACATTTGAGATGAAAGATTTAAGGGCTGTAAAATATATCCTTGGTATGGAGATCAATAGAGATAGAGGTAACAATAATATTTTCTTTAGTCAAAGAAACTATGTTGATACTATTTTGAAATAGCTTAACATGCATTATAGTAAACCAATTAATATTCCTTTACCAGTTGGCACAAATTTAAGTTTAGAAATGAGTCCTAAATCTGATTTTGATCATGAGGAAATGTATGAAATTCTATATGCTAGTGCAATCAGTAATTTGATGTATGCAATGGTTTGTACAAGACTAGATATAGCCCAAGTAGTGGGATTTCTAAGTAGGTTTATGTCTAACCCTGATAAAGAACATTGGACTTATGTTAAGAGGGTGTTTAGATATTTATGAGCTACTTCTAATTACTGTTCAATTTATCATGGTGCTAATGATATTGATATTATGCATAGATCATAAGACATACAGGGTTTTGTTGATTCAGATTGGGCAAGAGACCTGGATAGTCAAAGGTCAAAAACTGGCTATGTGTTTACTTTGTTTAGAGCTACAGTTAGTTGGATGAGCAAGATACAAACCACGGTTGCGTTTTCCACCATAGAAGTAGAGTACATGGCTACTACACATGCCTCTAAAGAGGCAGTTTGGTTTTCATTGCAAGAAAATAGACTTGAATGCGATAGTCAGAGTGCTATTTGTTTAGCAAAAAATCCAATATATCATGCTTGTACTAAGAATCTTGATGTTCAATATCACTTTGCATGAGAAATGGTTGAGAGTGGGAAGGTATTGATTGAGAAAGTTGACAATTTGATCAATGTTGCAGATTATCTTACGAAACTAGTTCCTATAGATAAGTTATCTTGGTGCAGGAAGGCCATTGGCCTTGAGTCATGTAATTGATTTATAATAATGATTCCTTGTTTAGGATAATTGCAATGTACAATGCCAAGTGGGAGAATGTTGGGAATAGGATGCCATTTAATTGCAATCCTAAACATATTTCATGTATCTCCTAAGTCCTTGGAAAGTGTTCCCCAACACTAGGATTAGAAAGAGATTAAATTTGAATGAAATGAACACGTAAATTGAAAATTTTAATTATTCCTAAATAATAGGAACATTTGCTACGTCCATGAAGAGCTCCCACAAAATAGGAGCACATGGGGTACCCACATGGAAGGTGGAACCCACCTTGCTTAAGTTAACTATTTGGGGGATTGATAACACTTCAGTAATACATGTAAAGATCCTACAAATTAGGGATTGATATTTACATGAGTGGAGTTTAGTTTAGTTTAGTTTAGTTTAGTTCAGTTCAGTTGAATTCAGTTGAGTTTAGTTTAGTTCAGTTATGGTTTAGTTATCTTTAGTTGCATGTAGTTATTTTGAGTTGAATGCTAGTTGACTTCAGTTGACTTCAGTTGCATGACAAGTAGTAGGTGGATAATTTTAGTTAAGTGGGGATGTTCAATCATGCATAATGTTTGCATGAATTGGTGGAGAGATATGTTTCAGTTAACTAAGATTGACTTGGACCCACCTTGGGAGGCCAATTTTTCATCTTTGAGTTAATACATTTTTCATGAGAAGATATTTACAAGGCTCGGTTAAGTGGGCCCATTATTGGGTGCCAATTTTGAGGTGATTCTTGCAAGATATTTTCTTAACCAACATTTAGTTAAGTGTTCAATTTTGGGTGCCTAAATTGATGAAGACTTTGGTTTGACATCAAATCACATTGGGGAACTCTACTTGGACAATCTAGGTGTATATTTTTAGAGGAGCTTCAAGCTCTTGTATTTGAAAAATATTATGAGTTTACATGCTCATTAATTGTCTATTAATTGTGGCAAGTTGAAGAGAGTTCTATCAGAGTTTATTGCAATTTTTGAAGAAGGATTGTTGAAGGAAAAGGAAGCATATCAATCAAGGGTTGCTACAATATTATTGTAATCTTGTTATAAGGTTAAATAATACAAGAAATATTGATTCTAGTGGTGTTTTTTCCCGAAAGGGTTTCTCCATGTATATGCTATGTCAATTCTATCTTCTTGTCTCATTCTTCTACAATCTTTTGTCTCTTTCTATAATTGATAAAATTGATCTAAACAGATAATCATAGACAAAGAATTGTGACAAAGAACACTTAATTAGATATACAGTCTCATAGTTTTAAAAGTTTTAAGCTATAATTTCACCTCCATTTTCAACAATTTTAAAGCTTTTTGTCCCATAAATTCAATTTTGCAATTCAGCTTAAAATCTTGAGCTCCAAAATTTAAGGAATGAACTAGAGTATTTTGATAAAAAATAACAAATAAATAAAAATTCTCTCATTTTTTTATTTTCTTAGGAATTTAAAATTTTAAGTAATAGACAAGTGGTAGAAAAAATTTCTAAGTTGTAGGGGAAATTTCTAGTCCCACCTCAATTTTACCTACTAAAATTTGCAGTCCTAAAAGGTAGGGGCTACTATTTTTTAGGAAAATATTCCAATTAATCTTGTAGCACAATTTTTTTGGGTTCGTGGGACCTCTCAATCCATGAAAATAGAAGCCCAAGCCCCCCATGGGACCATACATTTAATCCATCTTGTTTTTCGTTTATGATTTCCTTTCTTGTTCACTATTAATCCTGCATAAAGTTTAATTTTTTAAACACTTTTCTTACATGTACAACATACCCATCAACAAAAAACAAGTTTTTAACCTTAATAGATTTAATTTGCACATGTGCTGGTACCCTGTTCCAAAATGGGAGCTCTAGAATAGGGTATGGTTGTCGATCATTACTATTACAAATGCTCTGGTAGACATGTAAGCAAAATGTGGAAGCAAAGACAAGGGACATGAACTATTTGATAGGATACCTTAAAGAAATGTAGTCTGTTGAATGCTATGATTGTAGGATATGCACAAAATACATTTGTTGAAAATGATTTCAACACTTTCAATTGAATGTGTTTGGCAGGTGTAAAGCCAAAATCCATAGTCTTTTCCATCATCCACCTTGCCTATGCCAAAATGGGAGCTTCAGAACGAGGTATGGTTATCCACCACAAGATAGAGGAATGTAATTTTTTCAGATGTAGCTGCAAGTCCCCTAGTAGATATGTATGCAAAATGTGGAAGCATAGACAAGGCACGTGAACTATTTGACATAATACCCCAAATAAATGTGGTCTCATGGAATAACATGATTCCAGGATATACACAAAAGGGATTAGTTGAAAAGGTCTCAGAAACTTTCAAGAAAATACAATTAGTAGGTGTAAATACAAACTTGGAAGCCTTTGCGAGCATCCTCCTTGCTTGTGTCAAAATGAGAGCTTTGAAACAAGTTATGCAATCAATCAAAAGATAAGGATAGAAGGATTTTGTCCTATGTATAAAAATTAATGGAAGGGGGATTTTGGTCTAATATTATTATTGGAAATTCTCTACTAGCCATATATGGAAAATGTAGAAGCATAATCCCACAACTGAATTATATATAAATTTCTAATATCTCATTTGATTCATCATATATGTAATTTTTATGTTTTTTTTTAACATAATGTATTATCTTTGTAATGTTATGCATTAAGTATGTTTTATCATTATTTTTTGAATTGTACCATATTTCTATCTTTATTTAACAAACTTTATGTTTTGTCATTATAAGAAGTGCTTAATATTTCATTATAGTATTCTTAATAAAAAATTAGATAATTCAATAGACATGAATACTCTTACTTTGGACTAATGTACCCTCTAGGATGCCTTCTTTTTCTTAAATGAAATAGTCCTTGCATTAGGGAGCTTTAAATTTCTACTAGTAAACTCTTCTAAGTGATTACAACCCATTTCAACTATTGCAATATGTCTTTGTGAACTAAACTTCAAATAGTTAATTTTTCTATGCTTATGTGTACATAATCATAATTCAATTAACTTATTTGTCTAATTTGAATCATTAATACCAAGTTCTTTAACTCAAATTTGAACATGGTTACAAGGTTGACCTCATAATTGTGATCTTCATTTACTAAAATGTAAATTAAAAATCAAACATTTTTGTCATTTACCCCACTTTACACTTTGGTCCTAAGAAAACTATGTACAATATTTGAATTTTATGCATTGTTCATGTATAAAATAGCATTAACTTGCACTCATTCAATCACATAAAGAATCATTATTTATTAGAAGAACAATAATTTAAAATTGCACTAAAATTCTAAAATCAAGAAAGAAATATTGCACATCTAATCACACCCGTCCTAGTGCTTGTGAATCACCTAGTAATCATCCTAAAATTTAAGTATATGTTTGAAGTTTATTATCTATTTTGAGGTATTTTAAATACTACCTTAATAGAAAATCCCTAAGAATATGAAGATATTATTGTTTAGTGGTCCATTTATCTAAGAAACTACTAAGTAGAATCCAAAGATCATTGAAGCTTATATTTTTGGATGTAGAGTAATATTATTGTTGTGATCTAGATCTATAACTATGAAATCAATCTAATGTATATAACAAATAATGATATTTTAATTTTGATCTATATACATGATTATCTAACACAGATCACATTATCTTCATTAATTAACAGTTATTCTTTGATCACAAAACTAAACAATATCAATCTTGATTTATTATTTATAGTGCAATTGTACTTTTTATATAATTAATATTACCTAATTTAATAAGCTCCACTCTATTTTCTCATTCAATCTAAAATTATTTATGCTTGATTGATCCATTTGCTTAAATAACCTGAATTACCCATAAAGTCCAACTCTTGTTTCATTTTAAATAGAAGATCAACAAATTTTCTTGGAAGTTGACCACCTTTGGCTTGAGTTGTGGTTGTAAGTTAAATAGTACAATATTTCATATTTTCCTACAATTTTTTTTTCTATGGTTGGCCTTTACCAATACACTCTAAGCATTGACCTCTTAGGTGGTTGATGTGGGGCCCACTTAACCTGTCCTGCTTATTATTTTTCATTCACATGTTCAAATTGTTCCCATGTAGTCGCATTGTTTCACCACATGCAAAAATAAGGTTTCTAACCCAATCAATTTTTCATTTTTCAATGCACTCCTCGCTTGTGCAAAAAATGAGAGCTTTGAAATAGGGTATGGAAATCCATAAAAGCATAAGAAAATGGGGATTGTTTAGATATTACATTTGGAAATTTGTTGTGGTAGACATGTATGCAAAATGTGGATGCATAGACAAGAACTCAAAGAAATGTGGTCTCATGGAATGCCATGATTGCAAGATATATACAAAATGGAATTGGTTAAAAGGCTTCAAAAACTTTCAAGAAAATGTAATTGGTATTATTTAAATCCAAAATTCTATAACCTTTTCCAACATCATCCCTGCCTGTGCCAAAATGGGAGCTTTGGAATATGGTACACAATCAATCAAAGGATAAATGACAGATGGATTTTTTCATATGTATGGACATCCATCAAAGCTTAATGGAAGGGGATTTTTGTCAAATATTATCATTGGAAAATTATAAGGAAAATTTGGAAGCATAAACAAGGAATGTAAATTGTTTGACAAAATACCTCAAAGAAATGTGGTCTCATGGAATGCCATGATTGTAGGATATGTAGAATGTGGAACCATAAAGAAAGTATGTGAGTTGTTTAACATAATTCCTCAAAGAAAATTGTTATCAAGGTTCCCCTAATTGTAAATTCTTCACAAAACTAATTCTTTAAAAGGATTTAAGAACTTTTAAGATAATACAATTGGCAAGTGTGAAGTCAAACTCTACAACCTTTTCTAGCATCCTCCTAGCTTGTGCCAAAGTGGGAACTTTGGAACATGGTATGGACATCCATCAAAGCATAAAGGATAGATAATTTTTTTCAAATGAATTGTAGTTACAATTGCTCTAGTAACCATGTATGAAAAATGTGGAAGGATTTGATAAGGGGCGTGAAGTGCTTTAAAACCACCTTTCATACTATTTTACAATGAATTCTACATCCTCATTCTATTCTTTATTTCTCAAAAAATTTAGTATTCTTTTGTTTGTTATATATTCTACCCTTTTCTAAAAATTCACATGTAATAAAGGCATGGTTGTAGTTTACAAGTGTGTGAACATCCTTATATCCAAAATGTACAATGTTCCTTCTATTAGCAACCTATGTTTTCAATAGGTCCTTCCTATTATTTTACATAACTAGCTTATACAGTTTCCATCTTTCATTCTTATTACCTTTCAAATGTCTCTAACAATCTTGTTATTCATAAATTTAATTTCTAGTACAAATCAACCAATTTCTTATTTTTTTATCATTTCCTAACTGAGTCCCATTTAGATTAATAATTCAGTATAAGTAAGACATGTTAAACAATCCGACTAGAAAGAAAAAACAATTTGTTATTTAGCTAGTAGATATTTTTTTGTGTTTGTATTAATGTAAGCAAATCCATTTACGATAGGTTGCTAGCTGAATCCTAAGATAGATAATTGAAAATACATTCCTACATTTTGTTAAAAATTGAGATGTTTTCTTAGCTTATACTTTGTAAAACTTTAATATTGTTGATCTAAATAAGCTTTTCCTTTGTTATACATTCTTTGTGGGTGATTATCTGATTAATCTATTTTACAATTTGTAGACTGATAGAAGTTGATAGAAGAATTAGATAGGCTATTAGAAAGATTACACAAGAATTTACCATTGAGAAAACCTTTTGGGAAAAAAATCCACCACGAATTATTCTATTATTCAATCTCTGAAGTAGATTATGATAGATCTAATTCTTGCTTGAGAATGATTCTTCTGCCTTCACCAAATCTTCTTCAATAAAACTAATAATAAATCTCTTCAACTTGCTTGAGATAAATAGGATTTGATTAACTTTGTAAACTCCAACCAAGTTACAATTACAATGCTCAAGCCCCACCCCTAAAAGGTATGCCTATCTCATGCAAATAAAGTTATGTCATGAAGAAAAACGTCAAATCCTCATCTTCAAGCATTTGGGTGTCCTAAACTAAAGTACTCTATTTTGTAAATATCTTCAAGGCTTCATCCTCAAAATAAGTTCCCAAGAGTGGTCCCACTTAACTGAGCCTTCTGAAATATCTCAACATGCAAAGGATTTAATTCCAAGAAGACAACTTGGGTGCCCAAGTTTGGTCCAATTCATTTCTTGTTAACTAAAACATTTCTCAACACCATTCATGCAAGAATGGTCATCCCCTATTAACTGAAGGTAGTCCTTATTATTTTTCATACAACTCAAGTAAGTAGCCATGCATTCCAAGTTAACTGAAGTCAACTAGCATTCAACTAAAACCAATTGAATATAATTGAACCATAACTGAACTGAACTAAATTGATTTTGAACTAAACTAAACTAAACTAAACTAAACTAAATTGAACAAAACTTATTTGAAATGAACTGAACTGAACTTCATGCATGCAAACATCAAACCCTAATTCCTAGGATCTTTACATGCATTCATAAGTGTTATCTCTTACTCTGAATATTTAACTTAACTCAAGGTGAGTGTCACCTTCCATGTGGGTGCCCCATGTGCTCCTATTATTTAGGAACTCATCTTGGATGCTCTCACATGCTCCTAAAATTTAAAATTAATTACAAATGTCAATTAACATGATTTTTTATCAAATATTAATCTCTCCCTAATCCTAGTGTTGATCAACACATTCCAAGGACTTAGGAGATACATGAAATAAATAATGTTTAGGATTGGAATTAAATGGCATCCTATTTCCAACACATTTAAATTTTGTAGGCTATATATTGTCTATCTATATTGGAGATGAACTTCATGTGAATTATAACCTTCACTGTTTATTCCTTTCTTCATCCTCAAAAGAATTCTCTTTAAATAACAAACTCTCATTCTAATGTCCAGAAATTAGCTAATTCTAATTTGATTTTTTAATTTTGTAATCATTCAACAAAAAATTATTTTTGAGTAAACATAAAAAATATTTGCAAAATATAGACCTTATCAAAATTAGGTTAGTGTCCATTTACTACACTATTGTCTTTATCTATTATTTTCATTGAAAAATTAAAAAACTCTAAATTTTTCTACTCAAATTTCCTATAGTATATATATAAGGATGAACTATTTTGTTGTTATAAATGTGTATGTGTAGGAACATGATGGGCCAAAAAGTGGCGATATGATGGGTATTTGGCTTCAACGACTTTTTAAACCAAAAATTGATGAAAAAAAGGGGTTTTTAAAGGAGATTCTCAACTCTCCACTAATATAAATTATGCTTTACTTTGAATTTAATAAATAATTATTATTCATTTTCTATTTGAATTACAACTAAAGTCCTAATTGATAGGTTGTTTGGAAAATATTTATAGCTTCCAAATAGTATCACATTTTTTGAGTCTAAAACATGTGTCACATTCTATGCTTCACATACTATAGGGTTAAAAAAAATGAATTTCATAAAGTTTTGACCAAGTTAAGGTGGTCATACATATGAGTTTTTATATTTTTTAAAATTTGTAATAAAAAATTCATAATTAATTATTTACTTCAAAAAAAATTATTAAAAAATATGTATCACATTGGGACATGAGTCCCCTTCTTATATCTAAAATATTATAAAAAAATATTATCATTTTATTGTGGTTGGGGTGGTTAGAAAAACACCCACTTCTTATTTTTTCCCTAAAATTTAAGTACTACTGCATTGAAATTTCAAATTTTCACCAAATAGATTGTTTTTTTTTTAAAAAAAAACCTAGTAGTTTAGAAACTACATTCAATTTTCTACAGATTCTATTCTTACATATTTTTGAAATAATATATATATAACTTATTCATTTTTATATGTTAAGTTGCCTAACTTTGATTTTTCTAAATTTTTTACCACTTAAGGGCCTATTTTTTCCATGATGATCCTGCACATACCCAAATGATAGAAATTATTATCCTTCATTCTTTGACCATCCCTTCCTCATACAAGTGCATCTCTTTTAGGAACCCTCCTCTAAATATATCCACGTGTTTTCCTTCATCTTTCTTCTTTCATTGCCCTTCCTCAATTGTCATCCACCCCACCTAATGTCCCATTCTACATGTCTCACAAAGATGACCACTTTGATAATGAACCCCTACTAGATGATTCTATGTTTTTCACTCACCAAAATTTACCACCTCTTATCTCTCTCCAAAACTAGCCTACTTGATGATGTCACCTAATCCTAAATCTCTTCACTTGCATACTCCTTAACAAATATCATCATTACCATATTGAGGGGTTAGAGATATTATAAGGTATATGATATAATATCCACACTCATGTCCCTTTATATTTTATTTCTCGTACCTTCATCCCTCTCTTCTAGCCAATCTATTTTCTTTTTTCCACTAGTCAATATTCCTTCACCTAAATTTTCTTGTGTATACTCCTCATCCAACCCACTTTCCTACTATTTCTCTCTATCTCTCTCCCTATATTCCTTTTAACTATGATCATGTCCCTTTAAGCAAGTGCTTTACATCCTACTCCTATGTTCCACCCTCTCAACCCTTACCCTTCATTTATCTTGCTTGATCCTGTCTTACCACTATTTTTACTCCCTCTCCTATCCTACTCTTAACCTCAAAACCCTTGCCACACTCTTATCAAAAGATAAAAAAAATTAACTTCTCTTACTCTCAACATCCCAACCTATGACCCTAACTCTATCATTTATCATCTAGTTCAAGAAATACCACTAATGTAATGCTAACTATCTATTCTTCCACCATCTTCTACCCTGGGGGATGGAACCTTAAACCAGCATAATATATTTGACTATAATAAATCATCCACAAGAACCATAGTTCATCATGCTAAACATTGACATGCATGTATAATTGGATAAGTGATCCTAAGATATGAATTCAATTTATCCCTTATAGATCAATGTGTGATGATTACAACTTTGATGATCAATTCATGGCTAAGTTTTTTCTCTATTCATCAAGGAAAATAAAATAAAATGGTTCTACTCTTTATCTACCTATTCTATAGGTTCCTTCATCTATCTCACTTATCTTTTCATGGAACACATTCAAGTCAATATAGGATTGTAGGTAAGTTTCATCAATGTTATACATTGTAATCAAGGTGCAAATGAGAAGGTGGTGAATTTTATCTTCTATTATTAATGCCTTCTTTCATAGATCTCATATCTTCTTCTTGCCTCTAATATCAAGAGAGTATTTATTACAAGTATTTTCCCAAAGATTCACAATCAAAATCTCTTGCACAAATATCAAACTTTTATAATGCTTTGTACCACCTTGTATGATTATACATAGGTGATGGATCACCTTAAGGTCATCTCTTTGATCTTGATGCCTCTATTTTTTAAACCCATTCTCCTCTCAAGAAAATAATAATTGTACAAAGAAGAACACCAATAACTTATAATTTTATCCTTAATCCAACCCTAACAATTAAATAAACTAATCAAATTTTCCTTACTCCTCGTCATCATCTAAACTTACTATCTCCTTTCACAAGCTAACTCTAATTGGTGAAGCTTGAAGAAAACCTAGTTCCATATTTCACGAGTTTCTTTGATAACCCTTATCCAACTTCATCCTATCCAACCCTTGAACCCCAACCTCTTCTTATTTTACCAAATTTAACAATTATTTTTAGTATATAGAGCTATTTTTCTATGAAACATTTCTTATTATTATCCTCTCCTCTTTGTTTATCTTAATTAGCTCTTTGGAATTCCTTATCACCAAATCATGTTCCCTTTTACCTAAACATTATTTTTCATCTTCATTTTCATAAGAATATCCTAGGATATGCTTCTATTAATCCAACCTTGTTAATTATTGAAGTTCCTTTTCTTTTTCTCTTTTTCTTAAGTTTCTACATTGGGTAGTTTCTTAACTTTTTTTTTCTCCTTTGTATTATTTTCCAATTTCTCTTTTGTCAACAATGATTCTCCTATTCTAAATTCATTTTCTATATTTTGTTTTTTTGCTCCTCTACACTTTAGTTACTCATTACCACTTTAGCATCATAGGTTACATTTGGACTAGACAATTATTCACTTTTTAAACAGTGGTGCCAACACATTCTTATAGAACTATTAAAATTGGGACAACTATTAATATCATGTGATTTATCACCACAAAAATAACATGTGAATTTTCCTCCTTTTTTTCTTCTTCACTTATTAGTATAATGTCCTAGTTTACCATAGTTATAATATTTCAGCCTTTTGGTCCTTTTTTCTTTGATACCTCTATTATTATTGTGGTAGCCTCCCCTACCACCTACTTCTCAATAGTTATCATGGTATCTCATGGATGATCATATATCTTGAATTTGTGGTACCATATAGTGTTATATTGTTAGGTGGTATTATACTTTCTCTAAATTGAAGTTTCCACTAGCCATGTTCCAAATAAACATTGAAGTCTCTTACATCTAAACCCTATGTTCTATCCATAGCCATATCCAAAAAATCATATTCATCTTCTTCATGAAGTAACATTGGACACCTATTTGTGTCATGACTATCCCACTTTACACTTTACAATAGATACTTATTATATTTCTAGGGAATTTTCCAAGTTCCACTCTTCATATGGTGGCCTTCTTCATGCCTTTGATTATCAAACATTCATTCCTTAGATTTCTTTAGGCCTACTGTAATTATTAAACCAAAATCTATTTCTTCTAGGTGGTGGAGAAGTATCATCTTTCTTACCTTTCATTATAATTTCTTATTTCAACATTACATTGTCCAACTCTAATTAAAATTATGAATTTCATCCTTTCCTACTAAATAATTCTCCCTTATGTTTGACTAGGATTATATTTTGGTAATAAATTCTACTACATCCTTATACAAAGAGGAAATATTTTCTTCTACTTCTATTATAATGTGAAAGGTTAACCCTAAAATAGAATGTATTCAATTCAATTCTTTTATGTCAAGGTTTCTTCTAGCTTCTAACCACACTTTTAAATCATTGTTCATAATATTTCATTTATTCCTCCTTTCTTTTTGTTATCTTCCATATATTATTTATGTTTTTTTTTTTCATACATTAGGTGAATGGAAATGGGTTAGGGATCATTAATGTGGGTTGTCTAATGCTAGAAGAAAAAATAGTGAGGGAAATAAGATGGAAGATTTTCAAGGTTTAGAGATTGGTTTTACCACATACCTTGTACATTTTGGTATGAGGGTATATGAATAATCCTACATGTATGGGTTCCACAACAAGGAAGGGATATGGGAAGTGGGTTGAGGGAAACGAGTAGGGAAAATACTAAAAGACCAAGATTTTGAGAATTAAAGGAAAAGTGGATCCTCAAATTAGGAATTAAGGATGGTGAATACTCAATGATAAAGGAGAGAAAGCATGGATGAGTGCAAGTGAAGAATAATTAAGGCTCATGGATTAGTCTTATAGCTTAAGAAGTGCATGATTACACAAAGACCTAAAATCCTAGGGCCAAGGGAAAAGACAAAGTAGGGAGTGGAAGAATGGGTAAATCCATGATAAAGTACCTAGGTAATGAGAAGTCTAAAAGACTAAAATAATCAAAGGTCTTAAACTAAAATGTAAATGTTGGGTTTCAAGGAATGAAGGGAAAGAATACTAGAAATAGGAAACCTATAAACCCAGAAAAGGCTACAAATAGACACAATCACCCCTAACACTTAGAAATTTCTAGAGTTTAGGATATTTAGGCATGTGACAAGTACAACAAAAGACAAAACACTACAACAAGAATAATTTTTAAATGAGAGGATCTAATGAAGGAATTTTTAGATTGGTTATAGATAGTGGCTAAAACATGGTTCCATTAAGAAAGGAAACACTCAACTTAGATAAATTTGCACTTACTAATATAGGCCCCAACATCACCTAGAAAGGGGCAAGACAAATATATCACATAACAACTGTAGGGACAAAATTATAATTTTTTTATCAAATATCAGTGATGGACTCTATAGGAAACAAAATCAAACTCAAAAATAATTAGAAGAGCACTAGAGTCCTTTTAGTAAGAATGATATGCAAGGTAAAGGCTCAAAAGACAAACATCAACAAAGGGTTCCCCGATTTTATCTAAAATTAGAGATGGTGTTGCAAGGCATAAAGAAGTGGAAACTTTATTAGAGAATGCTGATAAATATTCTAGAATAAGAAAACCAACATAAGAACCCATATATTAAAGTTTATCATAATTAAATCTTTTTAAAATAACTTCATACAAGAAATTAATCTTCATGAATTAACATGGCCTTGGACTAATCCACCCAAAAATGTGTATGCAAATGAGTTTATTTCCTCCTCATGAAATAAACTACACTAATAATTAGAAGTAAGAATTGCAACAATCTTAGAAACAAATTTCTTTGCAATGTGACAATTAACACATACTCAAAGGTTCTTAACAAGTCTAATAGTTGTTCTAAGGGGCATGTCTCAAAAACCAAAAGCAACTGACAACTTTTTCACTATGGTGGCGAAGAAATATTTGTTTCCCCTCCTTTCCACACCACTAAGTGTTTGGCATCTCAAAAATACCTTGCTGCCTTCATCTCCCAAGTGAATTTCTCCAACTTTGTATAGATTTACTATTACCTCCTACACAAGAAACACGTACCATTTTATGGCCTCCAATCCAATTACATCCGAGGAGCTTTTTAACTCCTTATCTTTCATCTATATCCTTACCATTTTCTCACATGACATGCCCACTTTTGAATAGATGTTTGAGAGAACATTAGTGACATGATCAAAATATAAAAAATAGCATTGCTGTAAATACTCATATGGGATCTGCAGGAAGAATAAAACAGATCCACACATCCACCCCAATTTTAGTTGGCATCTTGATGATAAAGTTAAGGGTGCTTTTAAGACAGCCAACACAAACAAGTAGATCAAGCACGCGCATATTGATCAACAGATCAAGCACACACATAATGATCAATAGTAAGTGTAAAGTAGTAAGATAGTAAAAGTTACCCATGTGATTGAAGTATGTACAACTCACATTCACTAAACCTGCATGGCTGCATGCACATATAACACAAGCAAAGTTTATAGTGTCAGATATGTTCCAAAGTGCTTCATTAATTCAAATATTTTGAGAGCACCCTTGCAAAATCCATTTTGTGCATAACCCACAAACATTGCATGCCCTGAGACTACATTTTCCATAAATGTGTAGTAGAGCATTTCCAACGAAAATATCAGACCAAAATCCCCCTTCCATTAATCTTTATACATTAGAAAAAAATCCTTCTGTCCTTATTCTTTGATTAATTGCATACCTTGTTTGTATTTACACCTACTAATTGCATTTGTTTGAAAGTTTCTGAAGCCTTTTCAACTAATCCCTTTTGTGTATATCCTGCAATCATGGCATTCCATGAGACCACATTTCTTTGGGGTATCCTGTCAAACAGTTCACTTGCCTTGTCTATGCTTCCACATTTTGCATACATGTCTACTAGGGCAGTTGCACTCCATCTGACAAAATTCCATTCCTTTATCCTGTGGTGGATGACGATACCCCGTTCCGAAACTCCCATTTTGGCACAGGCAGGGTAGATGATGACAAAGATCGTGGAGTCTGGCTTTACACCTGCCGAATACACTCGATTGAAACCAACAATATCATTGCCACTTCTACCACTACAAACACTAAAACAACCCATTGCGGCGCCATTTAAGTCTATAGATTTCTTGCGTAAACTTAAAATAAAAAAGGAATTCATTCAAGATAATAAATAAAAAATACAGAGGAATTCAATCTCTCTAACCTTTTATAGGGATTTCTTGCTTCGGTGTGGCAAGATGAAATTGTTTTTCAAAATTTGGAGTTTTAAAGCCAACCAAAGTTGTATTTGTCAGATTATGGGCTAAGAATGCAGTGAACACAAAGCTCGGAGAGACGTGCGGATAATTGTTGTATGTGCTATTGTGGACACCTTGCATTCCATCAACGTTTATATTCGACCCATCATTAATATGAACTTCCTCGTTTACAATGCTCAGCGAGGTGGAATTCGAAATTAAACTCAGTGGCCTCTAATTGCGCTATCAAAATCTTGAAGTTGATTGGTTACCATTTTAGTTTGAATGACATATTTCACACCACTTTATTTTATAAATTGTAATATATTATTATTTTAATTTTGTATTTTTTATTTATAATTTTATATTTATTTAAATAGTAAATTTTACCATTTATTAATTAAGGTATTTAATTCAAACTTTAATATTAATATCTTATCTACTGTGGTGATTTATAATATATATTTATAAAATATATTATATCATATTATTTCTAGTTATTAATACTATATGTTATTTATAATGTAGTTATATTTTATTAATAACTATATTAAACAAGTATATTATATATTATAGCAATTCAAATTTATGATATTAATATTATATTATTACAAAATAACACATATAATAATTATAGTTATTTATTCTATTTATTACATAAAATTTTTCCATGTAATGTATTTTATTATAATATACGCTAATTATAATATATATTATAGAAATTAAAAATTATATTATTAATATTATATATTATAAAATATCATATATAATAATTGTATTTATTTTATTCTATTTATTAAATAAGATCATTTACCTATAATTTATGTTTAATCTTTATGTATGTTATTTACTTATATAATATGTCTTATATTTATTATTATATATCATATTTTATTAAATAAAAAATTATGATTAATAAGTATAATATAAATTTTTACATATACTATTATTTCAATTTTTTTATTCAAGGGGTAAACGCTTTTGACCGGAGCGGAGCTATGAACCGGATACAACCATTCAACAATACCACCCCAACGGGGTTTGAACCTTGGTGGCAAGAACAACAATGCCACCTATAAACCATCACACCATGCCAATACCGGCTACTATTATTTAAATTAATTTTGATGAAATTTAACTATTTATCTTAGTTTTTAGAGAGATTATATCATTCACTAAAGTTCAAATTAATTATTGAAGCTAAATTTGTTATTCAAATTTAATATATATATATATATATATATATATTTTATATACGATATTTTTATTTAACATAATATACATTATTAAATATAGTTTCAAAATATTTTTTATATAATAAAATTATATATTATATTAATTATCATATATATTTATTTTTTATATTTTTTTATTTATGTTTTACATAAAATCTATATTATATTTATATTAAATAATATATATTAGATATATAATACATAAAAGGGAAGAAAATATAAACAAAAAAATATAGAGATTAAAAAAGAGAGAGGAGGATAAAGAAAGAAAAAAATAAGATAGAGAACATGAGATAGAGGCAATAGGAGACAATACAGTGAAACAAAGAGAGAGAAAGAGATAGGTGGAGGGAGGGAATAAAGGAGAAAAAGATAAGAAAGATACAAATAGAGGAGAGGAGAGAGTCTCCCTCCTCTACCTATCTCTATCCCTTTCTCTCCCTCCCTCACACTATCTCCCCCTCTCTCTATCTCTCTCCATCTCTTCTTCCCTCCCTGTCTCGCTTATCTATCTCTCTATCTCTACCTCTCTCCATTTATCTTCTCATATCTCTCTCTCTCTCTCTCTTTCTCTTCCTATATGTCTCTAGATTTCTCCCTCTCCCTATCTCCCCCTATTTTTCTTTCCCTCTCTATCTCTTCCTCTCTCCATCTCCAATTATCCATATCTTCTTCTCTCTATGTGTATGTCTCTCTATCTATATCTCCTCTCTCTCCCTTTCCCCCTCTCTCTATATCTGATTATACTCTCTCTATCACTCCATGTCACCATCTATATCTCCTTATCTCTCTATCTCTATCTCCCTATCTCTCTCTATCTTCACCTCTCCCTCTCCCTCTCCCTCTCTCCCTCTCTATCTCTACATATGTCCCTCTCTCTATCACCAATATGTCTCCCTCTCATTAACTCTCCCTCTTCCTAAACCTCTATATCAATATATCTTTGCCTCTCAATCTCTATCTCTCCATATTTCTTTTTTATCTCCCATTCTATTTCAATCTTTCCAACACTTCATTTGTCTATACCCCTATATCTCTTCCTCTATCTACCTCTCTCTTTATATCACTTCCCTTATATATTTGTACCTTTCTCTCTCCCCCTCTCATCTCTCCCTCTCTCTTCATCCATAATTTTATCTCTTCCATCTCTATCTATCCCTCTCTCCTCTTTCTTTACCTCTCCCATTCCTTCTCTCCATACCCCTCTTCTTCTCCATCTCTATCTCTATATCCTTCCTCCCTCTCTCACTCTTTCACACCTCCTCAACATACTAATTACACACCAAGGTGTGATTGCTAGTTCTAAAGTGAAAATGTTAATTATCGTATTTTGTACTTTGGCTACCTAGTGGCTTTACCTTCTCATGGAGAATGTGGTTCCTTGAAAATAAGTTTTTCATAGTACAATATTGGGGGTTTAAGTGATATTTATTCATTGGTTTGAGTGAACACCAATGTGACAGCTTTTCCACAAATATGTAATGTGCTTCATCACATTTTTGAGGGGAAGTTTACAAATAAACCTGCGATAAGCTTTGGTGCTACGATGAGCATATTATTGGTTATATTTGTTGATGACTTTGATGGTGAGGGTAGTCTAGGATGGATGGATGTGTGGCATTAGAAGTTGGCCATTGTTTGTGTGCATAATTAAATGCATTTTTTTCTCCAAGCTTAACACCATAGTGTTGGGCACTAAAGGAAGTTAGTCATATGTTGTTTTAATGTTTGATAACCTTCATCTTATTTATCTCCAAATGGAAAATTTGTTGGGTATTTGAAGCCCAATGATTTCTTGTCTGTTACTCCTATGCCTTTTCGCCTTCCTTCTTGAAGGATATTTCATTTGAATGGTTCTTGAAGGAAGTGAATATGGTTTTGGTTAATTGTTGTTGTTGTGTGTTGATGCATTGTAAAAATAAAGATTAATAAAAGAGTTTCCCCTGCTGAAAGTGGATGTAGCCAGTCGGTGAACCACTGTAAAAATATTATGTTTTCTTGTTTGTTCATTTTTGTCTTGCAATTGTTTTTTTAATTTCTACAATCGTTTCTTTTCATTTATTTTGTGATAATTCCATCAACAATTGGTATCAGAGCTTTGTGAAGAAGCTTTCCAATGAAGTAGTTTTTTTCTTTGGAAATTGATGAAGAATTTATAGAAGCATGTAAAGCGTAGATAAATATAATATAGAGAAGTTTGTAGGGTAGAACTTCATATTGTGAAAGGTATAGATGGAATCGTTGTTGATTAAACAGGATCTATCACTCGCGTTGATTGGAAAAACCAAAGGAAGAGGTTTGATGTCAGATGAAGAGTGGGAGGAAATGGATTATGTTAGATGAAGAGTGCGAGGAAATGGATTATGCCAGATGAAGAGTGTTTTGGTTTTATTAGTGATTGAAACTATTGCAGACTTGTGGGTGCTCAATTCTAGTGCCTCTTTTCATGCTATTCCATGTTGAGGTGCTTTCACAAAGTACCAAGAAGGTAAGCTTAGTAGATTTTTTCTTGGAGTTAATAAAGAATGTGAAATAGTAGGAAAAGGTGATGTGATATTATGTTTGAAAATGGAAATAAATGGATCTTGAAATATGTGAGACATATTCCTATGTTGAAATGCAATTTAATATCTATGATCCAACTTTATGCTCAATGGTGTGATGTCAAAATTTCTTTAGATATTTGGAAAGTAACCAAGGGTGTCTTGGTTCTTGCAAAAGAAAAAAAATTGGGTAATCTTTATGTTCTAGAGTGCAATGGTGAAGTTGGAGCTACAATGGCAGTTGTGGTAGTAATTGAGAGCTTTGGCATAAGAGGCTTGGATATATGAGAAAAAGGGTACTTGAAGTTATACTTCAAATGGATGAACTTCCTAACCTAAAATCATTTGATTCAAAATTATGTGAGCATTTCCTTTATGGAAAAGAGTTGGACTACCTTCTTGAAGATTGGTCAGGACATGAAGTCTACACCTTTGGAGCTCGTGCACTCAGATGATTTTGGTCCCATGGAGGTAACTTCCATTGGAGGAAAGTTAATTAATTTGTTGTTTTTCTTGATGATTACACTTGCAAAGTATGGATTTATATGATGAATAGAAAATTAGAGCTGTTTTCAAAATTTAAAACTTTTAAGGCTATTATTGAAAATCAGATTGGGCATAAAATTAAATGCCTACAAACAGATAATGATGGAGAGTTTTTCTCTTTGGAATTTGACATTTTTTTATGCAAATAATGGCATACACAAAATTAAAGTAGTTCCTTTCACCCCTCGGGAAAATGGTACAACTAAGAGGTTAAATCGAATGATTCTTGAGAGAGCTTAGTGTATGCTCTCTAATGATGGATTGGGGAAAGAATTTTGGGTAGAGGCTAGTAATACAATAGTTTATTTGGTCAATAGAGCTCATTCATATCAATTGTATTTTGATATTTGGGAGGAGAGATGGCTTGAGAAACAAATTTCTTATAATTATATTCATCTTTTTGGGTGTGAAGCTTTTTCTCATGTTCCAAAAGAGCAGGAAAAAAAGTTGGATGCAAAATCTAAAAGATGTATATTTATTGGATATGGTGAGGATCAATTTGGTTTCAAGCTTTGGCATCCCATTGCCAAAAAAAATTGCTTGCAGTCGGGATGTCATATTCAATGATAAAGCTTTCCTTGGTTTGCAAAAATAGAGAATGTCTTCAAATAATTATATACAAGTTTATCTCTTTGAAAATGGTACAAATCAAATGCAACAAGGAATTATCTCCCAACCTTCACAAGGTGCTTCACAGCCTCTTGTTCCTCCTACATAGGCTATGAAATAGCCTTTGGGAAATGTTACCCAACCACCAAGTGTTAGTTTTCAACCTTCAAATGTTTGCATGCAACATCATACTTATGCACAACCATCAACTATTGGTAATTCCTTGTTTGAGCAGCCTCTCCATGTCCTTATGTGGCCTAACTAGGGAGGCAATTTGTTGTTTGAAAGTTCCACTTATGATAGCCAATCGTAGCCTTTGATTGTTTCAATGCATCCTTTAAATGTGTCAATGTTTCCTTTAAATGTGTCATTGCTGCCTTTAAATATGGCATCACTACCTTTTGGAAATGATGCATAGACATCTACTATTTGTACCCCTCATTCCTTTCAACCACAACTTCTTATTTCTTTAGTGTAGGCCGATCCATAACTGCTAGACGCTAATATATAAAGACAAGTTAGTTTCTCTAAATAGAGAAATGGTAAGTAAAGTAATAAGGAATAGGGGAGTTTGGATGTGCCTAGGTAGAGTATTGGGGGTAATTTACAGTCTAATATAGATGATGTTCAAAATCAATTACAGAGACTAATTTTGGACACAAATTTGCAGCAACAAGCTCCTCAATTAAGGAGGTCTACCTGGGAGGAAATGAGTCCAACAAAATATGATGATTATGAGCTATTACTTTTTGATTAGTTAGAGCCTATAACCTTTAAATAGGCTTGAAAAGATGAAAATTATACAAAATGGATGGAGGCTATGCAAGATGAAATGGATATATTATGTAATATTATGTGAAAGCATTTTTTTTGAATAGTTGACTACCATGGGAATGTGTTAGTTGGATGCAAGTATATATGTTCAATCCTCTAGGTGCGAGGGGAAGCATCACTCAAAAGAAGATATTGGTCAAATAACCAATAATGTACAACCTAATTGAGGTTATGCACGCTCACAATAGAATGGTTGAATCAAGTTATTATGTTGGGTATTGGTAAGTCATCCTTATTATGAGAGTTTGCATTACTAAGGGTCTTGATTATTGTTAAATGCATGCTTGGTTGATGTTTATCTGTTTAGAGCTTATGAAATATTCCTTATATTACTATGCTTTAATTGATGAGGAGAACACATGTGGAATGTATGTATATGCATGTCAAATGATAGACCATACACATGAAGGAACACGTATATGGGAGTATGCATACGTAGACCTAACTATGCACACTTATGCATGTGTTTCTTATGAGCATGGTACTATCAAACAAACAAAATGACATCTATGTATATATGTATAAATACAACACACATATATCTCCTATCAATAAGATATTAATTGTTTATGTACTTGATTGTGCTATCAAATGTGTGTGTGTATATGTATGTATATGTACGTATATAAGTATATATCTATATATACATGGTATTAGATAGAGGCTGAATTGAATATATGTTATGTACACATTATAGGTTGAATAATGCATATGATGTTATAAGATAAAGAACAATTTATATGTAGAAGTAATATACAACAATAAAGGCTGATATGGAGGTAAACCATAGTCAATATAACATAAATGGCATTTTTGTTTTATAGCAGTGAATACATTAAACTTGGAATGATTATGTTTAAGATATAAAGTGATGGAATATAAGCCTGTTCCATAAAGTATTATAAATGCATGATAATAAGAAAAGTATACAGCAAACCACAAGCTAGTCAAAGTGTCATTTATACGCTATTATAATGGAGCGACTCATCTTTCCTCTATTGCTCAAAGGAACTATGACCAAGTTGACATTGTATAGGTGTTGCTTGATAATAAACGATTGTTTCAAATAGTAAAACCATGCCAAGAGATAAGGAATTTGGAAGATACATGGCTCCAACTTATGAAAACACCATTTTCTGTAGAAGTCTATTATGGTTGCAAATCAACTGTCATCATTTGGGCATGTGCACATTTGAATTACTATTTTTCTATTGTCAATTAAATGCATTGATCTATAGCATATTGTGTTGAGTTTACACTTATATTTTTGTCACCTTTTAGCTTAATGTAGTGATTCAACTTGCATGGAGAGAGCTATCAATTGGCATGCATTTTTCTATAGGTTGCAATGTCTCTATTTTGTTATATAAATATAGAGGTTAGTTCTCTCATTTGAAAATATTATTTTGCATTCTTCTCCAAACTTATTATGTTGCAATTATTTTTTAGAGCTAAGAGTTATTGTAAGAGAATTGTGAATTACCTCATGAGTGCATATTGTTGTCTTGAGAAAGAATTCATAGTGAAGTATTTCTTTAAAATGATTAAGTGAAGCTAGGAAGCTATTGTTGGAAGGTAGTTCATCAATTCAGTCAATTGGTTAAGCGTATTATAGGCATGAGGATCTAGTATTCTCTTAATTATCTTTATTTGTGAAAGATTGAGATTTGAATGCTTATTTAATCTTCTTGAGATAACTTGTATTAGGAAAACATAACATTTTCTTTGGAAAGGAAAAAGAAGTTGTTTTATACTTTTCTATGAATGTGCTTGTATTTACTCCATAATAGGAGGGGTTGTTTGTCATAGGTATTATTATACTAGATATGATTAAACAAGGATAGCTTATAGGATTATTCATAGCTAAGTTATTTTATTGAATTATATAGCTTGTAAGTTACACCTACAATTTGAATTATCCATTGAAGGGAGGGTAACTTGTATTTATGCTTTGTGAGTAAAAATACCATTAAGTTTGTGGGAAAGGGAATAGGATATTTTTGGTATGCATAGATTATAGTGGCCCAAAGTCAAATCGAGCTTGAGTAGCATATGTGAGTAGGATGACTATCACTTGAAGTACTAAGTGAGAACACTTTGGCCAAAGTAGTGTGATTTCCTTTGTCTCCACTATCAATTCTTGTGATCTAGTAATGCATGCTAGTTCCAGATTGTAGGGTTTACAAGTTCTAGTCATGTAGGACACAACTATTAGCTCATAATGCTTGTCGTTATGAGGTTACTCCACCAATCTATTCGTTGAAGGGTGGGGCCATCTATCCGGCATGATAGATGTATGGCAGACCACATATGAATCCATGGTTGGAGAAAAAGCACTTGAGTGATGCTTCTCCTCCTCATAAGGTGACAAAAGACTAAATGTTTGAGAGGAGTTTTCTAGACCATCTATATCTATTTCTTTGAAGCTCAATTGAGCTATGTATATACTTTGTACACATTCTTTAGAATATTGTAATATGTGAATTATTATATTGGAATGGAATCAATGTTAATTATTGTTACATATTTTATTTACTCACAAAGTGAAAACTTAGGAAAATTTACTTCAATGAACAATTGGCATGTTACATGTAGTATTAGAGTCACCATATTTTTCTTTGGAACCTATGAGCTCATTAAAATTTTCATTTGATGTTATCTAAAGTTTGGAAATTCTTGTGCCAGGATGGTGCATTTAAGGTTAACTGCAAGAAAATTAGTAATCAGGAATGAGTGCTACCTAAAGGCCAAGAAGGAAAGAGAGGCTATTGTGAAAAAAATTGAGGGTACCAACCATGAAAATGTCATCTAGTTAAGTGACATTGAAACCTTCATTCATGCACTTTATCGAATTAGTGATGCAAAGAGAAAGATGAAGATGGAGGCCAAGTACAACTACCTACCTTCCATCTCACCAGAGAAGTCTAAATGTTTATCGCTTTCCAAGGATATTCCCTTGGAATAAAGTGTCAGTTTGACATTTATCTTTAAAGGCCCTAGGGTTCTTCCAATGGTAGAAGTGAAATGAAGAAAAATGGGTATGGATGTTATTGTATGGTTTAGGACATAGAGCACACCTAATTTCCAATTTCATTCAAGGATAATCCTAGAGGTCTCAATGCAAAGGAGAAAGAGTTCTTGAAATAGGGTTGTCCTAGGGGATGATTATAAGGTAATGAGGGGTTCACCACCAAGCTAGGGCTTAGAAAGACAAATGCAATGCAAGACATAATGCTTAATCCTAATATGATGTAATCTTTCATTAAATGAACCAAAATAGAAAACTATGGAATGGAATGTATGCACCTAGAAATCTAGAGATAGTTGAATGGAGCTTTGAAATGTTGGAAAATATAACTTTTCAACCTACTAGGACTCATTCACCAATTTGGGAAAATTAGTCCCAGATCTGGATTTCTACAAAAGAACCGATTTCAGGGAAAAGGCTATCTGAATTTGTAAATAGTTTTGGAAAACACCTATAGTGGGACTCATTTGCCACTTCTAGCGAATTAGTCCTATTCAACTTTTTTAGGAATTTAAAGTTTAGATCTATGCTCCAATCTCTACCCTTCCCTTCCAAACTAATTTCTAGATCTAAATCTAATAAAATACCTACAAAATAGAATATAGACTTGATATCCTTATGGGGAGTTTGCCTCGGTCAAACCACTAGTTTGGTAATTAAACCTTGATAGAAATAATGAAACTTGAATGTAAATGTGAACATAAACCCTAGCCTTAAGTGTGTCAAAGACTGGGAAATATAAAACACAATGCAACCCTATTCTAATCTGTAAGAATGAGATGCATGAATGAAATATGGTAATGAATGACTCACTTTGAGAGATCTCTAATCACTCAAATGAGCACTAATGATGCTTGTACCTTCCTTAGGCTGAATGTAGAGTGACAATGGAGGGTTTAATCACTTAGGAAACAAGTCATTAGGCTTGGCTTGATTGATAGTTACATCTCCCTAACCTAGAATCCATCATGATTCACCATAGACAACCATGATCAACCCTTGAAAATGCTAGCTATTGAATTAAAGTGAGCTTGAAAACCTACAAAACACTTTAGTGCTACTCCAAGACTTCAACTTTATTTGCTTCTAAAACTTGAATGCTCTTGTGAAATAATGCATGAAGATTTTTGATGCTTGTCTCTTGAAATTGCTTTTGAAAATGTTTCTTTATATGAAAAATGACTTAAGAGCTTTCTTATATAGGTACTAACACCTAATTTACTATTATTTAGACCTTAAAAGATGACATTAACCAAAAATTTGAATTGAAAATGTTATTTTATGGCTTAAAACTTAAAACAGCCCCAATGGGACTCATTCACCCAAGGTGGCGAATGGATCCCACCTAGGGGGACTCGTTCAGCCAAGCTGGCAAATGAGTCCCACCCTAGATTTTTTAGGTGGATTTTAAGGATTTTTGATGTTTTAGGTGATTTTATTGGGTTTTAGCTTAAATAATCCTCAAGATCCAAAATAATAGGTCTTAGGGGCCTATTAATGATGATTTAAAGGGTAGTTAATGCAAGGGTACTAAAATAGGTCTAGATTAAATGAGAAATTTCCTTATCTCAAAGAAGGGGGGTTAATTTCCATCATTACATCTAGCCCCCACTTTAGCGCCCATATGACTCTACGTGCATATGCAAGCTAATGGAATCCAAACAATACACTTTATTTAATAAAAAGATACCCTTATAGGTTCATTCACAACACAAGAGAATGAATCCCCCATTGTAGCTATCTGCAAAACCACAATGTTAGGAACCACATCCTACAACAAAAATTCATTAGTTGTCCAAAAATCCTCTTATCTAACTTCCTCTAGAAATCAAATTCAAGGTAGATGTATGCCCCCTTGATTCTACTTGCTTTACGAATGTGGAATCAAGGTAGCATTCCAGCCTCATCAAATAAGGTAGGTCATATCATAGGGTATTTCCATGTACCAGAGCACATGATGATAGACATTTCATGAGAATGGGAGTGGAATCATGATTCCAAAGCAAGAAATAGTGTTCGAAATGGAATTCTCTAGCTCCCAGTATGTTAATTTGAATGAAAGGAACTTTTTAACCCTAATATAGTAAAAAACCTAATTTTAACTTATATAAGAGTAAAAAGTGAAGTAAATTCTAACTATTTTTTCATTTGCCTTCTTGTAGCTTGATTTTTTGAAGAGTGGTTGAAGATTTTGAGCTGACATTATTACATGCCTATGTGACTAGACGTCCTACAGGATTAGGTGTCTTGCGACGAGCATTATCATCAGGTGAGTTGATTTTTTTGCATTAGCTTTGTCCTTATGCCTTTATTTTATGATTTGTACACATTTCTAGGCTAATTTAGGGCATTGGAAAAAAAATTCACAAAGCTTCCCTTTTTTCGCAAAGTCCCCCCTCTTTTCATAAAGTGTCCCCTTTTGTTGTGAAGTGTCCCTTTTTGTTGCAAAGTGTCCCATTTCTTCGCGAAGTATCCCAAAAGGGGTCTCAAGTGTCTAGGAACCTTAGAAGACTACACTAGAACAACTTTAGTACACTTTTCTTATTGTTGATGTATATATTTAAGATTGTAGAATACTTATAGGACAAACTTTTACTTTTTTGTTAGATTCCTCCACGTTCATGGTAGCATCAGGGTTGCAGATAGATTAGTCACCTCCAAGACCTATCCCCCACTCTCTTAGTAGAGGAAATAGAGAAATTATAGATTACAAGGTTATATTGAACGTACCTCATTCCCCCCATGAGGTACCACGATGTTATGTTGATGGTGATGGTAGAGCAGTGGAATGCAAACACATGCACATTTCATCTTCACACCGGCGAGATGACCATCACACTCGAGGACGTATATCACATACATTGAGTTTTGATTTAGGGCGAGATGGTATGTTTTCGAGTGGATCGATCATTTCAGGATATGAAATATGATATGCAGTTTTGCGTCAAAGGTCTAGTTCATGATGTTATGGTGAGATCACAGATCGATCTATCTATGCTATTATATTTGTGGGCCCCACTATTTGCATGGATTATGATGTTCACTATAGCACTAGTTCTTATCCCTGATGATTGAGGAGCACACCTAGAGGGAGAACTAGTAGACATGATTCAGGTGATGGCAAAGCACATGGCAGTGTATGCCTAGGGGTACAACATTCTAGCACACTTATATTATGATCTTAGACGGTTTTCATTTTGAGAGATCGACAATATGGTACACTATACACTATTTTAGTTTGATGCAGAGCATCTACAAACTTTCAAGGGTTCTATAAATACCCTAAACACAAACTTGAGAAGATAACTTTAACATTCAACAAAACTCACTTCGTTGACACTTGTTTCTAAGAGGTGATAAATGCACCAAAACACCCAATCAGGCTTCCAAACTCACAATAGGCCTTAGTACACCTTAATTTTTTTTGATTTAGATAGAAACAAAGCAAAAAATTCTCTTACAACACTATTTTATCAGCGTTCCAATTGCTTACACTCAAAGACCAATCTTTCTTGTAGGGGTCCAAAACACTAAAACAGAGAATAACTTGCAAACTAGGTGGAGTTTCCCCAAACTAATCATAGATTCTAGGACCCATTTCATCCTTATTAAATAAACTACAAAATTAGGTACTATTTCTTTGGAAAGAATACCAATAAAATTGACCGTACTATGGCTACAAGCCCCAAATAGGCCTATTTTCCAAAGCACATGACACCTAATTCACTTCTCAATCCAAAATAACTATGGAAAGATCTTCAATAGTTATAAAACTCTAGAATCAATAAAATTTTGATCACTTAAACCCTTTTAAAGGCCACAAAACACAAACCCTATTCTAGGCTTAAATGCTCAAATAACGAGGGTTTATTGAAAGTATGCATACCCAACCTCCAAACACCTTGAAAATGCTTAAAAAATCTTGAGATAGGTCTGCACATGCTATCTATACCATCTCCAAACCTTTAAAGATGTGTTTTCATCATACTCTTGATTTTAGCAATCAACCTTGAACCAAAAACCAATGAAATTCAATGAGGAAAACAATGTAACTTGTGTGAAATGACTTCCTTTGTATCTGAAAACACACTTAAAATGAAAATAAACCTAATTTAACCCATTCCATAGATCTACAAATCTTCCATCAGTGGAATGGTTGTTTAACCACTCTTAGACTCTCAAAACCCTTAATTTGGGATTTTCAAAATAGTTTACAAAAAGCATATCTAAAAAAACTTAATACTCAATGAGATCCTCTAAAATAAACTTAGTTTGAAATATTACACCCTATTTTACTCAAATCAATAAAGATCAAGGCCTGTCGGTGTTGTACAGGTCGTACAAAACTTGAAAATCACAAAGAAAACACTATTATAGTAGAACAAAGTACTCTTATAAAAAAAATTGTTTCAAGATAAAATCTACAATGCTTGGCTCACCTTCACAAAGCTCTTAAAAATATGTTACATCAGTTATTATAACTATCACTTCAATTTCCAATGATCAAACCTTCATGTTGTACAGTCTTCGCACACACACCCCACTGAAAGTAGGGACACTCTTTCACTTTGGTTTTGGTATCTTACCCCCTTACTTTTTGAGGTTTTTTCCTATTTAAGGATGTGCTTAAATGATTATTTTTGATTTCCTAAGTGTTTCGCCTAGGTTATTCATTGAAAATCCTAAGTTCTAGATAAATTTTGGGTTTTTACCCTAATTCAGGATTTTTCTCCTTGGGCAGATTTCCTCGAACCCTATTTGGATTCCGGTTGTGCGCCATGGTTTGGGTTTTTACTTGAATTCAGGATTTTGCACCCTTGTCAGAGTTTCCCAAATCCCACTTGGACTCCGACTGGACCCTGTTGTTCAGAGATTTTTGGTATTCGTGGATTTCGACGTGGGCTGGATTTCCCCAGATTCCGTCCTATTGTTAGATTCCTGAAATTCTTCTTTGGCTATCTTGTTGATTGCATTAATGGCTTTGTGTGTGCTCTGAAGGATGTATTTAACTTTATTTCAGAGATCTTTTATGCTATCATGCTTATTGTTTACCATCCTCGAGCTGAGAAGTGCTTTCTTGCGAATGGTTGGTTGGGATTTTGGGGCATTTTGATTTGAATTGATTGATTTGGTGGTGTTTTCTTGCACAATCATGCCCTTGTTATTTGTGGACACCACTTTCTTCACATTTTCTGATTCTAGGATCAATTTCTACTTTATAATGGTATGTGTTGATTGCTTTGCTTTGAATTGATGATTGTAGATAGTGTGTTGAGGTTATAAATCCTTATTTGTCTTTGATTTATGCATTATTTGGATGTTCTCATGACTAGGGTTGCGTGGTAATTGTTTGATTAATGGTTTTCCAAGTAAGTCTGGAGTTCATTTGTTTATTCAAATTATGAGAAGTCATGCTTTGGAAATTGTGATTTGTCCCTACTGGCATTTTTTGGGGGCAGTCAAAAGTTTTAAGTCTAAGCTTGCATGTGCTTTAATGGTGGATGTATGAGGTTTTAACCTAGGGCATCGTCATTTATCTTGAGTATGCTCTTGATTTGGCTTAGAATGTTGAGAAAATCTATAGAGGGTCCATCCTTGACTTTCCTTGAATTTAAATGTTTGAAATTTGTGATTGATTCACTATTTGGGTTAAGTCGTGACTTTGCGTCATAGTACAGGATTTTTTGCCCCTTCGGGATAGTCCGTCCCTTCCGGATTTCCTTCATTGTGACCCTTCAAAGTTGGGGAGATTTCATATTGATCATCCTGTATCTCGCCGAAGCCCTTCCTAGGTTTGTATTTGATCACTGAGACAATGTAATTCTCATGTTGAAAAGTCTTTCTGTTGGCAAGACACCACAACTTTGCCAAGACCTCCTATCGAAAAACTTTATTTTGGCTGAAGTGTTCACTGGACCCTGATGGTCGGTGAGAGAAAAATGATTCACCATGACTTCACCCTGAAGAGAAAGGTCTCTCATTGACATGTGTATCCCATCGACGTTCAACAAGACATGCCCTGCTTGGTGTGACCTCATCTTGAATAAAATTTGTTTGGCCGACATGCATGCTTTTGCACCACCTATTTCAGAGTTTCACCTTACCCATGGATTTCCATCAAGCTCAGATTTCTCGAAGTCTAATGTCTTTATGATTTTTTGAAGTCTGCAATCTAGCTCATTCTTCATAGAAATCCATCCCTCATGGATTTTCTTGAAATCTGATGAAACACAAAGGAATGTGAGATAATTGGATTTGTTTAAGATTTGTGATGCATTTAATGATTATTTCATGTCATATTTGGATTTCCCAAGTAGTTTATGAATTGAATATGATCAATTTTGATGGTTAAGTAGGTGTTTCTTGGTTATTTTGTTGGAATTTGATCAGTCTAGAATTTTCCAAAATTCCTCTCTGGCTCAGATTCCGCGGATGGTCTTGAAACCCAAAATTTATTATGATCACTTCATATGAGATTTAACAACACTTTGGCTATATGAGATTCATTCTAACAATGTATTAATGAATTAACCTTGCTTTCCTATGGTCTTTATTGTGGTTTTCTTGGTGAGTGCAGGTTGAATCTTGCAAGGTAGCAGAGGGATATTTAGTTTCAGAAGTAGAACGGATTAAGATGGACATCAAAAGCAATATTCCTGAGAGTAAGATCACATCAATCTGGTCAGAGGTGACTGATACAAATGTCAGATCATGGGATTATGAGGAATTCAAAGAAGGAATGGCAACTAAAGACCTCCCTTTGGTGGCTAGAAGGATGATGGAATCAGGCTTGTCCTAGGTAGCTAGCTTCTCTTCCATGGTGTAGTGTTATGAGCTGGTTCTTGAGTGTGCCAGACACTATGACCAAGGCACTCAAAATATTATCAGTCCTCAAGGGAGAGTGATAGAAAATATTGACCCTGTCCCTATTGCTCAAAATTTTGATATGCCAAACAGATCCCACATGCTGGCATTCAACATGGGGTCTTCCAGGGAGTTCTACGATGAGAAGACTATGAAGTCACAACAATTTATCAATTCTTGCCTGGAGAAGCCCAAGACTCATTATTCCAAACTTCCCAAACAACTTTTTAGGATTAAGTTCAAGAAGGAATATTATGACACCATCACTCTTCTTAGCAGGGTGGTTGGATTAAAGAATGCTGGTACATTTGAGAATTGGATGTGCCATGTGATTGTGAGGATGGAGTAAGAATTGATTGATTATCATTGGGATGGTTTGATTAGCAAAGTGCTCCATGAACAGTTATCCAATGTATTACAGACCAAGAATTTCACAATGACTTCATATCTGGTCTATGTGCTTGCAAGATTCCATCCCTACAAAGGATTGGATACAAGGGGAATTTTTGGAAAAGACATTGTTTATGAAGTCTTCCCTTAGTTGCATTTAGGAAGTACAAACTGTAGGAAGGAAAATGATGTATTTTCCATGTATATCATAAGAATGCTTCAGGAAGAGGAGCATGTCATAATTTCAGACTGGGCCAAGGAGATCATCAAGAAGTATGGAGCTTAGTTTATACAATTCCCAACCTTCTCCTACATCCAGATTGATGGCTGCTAGAGGGCCCCATACAAACTTCCAAGGTATCCCACTGATCACATTATATTGCTGGAAGTGACTCGACAAATTTGTGTCTTTGATGCTATTGTCAAGAGAGACAAACATAAGATAGGATTTGGTAGAGATTTTCCCCTAAGGATTGGCACTAGAGAAGCATGTCCTTCCATTGGTTCTGCTCAAGCTTCAGAAGAAGAAATGAGTACTCTTGGCTTATCTTTTCACTTTAAGAGGTCCATATTTGATATTATAGGGAAAGCTCAAAAGAAGGCAAGCAAGGAGTATAGCCATAAGGTGAACTTGGAGGACTACTGGGCCAACTGCAGTGATGAATTTGAAGTCAGAAGGAAGAAATTCTCCTGATTTCTAGTTGAGTCAATTCGATTTTATAATGTAAAGGTAGTTCCTAATCAAATGGAAGATGATGGAAACTTGATCCAGGATCATGCTTATGTGGCAATAAAAGATAGACCAATTGGTTATGTGGATTTGTTAGAGGAGAAAAAGACAATTGAAACTAGTGGATCCAGTTATCAAATTTACTAGGATGTGGCTAAAGCATAAGATATGGGGGTTGGAAAATAATGGTGTACAGTGCACCTATGTGCTAATGGGAGATCTAGATCCTCACTCCACCTCTGAAGAATCTATTGGGTAGGATCCAAAGTGAAAGGGTAAGTTGGACTCTCCATCCAAGATTAAGATAAAATATGTTCATGGAGAAGAAGTCCAAGAAATAGAAAATTAGAGAAGGCCAAAGGCTAAGAAAAGGAAAAGGACTAAAAGGTCTGAACAAAAAGAAATGTAGGAACAAAATCCTGAGGCTGATGCTCATGTACTTAAGAGAAGAAGAATTATAAAGTTGGCAGAGAAAGGAAGTTCCAAAGAACAAGAAGGTATTGCCCCGCCTGTAGTAGAAGTATAAAGTTTAGAGGAGAAGGCGAAGGTGTACACTAGGAGATCTAGGACTCCTTCCCCTAAGGACATTGTACCCAAAGCAGATCCTCCTCCTGTCATTTCTAAAGAGAAGCAGCAAGATGATGTTCCTTCCACTCATGAAACTCAAGAATTGGAGGAGATGAAGCTCATAATAGAGTTGTCCATATTGCTACCCCTGCTCCAGATAAGAATAGGAATAATGTGGTTAGAATGGATTACAACATTCAAACTTTCAATCTAGGGCCTACCTCTATAGGGTAGGACATTGAAGATTATGAAGGTTCTAGTGCAGTCATCTTGGATAGACTAAGGAAGGAGATAAGGACCAAGCAGGATTTAAAGGAAAATAAGAATCTTAGAAAGTTCTTGGAGGATTTAATGAAACCACTACAGTCCATCAACCCTTCCTCCTCTGCTACAAATCCTCTACCTCAAGAGACCATCACTGAGCTTGAGAAGATAAAGGCCTCCACTCTTGCCACTATGAATTGGTTGAAAGGGGTATGAATAAAGGCTGATGAAGCTATTAACAACATCCTATCAAAAGGAAAGGATGCTACAAGGATGACAGATTGGTTGAAGCAGGTGTTAGCACAAGATAAGGAGGATACAAACCTATTGTTGCAAAAAACCAAGACTGTCATGGAATACACCAAGGCTAAACTAGTAAGTGACAAGATCCTTCCCTTCTCTAAAGCTACTGAACCTTGGGAATGGTTTGAGGCACTGTAGATTAGGCATAAAGTGTTGAAGAAGATTTACAAACAAAGAAGGAAAATTGATGATACCCTAAGTGGTGTATACAATGTCTCTATTGCATTTTTTGAGATCATGATGGGAAGAAGAAAGATTGCTCCCAAGTATTTGAGTCTAGAACAATTGAGAAAATGGTGGTAGGATTTTTATGCACCACTTGATAATGACTCTGTTTCTTAGCACCAGTTGGATGATGCAACCACCTACCTTACAGTTATTGATAAATATATGACGTACAAGGTGGATTGGGACAAGTCAGTCAAGCAGTCAAGAGAAGAAATTTCATCCATTGAAAATTGACTTAGGGTTTTTCCTTTGCCACCAATAGTTGACTTGGATAGGACGCTTTTGAAAGTTCATGAAATGATGGATCAGAATAAAGATAAGGGACAAGGGAGTTAATGCAGACTACATCAAAATTTGTGCTTCCCCATTATGTCACCATGCTTTTATCTAAGTTGCATTGGGATCTCAGGTCAACTTTGATGGAATTCATGCATTTAATGCATAGTATATTCTATTTCAAATTTCTTTTGGCAGGCCTACCTTGCTTCTATTATAAAACTTATCCATGCTGAATTTTTTTTTTAGGAGGGGTTTTTTCTATGAATATGGTATTTCACCTCATTTGTAAGGGTAGATAGTGTGAAGAAATAGAAGTAGAATAGAGAAAAATAGTTAGAAGCAAGTTAAGTATAGCAAGTTAGAAAGTAGTTGCTCTCAAGCAAATATTGTAACAAAAAGCTAAAATTGTGCTATAGTGGATGTTTCAAATACAAGCAATGACATTATGATTTGGTGTCATACTCATATTCTCTTGTCTTGCATGGTTCTTGTTCTTCTATCTTTAAAATTGCTTTGAAGAGGTTAATATTTATATTAGATTTGATTCAATAATGTTTTTGATTTGATACTTGAATGTTGTAGCAATCCTTCAGTCCATACTTTTTGTAACCAACTAATTGTTAGTTGCTTTGCAAAGTTAGCCTAGACTTTATATTCATTGTGTTTAGTTTGATTGTGAGGATTTGTTCATTTAAATTGCAATAGGGTTGTTTGAATGAATGATCATAATTTGAAAATTCTAACCCCTTAGAATATTGTACTATTTCTATAAGATTGTAGATCCGTCTGAGTCAAGTAGAAATCTATTTTGAGGGATTGGTCCATTTCAGTGCTTGGCATTCACATTGTTAATCTTAGGAGTAGTGTGAAGTTTAGAAATCTCTTTAAAACATTTATATTTTGTTATTTCTTTGATTACTGGGTTAAATTGAGGACTAAAGTATATTATATTTCTAGATCTGGCACATCAAAATCTAGCATTTTGCTTCTAGTAAGGTTCCATTGTGATTACCAACATTTTCACATTTATCACTGAGTTGTTTATGCATTGTCAAGACGTGACATTAGAGACCTTGGGGTTATCTCTTCAGGCTTGCTGATAGAGATTTACCTTTCAAGAGAGATAGGATATTGCATCTTGTCTGAGTTGTTGTTGTACAAAAAAAACCATCAATAGGATTGGTGCTAGAAAGAGGGCCTTGAACAAGCAAGCTGGATCAATTTTTGAACACCATCTCTCTTGAAAGATTCAAAAGAAGGACTAGATCTGCTCCAGGAGAGGATGAGTTTCAAGAGTTACCAGATCCTACTAGGTCAAGAAGGACCAACAAAAGGGGAGATTCATCATCATCTCATCCACCTCCCTCATCTCCATCATCACAGTCTTCATCAAGTTCATCTGAGTCTGAGGGAATTCCTAGTCCACAACCTCATCTAGTCATAAATCAACCATTACCACCCCCACCTCCACCGATGGATTTCCTAGCAACCAACCCATCTCCATTAAGTTTTGCCATTATAATGTCATGCCCAAAAACCCTGAACACTTTTGTTCAAAATTCCATGTCAATGAGCCCAATAGGACCGCTGAGGAACACATCAGGATCTTTCAGACTAGCCTTAAGGATAGAGGGATAAACCATGAGAATGTAGCTTGTAGATTATTTCCTTATTCACTAGGGGAAGATGCATTCTAATGGTACAATAATTTACCTGCTTGGTCCATTGAGCATTTGACTAAACTAGAGGCTGCATTCTTGCAAAAAATTTGAATTCCTATTAGTTCTAATGAGTTGTACTGTTAATTCACTAATGTTAAAAGAGAATTCAATAAACCTATAACATCCTTCAACAATAGATTTCACCGTGCTTATACCAGATTGGAGGCTCCTTATGCTATTGATGAACCTAATGCTTTAGAAGTTTATTATGAGAGACTTGATAGTTTGATAGCTACCTTTATGAAGTAGAGTAATAACCCTCCTGCTAGTCTACTTGATGCATATGCAGAGACTGAAATTTAGAACTAATCTAAGGCAACATCTGTCTGGGCCTTTACCCTCATTAGAACTTGTTGCTCACCCTAGACAAGTCCTAGCTCTTAGCGAGGCTCTGGCAAACCATACTCCAATCATGAATCTGGTACCTCAGTTGCCTCTGGTCCCTCACCCGGGACCTCTTATGGGACAAGTTTCTTCCACAATTGGTTACCCCTAGAAAAATGCGAATCAACCCTTGCATACCCAGCCTCAGGCTAGTTATCCTTCATACCTACAGAATTCTGATGTCTTGAACCAATCACTAAATATCAGTGTTGCAGCAGGGTATTCCCAAAATAATGTGACTTGGCCTCCATATAGTAATCCTAACAAGGAAAGATTGGATGAATTGTCTGAACAAATAAAGAAGATGAATATGGAGGTGACTTATTTGAGGAACCAGAACAATCAATTGCAAGTTGCTCAGAGAAATATGCAGTCTAATTAGAATAGAGAGAATCTAAAAGGACAAGACTTTGATAGAGGGCAATGTTAGGACCGAGGATATAATAATGAAAGAAGATATAAACTAGACAGAGGTTACAACAATGACCGGGGATTTAGTAATGATAGAGGGTATAATAATGATAGGAGACAGAACTATGATAAAGGATAGTCCTCAAGCCAAAACTTTGATAAAAGTCAAAATTTTGATAGAGGTCAAGGTGGTGGACAAGGATTTGAGAGGAGATAGCCATCAGGGCAGAATATGACTTGGAACATAGGGTCTAACAATGGAGGAGTCCACACCCCATTGGATCAACTAGCTAATCATCCCATCAATCAGTGAGTTAATCAAGAAAAGCCTCTGAGCGGCGTATATCTGGCCAAAGATTCTTTACTAGGATGGTGTAGGCTTCACAAAACAAGTTATTATTATGAGTTAGATTGCCACAAATTCCAAACTGCAGCCTCAATTTCCCAATATGAAGTGGAGAACAATGCAAATGGTTAGGAAATAGTACCATCAAATCCTTATGATTCACCAGTGTTGGTACTAAATCATGCTCCTTTTCCTCAAAGTAAAGAGAATGTACTTGAAGAAGAAATTGATCAGTTGGAAAAAGAGGCAGACTAGGTATGCAATGGAGATCAAATGATACAATTATTTGATGAGAATCCAGCAAATGATAATGGTCCGAGAGATGAAGAAGCTTATGTTGAAGAAGTGTAAACCTTCCAAAGACCTGTCAAGTGGTATGACTTGAGGGAGTTACCACACCTACACTCGTAGGCTGGAAGCCCCTTTACTATTTCCATTCCACTGAATAATTTCAACATACCTCAAGACCCTAATGCTAGTAATAATCCATCACTACCTCAGATGTCCAAGCAATATTTACCTCAAGCTCAAGGACATAATGATGTGCCAAAAGGGAAAAATGTTGATGCAAATAAGGAAAAGGTGGTAGAATACTTGAGGGAGACTCCTACTAATTTAGATGAAGAACAATTGGCCACATATGTTGCTAAAGAACTCTGAAAATTGAAGATAAATCTATCTACATTCGAGTTATTAAGAGTTCCATCCATTAGAAACATAGTCTTAGGATTTTATAATGCAAATTTCATGTCACAAGATAAATTAGTAAGTGAGAATGTTAATAGAGTATCTAGTTCTCAGTCAGTAGGAAGATAAAATTAGACTCAGAAGCAAGTCCATATGCCCCCTAGAGATACTGGGAAAGAAAATGACAAATCTCAAGTTGTTCAAGTAGATACTCCCTTAACCTTGTTTCAAGGGAAGATAGACACACCTCCATTCTTGATTTCTATTTGAATATTCAGTAAGAATCTACATAATTGTTTGCTGGATTTTGGTGCTTCAACCAATGTTATGCCCTTCGGTGTCTGTAGAGCTATGGGCATTACCTCTGCTGACTCACAAAAGAAAGTTACACAATTAGATAGGACTGAAGTGAATTCTGTAGGAGAGTTAAATATGATTCATATGCAGATTGCTTCTGATCCTAGAATTTAGTAGGTTATCAATATACAGGTGGCTAACATCCTTGATGCTTATGGCCTAATCTTGGGAAGGGACTTTACTAGGGCTTTGAATGGATATGTTTTGACTGATAACTCCCATATGTGGCTTCCCTAGAAGGGAGTGCCAAACTAGATTAGGATTGAAAGAGAACCCAGAATGAGGTATATGACTACAAAATATCATAAAACTTCTACTGAAATTCTAGTATCAGAAGTAAGCATGGGTAACTATGTGCTCGCAGCTCCTCTTAAAGAGCCAGATATGGAGGAAGTTCTTATGTTCTATGCAACACCTGTAGACCTTACAGTAGAATCTAGTATAGTAGAATCCAGTGGTACTGAAGCCTTAATAAAACCAGATAAAAATGATAAGGACCTAGAAGATAGCCAGCTTGGTTTGATGAATAGTTTTCAAGAGTTCATTCAAAAATGTATTGAAGATCAAATCCAGTTAGGAAGAGGAATGAACTATGGGGAGTTACTGTTGCCCAATTGGTGTAGAGTACATAATGCCTCCCATTTAGAATTTGATTGTTGCCTATGCCAGACTGCAATAGAACAAATACATAAACATATTAACCCAATTTCGGTAGTCAAAATTGATATTCAGAATTCCCAAGAAGATCCCAAAGGAAAAGAAGTGATGTCCTCTTAGGAACCATCCACTAGCAATAGTAAAAATGAAAGGACACATAAATCTGCAGGTACTGATTGTTGGACCTTAAGATTCGATGGGTCCAAATCAAAGCAAAGAGCTGGGGTAGGTCTTGAGCTAATCAATCCAAAGGGTAATACATTTCTTGCTACTCATCGACTTCAATTTCATTGTACAAATAATGTAGCGGAATATGAGGCTTTGGTTCATGGATTGTTAATAGCATTGAAGAAAAGGGTTAAATTCTTACAAGTATTTGGAGATTTTGAATTAGTAGTCAAGCAAGTTAGGAGATGATACTTCTGTCATGATAGAAGAATGACCAATTCTAGACATAGAGTATGGGATCTCATCAAAGGATTTGATGCCTTCAATATTCAATTGATTCCATGAAATAAGAACCAAACAGTCGATTCTCTTGCTTAGGAAACAAGTACTTTGTAGCCTCTGTCTCTTTTCGAGCTGAAGAAATTCACTGTAGAACTAACCCCTGTACCCTCAGTACCTGATAATGTCACCAACCTCTAGGTTTTTGAGGATGACAAGCATATTTTAGATTTCATCACCAGTACTCAAGTCTTTGCTTCTCAAATTATTGATGAAACAAAACACCAAGAAGTTGAGATGGACTTGGAAGGGGTAATCAATTTGAAGACCAATACAATTCCCTGGGGAATGGTACAATTAGAAAGGGATTTTTATCTAGATAAGGTCAGGGATCAGGAACAAGATGCTAGAAAAGAGTCCATCAGTGGATAGTGTGAGAAATATAATATAGGATCTCAAGATGATGTCAAAAATATCCTTATAGGTAAAGTATGCACTCCAAAGGAAAAAAAGGATTATTGATGCACTAAATAGATACCTGGATGTGATAGCCTAGAGTTATGAAGACTTGAAGACTTATGATACATCAATCATAACTCATACTTTCCCTCTCAATCTAGGATTAAAACCCTTCAGTCAAAGGAAAAGGCCTATCAATGCTTTACTAGAGTCCATAATATAGAAGGAAGTGTAGAAATTTTTGTCTGCAAGAATCATCTTTCCAGTCAGACACTCTACTTGGGTTGCAAATCGAGTTCCAGTACAAAAGAAAAATGGTGAAATCATGTTATGTGTAGATTTTAGGAACCTTAACAGGGCATCAAAAAAAGATAATTATCTAGTTCCCTCACTGGATGAGGTGCTTCAGATTGTAAATGGATCTCAGATGATGTCCTTCTTAGATAGTTATTTAGGATACAACCAGTTCATGGTGCAATATGAGGACAGGCATAAAACTACTTTTACCACCAAGTGGGGCACTTTTGCCTATAGAAGGATGCCTTTTGGCTTAATTAATGTTGGAGCCACATTCCAAAGGGAAATGGATATTGTCTTTAAAGATATAATTGGGAAATGCATAATCATTTACATGGATGATCTGATAGTATTTTCAAAGAGAGGTGATCATATCTCAGATTTGGGAAAAGTTTTCCAAAAGTGCAGAGAGTTCGGTATATCGCTCAACCCCAAGAAATGTATTTTTGGAGTTATAGAAGGTAAATTATTACGGCATGTTATCTTTGAAAGAGGAATCACCATTGATTTAGAACACATAGAGGCTATTCTTAAGCTTCCACCACTTGCTAGTAAGAAAGAAATGAAATCATTCTTTGGCAAGATCAATTTTGTAAGGAAGTTCATCACTGGGTTCGTAGAGATAGTTAAACCACTAAATGCAATGTTGAAGCAAGAGGCTAAGGTTGAATGTAATGTAGAAGAAAAAGAAGCATTTGTAGAGATAAAGAGGGATATTGCTGAAACTCTAGTTTTGGTAAGTCCAAACTATGCTAAACCATTCTACATATATTCCTTTGCTTCTGACCACTCTTGTGCTACTATATTAACTCAAAAATTGGATCAAGGTAATGAACATCCCATAGCTTTCATGAGCACACCATTGAAGGATGCAGAGCTGAAATACCCAAATGTGGAGAAGCAAGCTTACACCTTAGTCATGGTAGTAAAAAGGTTTAGACATTACATCCTCAGAAACAAAATCCTTGCTATAGTCCTCGATTCTGCGGTTAAACTATTGTTAATGCAAAATGAGTTAGGAGAGTGTAGAGCTAAGTGGGTGACCATGTTATGTTACGACAATATGACATTGAGATTCAACCCATGAAGCTGGTCAGAGGGCAAGGGCTTACAAAGAAAATGGTAGAGATAGGCCATGATCTTATAGCTCAGGCTTATAATTTAGATGTTTCCCTTGGTGAATGGTATGATGACATTATCCATTTTCTCTTAAATCAAAAATTCCTAGATAATCTTAATGTAGTAAAAAGAAGGGAATTGTGCTTAAAAAGTGATAGCTTCATGCTAAAAGGAGTTGTCCTATACAAAAAGAATCATGAAGGGGTTTATTTGAGGTGCTTAGGAAGGGGCAGAGTCAGAAAGAGAGATGTTAGAACTTCATGACTGATATGACACTGGTCATGGCTCTGCACACTCTACGATGAACCAGATTTTAAGAGCGGGTTACTATTGGCCTACATTGTTCAAGGACACACATAGCCACGTCAGAACATGCCATGTGTGCCAAACTACAGCAACCAGGGAAAAATATGTAGCACTTCCACTCCAACCTTCCTTCAAGGTAAAACCTTTTGCACAATGGGGAATGGAATTCATAGGTCCAATCAACCCACCCTCATCTATAGGCCACTGGTATATTCTCACCGTTACTGATTATTTTACAAGATGGACTGAAGCTCTTGCATGTAAACAATGTACTTCTGAGGTAGTGATTGAATTCCTTGAATCAGGTATTGTAAATCCTTTTGGATGCCCTTTATCTTTAGTTTGTGATAATGGTCCTGCTTTCATAGCCTTGAAGTTTTCCAATTGGGCCTTTGATCATGGGATCATCATAAAATTCACATCCAATTACTATCCACAGGGTAATGGGTTGGTTGAGTCGTCTAATAAGAATCTTCTCACAGTCATCCATAAGCTATTAGAGAGAAATCCTAGGGATTGGCACACTCCAATTAGATTTTCCCTTTGGGTAGATCGTACAAGACATAAGACTTCCATAGGAACTTCCTCGTATCACCTTGTGTATGGTCTGGAACCTTTGTTTCCCATCTAGTTAAAAATCCCTACCTTGTAGTTCATTAATGCATTTTCTGATGAGGGAGATAAACGTAAGGCCAAGCTTACCAAGTTTTTACATCTTGAAAAAAAAAGAGACGAAGCCTTAGAAAGCTTTGCTAAACACCAAGGGGTTGTCAAGAGTTGGTTTGATAAAAGATCCAAGGTTAAAGCTTTTAGGATTTCTGACTTGGTTCTGTACTGGGATAAAGCCCACAATTGTAAGGGGGAGCATGGAAAATTTGATAAACTTTGGCTTGGCCCTTACCAGATTTTAGAAATTTTGGGAGATAATGTTTTTTGTTTCAAAACTCTCACTGGAGAGGATATCCCACTGCCTATCAATGGGTAGTATTTAAAGCATTATTTCCATTCTTGAGCTATTTTTGGCTCTGTTCTTGTATATAGCTAGATTAGGTTTCCTTTCTGCTGTGCTTTTGTTGTTTTGGTTAGTATAGGTTGCTTTTGGGTTTGGTTTGTTTTTGCTTGGCTCTTGCTTTGGAGGGTTTCTCTATTTTCACCGAGATGTGTTGCACCTGCATGGAAAATATGTATCATCATCTAGAATTGTTCTAAGTATTTTGTTGGTGGACTGAAGTCTTGTATCTTGGAAGGATGGTTGAAGTATTTTTTATCATCAATAGTCTTAATGTCAGATTTATAGAAGATAGGTCACTGGTTTTGATTTGAATTTGAAGTATTATGAAAATATTATATCTCTCATATATCTTATGAATCCTAATGTTACTATAGGAATCCTTGTGGAGTTTTGTCAGGTGAAAAATCTTATTTCTACTTCAGTGCCACTGTGGTTCTTAGCCCTGAGTGTGAGATTCATTTTTCACAGGTTGAAATGAAAGTGACGTATAAAGAATATCAAAAGAAGGAAAAATGAAATGTTGAGTATCAAATGAATAAATTTAGCTTATCAAGAGTAGCTGAATATCTCTATCGGGGCTATAGATTCCTGGATTGCAGTAGAGCTATGTTCAGGAGAGTCACAATGATAACCTCATTGGGGCTATGGACATCTGACTAGCGACAAGGCTCTATCCAGGTGTTTTTGAAGTTGGAATCCTTATGTAGCCTGACTTGAGGGGGCTTGGTTTCTATAGTATCTTAAGGAGGTAAATGAACTCATATGCCCACACTTGGATTCTCAGTTTATGGAAGATTTGGTCTATCCTTTGGTCCTAATTCTTTAAATCTTTTCATTTTGACTTGTTCATTTGATGATGAGGTTGAAACTAGAGATTTCAGGTCCTTGATTCCTGTTCATCATCAAATGCTCTTGAGCATTTTCCCAGCAGAAGTCGTCATTTGTTGTGTAGTCTTCACACACATGCCCCACTGAAAGCAAGGACCCTCTTTCACTTTGGTTTTGGTATCTTGCCCCCTTGATTTTTGAGGTTTTGTCCTAGTTAGGAATTAAATGATCATTTTTGATTGCCTAAGTGTTTCCCCTAGGTTATTCATTGAAAATCCTAAGTTCTAGATAAATTTTGGGTTTTTACCCTAATTCGAGATTTTTCTCCTTGGGCAGATTTCCCCAAATCCTATTTGGATTCCAGTTGTGCATCGTGGTTCAGGTTTTTACTCAGCTTTGGGATTTTCCACCCTTGTCAGAGTTTCTCGTATCTCGCTTGGACTTTGGCTAGAACCTATTTTTTGGTGATTTTCAGTATTCGCGGATTTTCGCGTGGGCCGGATTTCCCCAGATTCTGCACTGTTGTTAGATTCCTGAAATTCTTCTCTAGTTGTCTTGTTGATTGCATTAATGGATTTGTGAGTGCTTTGAAGGATGTATTTAACTTAATTTCAGGGATCTTTTATGCTATCATGCTTATTGTTTACCATCATTGAGCTGAGAAGTGCTTTATTGTAAATGGTTGGTTGGGATTTTGGGACATTTTGCTTTGAATTGATCAATTTGGTGGCATTTTCTTGCATGTTCATGCCCTTATTCTTTGTGAACACCATTTTCTTCACATTTTCTAATTCTAGGATTGATTTCTTCTTTATAATGGTATGTGTTGATTGCTTTGCTTTGAATTGATGATTGCAGATAGCACATTCAGGTTATAAATCCTTACTTGGGTTTGATTTATGCATTATTTGGATGTTCTCGTGACTAGGGTTACGTGGTAATTAATTGATTTATGGTTTTCCAAGTAAGTCATGAGTTCATATGTTTATTCACATTATGAGAAGTCATGCTTTGGAAATCATGTGTTGTCCCTAGTGGCATTTTTTGGGGCAATCGAAAGTTTAAAGTCTAAGCTCACCTATGCTTTAATGGCAGATGTATGAGGTTTTAACCTAGGGCATCATCATTTATCTTGAGTATGCTCTTGAGTTGGCTTAGAATGTTGAGAAAATATATATAGGGTCCATCCCTGACTTGCCTTGAATTTAAATGTTTGAAATTCATGATTGATTCACTATTTGGGTTAAGTCATGACTTTGCGTCGCAGTACAAGATTTTTCACCTCTCCACAATAGTCCGTCCCTTTCGGATTTCATTCAATGTGACCCTTCAAAGTCAGGGAGATGTCATATCGATCATCCTGTATCTCGCCAAAGCCCTTCCTAGGTTTGTATTTGATCGTTGGGACAATGTAATTCTCATGCTGAAAAGTCTTTCTATCGGCAAGACACCACAACTTTGCCAAGACCTCCTATCGAAAAACTTTAGTTTGGCTGAAGTGTTAGCTGGACCCTAATGGTTGGTGAGACCAAAATGATTCACCATGACTTCACCCCAAAGAGAAAGTTCTCTCATCAAAATTTGTATCCTATTGACGTTTGGCAAGACATGCCCTACTCAGTGCGACCTCATCCTGAATAAAATTTGTTTGGTCGACGTGCATGCTTTTGCACCAACTATTCTAGAGTTTCAACCCATGGATTTCTATTGAGCCTAGATTTCCCTGAAGTATAATGTCTCTTTGATTTTTTGAAGTTTGTAATCTGGATCATTCTTCATGGAAATCTGTCCCTCACGAATTTTCCCAAAATTTGATGAAACACAAAGGAACATGAGATAATTGGATTTGTTTATGATTTGTGATGCATTTAATGATTATTTCATGTCATATTTTGATTTCCCATGTAGTTTATGGATTGACTATGATTATATTTGATTGATTATTTCATGTCATATTTTGATTTCCCATGTATTTTATGGATTGACTATGATTAGATTTGATGGTTAAGTAGGTGTTTCTTGGTTATTCTGTTGGAATCCAATCAGTCTGGAATTTCCCAAAATTCCTCTCTGGCTCAGATTATGCGAATGGTCTTGAAACCAAAAATTTATTATGATCACTTCATATGAGATTTAACAACACTCTAGTTATATGAGATTCATTCTAAGGATGTATTGATGAATTAACCTTGCTTTCCTGTCATCCTTATTATGGTTTTCTTGGTGAGTACAGGTTGAATCTAGCAAGGTAGTCAAGGGATCTTTAGTTTCAGAAGAAAAATGGATTAAGATGGACATCAAAAGCAAGATTCTCGAGAGTAAGATCACATCAATCTAGTTAGAGTTGACTGATACAAATGTTGGATCATGGGATTATGAGGAATTGAAAGAAAGAATGGCAGCTAAAGACCTCCCTTTGGTGGCTAGAAGGATGATGAAATCAGGCTTGTCCTAGGTAGTTGGCTTCCCTTCCATGGTGTAGTGTTATGAGTTGGTTCTTGAGTATGCCAGACACTATGACTAGGGCACTCAAAAGATTATCAGTCATCAAGGGAGAGTGATAGAAAATATTAACCCTATCTCTATTTCTCAAACTTTTGATATGCCAGATAGATCCCACATGGTGGCATTCATCATGGGGTCTACCAAGGAGTTCTACGATGAGCAAACTATGAAGTCACAACAATTTATCAATTCTTGGTTGGAGAAGCCCAAGTCTCATTATTCGAAACTGCCCAAACATCTTTTCAGGATTAAGTTCTAGAAGGAATATTATGACGCCACCACTCTTCTTAGTAGGGTGGTTGGATTAAAGAATGCTAGTATGTTTGAGAATTGGATATGTGCCATGTGATTGTGAGGATGGAGCAAGAATTGATTGATTATCATTGGGCTGGTTTGATTAGTAGAGTGCTGCATGAACAGTTATCCAATGTATTGCAGACCAAGACTTTCACAATGACTTCATATATGGTCTATGTGCTTGCAAGATTCCATCCCTATCAAGGATTGTATACAAGGGTAATTTTTTGACAAGACGTTGTTTATGAAGTCTTCCCTTAGTTGCATTTAGGAAGTACAAACTATAGGAGGGAAAATGATGCATTTTCCATGTATATCACAAGAATGCTTTAGGAAGCGGAGCATGTCAGAATTTCAGACAGGGCCAAGGAGTTCATCAAGAAGTTTGGAGCTTGGTTTATACAATTCCCAACCTTCTCCTACATTCAGATTGAAGGCTTTTAGAGGGCCCCATACAGACTGCCAAGGTATCCCACTAATCACATTATATTGCTGGAAGTGACTAGAAAACTTTGTGACTGTGATGCTATTATGAAGAGAAACAAATATAAGATAGGATTTGGTGGAGATTTTCCCCTAAGGATTGGCATTAGAGAAGCATGTCCTTCCATTGGTTCTGCTCAAGCTTTAGAAGAAGAAATCAGTACTCTTGTCTTGTCTTTTCACTCTAAGAGGTCCAAATTTGATATTACAGGAGAATCTCAAAAGAAGGAAAGAAAGGAGTATAGCAATAAGGTGAACTTGGAGGACTACTGGGCCAATTGTAGTGATGAATTTGAAGTCAGAAGGAAGAAATTCTCCCGACTTCCAGTTGAGTCAATTCAATTGTATAATGTAAAGGAAATTCCTTATCAATTGGAAGATGATAAAAACTTGATCCAAGATCATGCTTATGAGGCAATAAAAGATAGACCAATTGGTGATGTGGATTAGCTAGAGGAGGAAAAGACATAATTGAAACAACCAATGGATCCAGTTATCAAATTCACTAGGATGTGGCTAAAGCATAAGATATGGGAGCTAGAAAATAATGATGTACAGTCCACCTCTGAAGAATCTACTGGGCAAGATCCAAAGGGTAAGAGTAAGTTGGAATCTCTATCTAAGATTAAGATAAAAGATGTTCAAGGAGAAGAAGTCCAAGAAACAAAAAAGCAGAGAAGGCCAAAGCCTAAGAAAAGGTCAAGGACTAAAACATCTAAACGAAAAGAAGTGGAGGAACAAAATACCGAGGTTGATGCTCCCGTACTTAAGAGAAGAAGAATTATAAATTTGGAAGAGAAAATAAGTTCCAAAGAACAAGAAGGTATTGCCCCGCCTATAGTAGAAGTAGAAAGTTCAGGGGAGAAGGCAAAGGTGTATACTAGGAGATCTAGGACTCCTTCCCCTAAGGACATTGTACCCAAAGTAGATCCTCCTCCTGTCATTTCTCAAGAGAAGCAACAAGATGATGTTCCTTCCACTCATGAAACTCAAGATGAACCATGAGAGGCAGAAAATGTTGAGGATGATCCAAATACTGAAGGAGAAGAATTCCATGAAGGAGAACTTTACAGTGTAGAGGCCGAGATTGAAAAGGTAATGAAATCTCCCTTAGTCACATATGTTGAGTCACTGGTGGAAAATAGGGAGGTTGAGTTCCCCACAAGGGAGGAAGGGGCAGAAAGGATCCCTTCTAGTAGACATGAAGAATAACATATTGGAGAGGAAGGCAAGATAGGTGAAACTCCTGAGAAACAAAATTTAGAAGAAGAGATATCAGAAGGAAAACAAGAAGGGAATGGATAGAGTCAAATGCAATTGGACCCTACAATTCTAGAGTGGTTAGATAGAGAAATTAAAAGAAAAAAATTTGTAGTAGAGGACACACCACCTAATTGGGATGAATTGCTAGCAAAGATTGGCAAGGATAAAGGTAAGAAGAAAGCCAGAGTGATCTCAAGAATTGGAAGAGATGAAGCTCATAATAGAGTTTTCCATATTACTACCCTTGCTCCAGATAAGAACAAGAATGATGTGGTCAGAAGGGATTACAGTATTCAAACTTTCAATCTAGGGCCTACCTTCATAGAGCAGGACATTGAAGATTATGAAGGTTCTAGTGCGGTCATCTTGGATAGACTAAGGAAGGAGATAAGGACCAAATAGGATTTAAAGAAGGAAAATGAGAATCTTAGAAAGTGCTTGGAGGATTTAATGAAACCATTGCAGTCCATCAACCCTTCCTCCTCTGCTGCAAATCCTCTACCTCAAGAGACCATCACTGAGCTTGAGAAGATGAAGGCCTCCACTCTTGCAACTGTGAATTGGTTGAAAGGGGTACGAATAAAGGGTGATGAAGCTATTAAGGACATCCTGTCAATAGGAAAGGATGTTGTAAGGATGAAAAATTGGTTGAAGTAGGTGTTAGCACAAGAGAAGTAGGACATAGACCTATTGCAATAGAAAACCAAGACTGTCATAGAATACACCAAGGATAAACTAGTAAGTGACAAGATCCTTCCCTTCTCTAAAGCTACTAAACCTTGGGAATGGTTTGAGGCACTGCAGATTAGGCAGAAAGTGTTGAAGAATATTTACAAACAAAGAAGGCAGATTGATGATACCCTAAGTGGTGTATACAATGGCTCTATTGCATTTTTTGAGATCATGATGGGAAGAAGGAAGATTTCTCTCAAGTATTTGAGTCTATAACAATTGATAAAATGGTGGTAGGATGTTTATGCACCACTTGATAATGAATCTGTTTCTGAGCATGAGTTGGATGATGCGGCCACCTATCTTGCAGTTATTGATAAATATATGGTGTACAAGGTGGATTGGGACAAGTTGGTCAAGAAGTCAAGAGAATAAATTGCATCCATTGAAAATTGACTTAGGGTTTTTCCTTTGCCACCAATAGTTGACCAGGATAGGATGCTTTTAAAAGTTCATGAAATGCTAGATTAGAATAAAGATAAGGGAGAAGGGAGTTAATGCAAACTACATCAAAATTTTTGCTTCCCCATTATGTCGCCATGCTCTGATCTGAGCTGCGTTGGGATCTCAAGTCAACTTGGATGGAATGCATGCATTTAATGCATATTTTATTCTATTTTGAATTTCTTTTGGTAGGCCTATCATGCCTTGTTGCTATTATAAAACTTATCTAGGCCGACATTTTTTTTAGGAAGGGTTTTTTCTATAAATATGGCATTTCACCTCATTTGTAAGGGTAGATAGTGTGAAGAAATAGAAGTAGAATAGAGAAAAATAGTTAGAAGAAAGTTAAGTATAGCAAGTTAGAAAGTAGTTGCTCTCAAGAAAATATTGTAACAAAAATCTAGAATTGTGCTACAATGGATGATTCAAATACAAGCAATGACATTGTGATTTGGTGTCATACTCGTATTCTCTTGTCTTGCATGTTTCTTGTTCTTCTATCTTTAAAATTGCTTTGAGGAGGTTAATATTTAGATTAGATTTGATTCAATAATGTTTGTGATTTGATACTTGAATGTTGCAGCAATCCTTCAGTCCATACTTTTCGCAACCAAATGATTGGTAGTTGCTTTGCAAAGTTAGCCTGGACATCATATTCATTGTGTTTAGTTCAATTGTGAGGATTTGTTCATTTCAATTGCAATAGGGTTGTTTGAATGAATGATCATAATTTGAAAATTCTAACCCCTTAGAAGATTGTACTATTTCTAAAAGATTATAGATCTGTCTAGATGAAGTAGAAATCTTTTTTGAGGGATTGGTCCATTTCAGTGTTTGTCATTCGCATTGTGAATCTTAGGAGTAGTGTTAAGTTTAGAAATCTCTTTGAAACCTTTATATTTTGTTATTTATTTGATTACTGGGTTAAATTTAGGACTGAAGTATCATTATGTTTCTAGATCTGGTAAATTAAAATCCAACATTTTTATTGTAGTAAGGTCCCATTGTGATTACCAACATTTTCACATTTATCACTGAGTTGTTTATGCATTGTCAAGATGTGACATTAGAGACCTTGGGGTTATCTCTTGAGGCTTGCTGATAGATATTTACCTTTCAAGAGAGATAGGATATTGCATCTTGTCTGAGTTGTTGTTGTGGAGGAAACACCATCAACACTTCCCTTTTCACCAATGATTTTTCAACTTGTTTTTTTGTGCATTTTTTACATTGTGTATTGTTGACAACAATTGCGAGATTTTGTACTATTTAACACTTTGACCACCAAACCTCCTAGAGACCTAATCAACTGATTCAAATACATCAAAATGACCTCATTACAATTGTAACATGATAAACATTCAAATTTTTACAAGATTTCCTATTAGAGGCATAACTTCACTAGGTGCTCTTGCACCAAACAATTGGCTTGGAAAAGACTTCAAGTCCCTTTTAGGACTTATTTACATCAAACTTTCTTCTTTACACCTACATACCTCTACCAATTTTTTCTTGGACCACTTCCTCTTGAAATCATTCACTTGCATTTGTTTGACACCTAGATTTCCTTCCATCTTCCTCCTTCATTTATGTCTTCACTTGTCTTTTTCTTTTTCCTTGTTTTTCTCTATCCCAAGAATATCTTGTGCCATCAAATTTCACAAATCAATTTAAATTTCCTCTAACATCTTTTTCAATCAAAGGACACATGGTTTTCCTTACTATGGTTTTGCATTGCTTTTCTAAGCAATCTTTCCTCATTCTAATCAATTCATTCGTGACCTTCACTTAACCTATTTATTGAATCATTTCCTCATCTTTACCAATCACTAGATTACTCTTCAAAATGACTTTCAACTTTTTTAACAGCTGCAACTCTTCAAGTGCTTTTCCTCAAATAGATATCCATCTTCCTCACTACTTCATCAAACAATCTCACAAACCATCCATCTACCCAACAATAGATCCTAGGAGATGCACCTATCACTTTTTCTCTTAGTGGTGTCACTCTCTCTACACCTTCTCCCTACCTTAATCTCTGTTGGAGAACAATGAACACAAACCTCTTCCTTATTTGTAACCAACACACCTTCTAGCAACTCTTTCTTGTAGCTTTAAGATGGATGAAGCACCTACAACCAACAAATTAACAAAACACTAGATCAACCAGCTCTGATACCAATTGATGTAGAGAATCTACAGACTTTCAAGGGTTGTAAAGAACCTAAACACAAACTTGAGAAGATCACTTTAACATTCAACAAAACTCACTTCATTGACACTTGATTCCAAGAGGTGATCAATGCACCAAAACACCCAATCAGGTTTCCAAACTCACAAAAGACCTTAGTACACCTTAATAATCTTGATTTTGACAAAAGAAAAAGAAAAATCACTCTCTTACAACACTATTTTATCAGCTCTCCAATTGCTTGCACCCAAAGACCAATCTTGCTTGTAAGGGTCCAAAACACTAAAATTAGGCATAACCTGCAAACCAGGTGGAGTTTCCCCAAAATAATCATAGATTCTAGAACCTATTTCAACCTTATTAAAAATACTATAGAATTAGGTACTATTTTTTTGGAAATAATCCCAATAAAATTGATTGTACCGCTACTACAAACCCCAAATAGGCCTATTTTCCAAAACACATGACACCTAATTTACTTCTCAATCCAAAATAATTGTGTACAAATTTTCAACAGGTTATAAAAATCTAGAATCAACAAAATTTTGATCACTTAAACCCTTTTAAAGGCTACAAAACACAAACCCCTATTATGGGCTTAACTATGCTCAAATAATGAGGGTTTATTGAAAGTATACATACCCAACCTACAAACACCTTGAACATGATTCAAATATATTGAAATAGGTTTGCAAATGCTATCTACACCATCTCCAAGCCTTTACAAACATTGTTTCATCATACTCTTTCTTTTATCCATCAACCTTGAACCAAAAACCAATGAAATTCAATGGTGACATCAATGTAACTTGTGTAAAATGACTTCCTTTGTATCTGTAAACACACTTAAATTGAAAAGAAACCTAATTTAACCCATTCCACTGATCTACAAATCTTCCATTGGTGGAATAGTTTTTAACCACTCTTAGACTCTCAAAACCCTTAATTTGGGGTTTTCAAAACAATTTATAGAAAGTAGATCTAAACACAATTAAGGGTTTTCAAAACAATTTATAGAAAGTAGATCTAAACACACTTATTGCTCAACAAGATCCTCTCAAATCAACTTAGTTTAAAAGGTTACACCCTATTCTACTCAAAGAAATAAATATCAAGGCCTGGTGGTACTGTACAGGCCATACAAAACTTTACAATCACAAAGAAAACTTTGTTATAGTAGAACAAAGTACTTTTATTACAAATTTTGTTTCAAGATACAATCTACAATGCTTTTCTCACCTTCACAAGGCATTTAAAAAGATGTTACATCAATTATTATAATTTCCCCTTCAAATTCCAATGATCAAACCTTCCCTTTTCACAAATGACTCTTCAACTTCTTTTTTTTTTGTATTTTGTGCATTCTATATTGTTGACAACAATTGTAAGATTTTGCACTATTTAACACTTTGACAAAAAAACCTCCTAGACACCTAATCAACTAATTCAAATACATCAAAATTACCTCATTATAGTTGTAACATCATAAAGATTTAATTTTTTTTACAATATTTCCTATTGGAGGCATAACTTCACTAAGTGCTCTTGCACCACTGTTGTGGTGCCTATAGCATATCACATGCACTAGACCAACATGGCTTCCATGTGCATCATCCCTAGGGTATCCTAAAGCATTCAATTATCCACTGCAGTGGCTATGCTAGTATGGTGACTTACATTTTTGGAGAGTTTGATTCGACTGATTGGATGAGGAGGAGGTCATATGGAGACCCTACTAACTTATTCCATAGTGATAAGATGAGACTCGATAGATGAGGAGATTGTAGATGGACAAGTTTTTTATACGAAGACAAAACTACATAGTATGACCTTTGTACTATGACCACATCATGCGATAGGTTTGATAGGTCCAGGTACTATGTAGGGCACAACCCTTTTTTAGGAGATCAATACAGAGTTCTCGAAGACCCGGTGATGGTAGACAATTCACTACTGATGATGTCATCTATAGTGACTCTAATGATGATGATTGTGATATGCCTCTAGTCTCTAATGTTAATGATTTCTATACCAAAGATGCCTATAAGGAGTGGTGGGAAGTAGCACGGTTCACTCCCATATCCCTGATGGACTAGCCGATAGGTGATGTAGGGCCACTTCTATATCAAGGATATGAGGAAGAGGAGTGACTGATGAGTGAGGGTGATAAGGAAATATATGAGGATCTAATGGGCAACAAGTGGGGAGGGCCATCTCCCATTCATGTTACTAGATCACACTCAACAACTACAACATTTACCAACACCTACATCCATGGAGAGGCTAGCGCATCCTCCATGCCCCCTACACATGATGAGGATAGATTTACATAGCCATCCAGAGAGCTAGGTGATGATATTTTATTTACTTCCATGCTTTATTCCTACAATTATGTTTTAATTTTATGTCCATATATATATATATATCATGTTGTGTACTAATTATATTCATGATTTCTATCTTATAGGAGTTGTGAGAGACCTTCATGATCTCTACCGTTAGGTGGCTACAGAGATAGTGCACCCATCATTATATGAGGAGGCCACTAATACAAATATATGCACCCACCCATCATGGAGCAAGATCTAGAGCTATTCGGTATGTATATCAGACTAAGGGCACTGTATAAGAGTCTTAAGAGGTGCATCAACCAAGCTGAGATTTCCCAAGATTCTGAGTCGTATCAAACCCTAGTAGAGTTTGAGAGACTATATTCATAGGTAGCTAGACTATAGGTGAAAAGAGATTAGATAGTATGGGAGTTTTAAGAGGCCCTTAGAAAAGTATAGGGTTTATAGTTTGCTCTTAATGCACTAGGCAGCTTGCGATCACAATCGTATACCACCATCTCTCGATGGACCACCTCTAGATAGATGCGAGCACTAGATCTTGAGGGATGTAGTAGTCACAAACCTAATTAGCATTGTACATATTGATGACATGTACACAAAACTTATATATATATATGATCATTTGATGTTTTGTTATTTATGTTTGTGTTGAATGTTAAATGTCAATGTGATTGATTAAATAATATTTGTAAGACTATTTAATGAATGTATCCATTTTTTAACATTTTTTATTTGATTTAATTAAAACTAATTCTAGTTTATCTTAGATGCAACATTGTGATTACGTATGTTATGCTAAATTCAATGCACCTATGATCTAATTGAAGAACATTAAATGCATATAAGGATCTAATCTAACACAACATACAAGATTATCTTGAATAGCATGAAACCTAAAGTAACCATATAAAAGTTAATTTAAATAATTACCTTAGTATTCAAGAGACACAAATAGTTGTTTGTTAAGAAAAAAGCAATGCAAGAGCACATAGAATGTCATCTACTAACTCTAATACCACTGCTTTATAATTCACACTATTTAAGACCGTTAGACATAGTACCAAAACAAATGTGTGACATTTATAGGTTCTTTAAGGGGTGTACCTTCCATTTTTGTTAACGTATAAGCCCCAAATCGATAATTTTCATTGATTATGTAAGGGCCTAACCAATTAGGGCTGAACTTTCTTTTTTCCATCAGGTCAACATTGAAGTTATGTTGGTTCTCACATAACACCAAATCACCTTTATTAAAGGAATGAGGTATTACGTTATCATTGTAATTATGCTACATTCTTTTAGAATAAGCTTGAAGGTACCCAAGAGTGTTGATGTGTCGTTCATCAAGCATTTCAAGCTGATCCAACCATTATTCCTTATAAGTGTTGTCATCAATAAAATTGTGAAGAGAAATTATTAATAAAGGGATCTCTAGCTCCAAGGGCATTATCACCTCAATCCCATAGACGAGGTTATAAGGGGTATGTCTAGTTGATGCTCTAACGTTTGTACAATAGGCCCATAATGCATATGTTAGTTGTGTATGAAAATCTTTATTGTTTGTGCTTACTATTTTCCTTAATATTTGTTTGAGGGTTCTATCAGTTGATTTAGTTTTACCATTAGATTGTGGGTAATAAGGTGTTGAAAAGCGATGTTGTATGTTAAACATTTCTAAGAATTTCTTCACATTCTTGTTTGTCAATAGTGTTCCATTGTTTGAAACTAAGATAGAAATGAGTTCAAAGTGAGCAATAATGTGTGAAATTATTTGTTGCAATAATTATAAAAGTATGTCCAACGAAGGTGGAAGGTGAAGTTTTTCCAATGATATCTAGGGCCCATACTGAAAAAGGCCAAATAGGGAGTTGAGCACAAAGTTTAGAAGTAGGAACGTGGATTAGTCTACTATGTTCTTGACATTTGTGGCATTTCTTAACATATGCAAAGCAATTTTGTTCCAATTTTCTCCAATAATATCCTATATGAATTAGCTTTTTTTACTAGTGATCTTCCTCCAAAATTTCCTCCACAAGCACCTGAATGAGCTTCCTCAAGTGCTATTGGGATTTCATATTGTTGAAGACACCTAAGAAAGATACCATCAAAGGAACTTTGATAAAATATATTAGTAATAATTATATACTTAGATGCTAGTCTCTAAAGGTATCATTGAGTATTCCTAGTTGCGAACTCAAGAAAGTGGTGCAAGAGTACCTAGTGAAATTCATGCCTCTATGAGGCCATTTTGTAAATATTTTATTTACATGGTGTTTGGGTTATGGAATAAGGTCATTTATACCATATTTAACATTTTTTGAGTCATTCAATAGGTTATTAGGTGATTACGAGTTCATTTTGTCATATATTGGAAAAAATTGCCAATGTTGTCAAAATGCTTAGAAAATGCAAAAATGTGTAATAAAGGGTTTTTGAGGATTTTAGTAGGTAAAGTCTTAGGTTATGTTAAATAAGGTCTAATAAGACCATAAATGATGTATTTTGGAGATTTTGAGTCATTTGGGGTCAAAATGCAAAAGTTGCACAAACAGTGTAAAAGTTGTTAAGCAAGTTTTGGAAAATTGCAACTTTTGGAGGTTGAAAGGTCAAGGAAGGTTATAAGTCAGCTATGAACATTGAGGTCATTATAATTTGATTGTATGGGGTATATGAAGCCTCAAAATTATTGAATTTTTTTTTTGTTGTTGGTTGGAGAATTTTGTAATCAAATCATTCATCAAAATACAATGTTTTTTCTGAAATTTTTTGAGTTTTCTGAACTTTTCTCTCAGTGTATGGATCCATAAAGGATCTAATTGATTTGAAACCTATTGGAATCACTGGTAGTCTGAATTATATTTCAAATGGATCAAGTTTGAGGTTCCAACTCAATTTTTTGTGAAAGTTATTATGTTTTTGGTGAAGACAACCAATTCAAAAAATATTTTCAAGAATTTGTAGTCAGAAAACATGTTAGTACGGACAGGTACATGTTGATAGTGTTTTCTACACAGGAACAACTTAGACAAGATGCAATATCCTATCTCTCTTGAAAGGTAAATCTCTATCAGCAAGCCTCAAGAGATAACCCCAAGTTTTCTAATATTAGGTCTTGACAATGCATAAACAACTCAGTGATAAATATGAAAATGCTGGTAATCACAATGGGACCTTAGTACAAGAAAAATGTTGAATCTTGTTTTACCAGATCCTAAAATATAATGATATTTCAGTCCTAAGTTTTAACCCAATAATCAAAGAAATAACAAAAGATAAAGGTTTCAAAGAAATTTCTAAACTTAGCACTACTCCTAAGATTAACAATGCAAATGAAAAACACTGAAATGGACCAATCCCTCAAACAGATTTCTATTTAACCTAGATAAATCTGCAATCTTATAGAAATAGTGCAATATTCTAAGGTTTTTTTAAAGATTTTCAAATCATGAGCATTCACTCATAGAGCCCTTTTACAGTTGAAATGAACAAATACTCACAACTGAACTAAGCACACCGAATGTAAAGTCCAGGCTAACTTTGCAAAGCAACTAACAATTAGTTGGTTGCAAAAAGTATGGACTAAGAGATTGCTACAACATTCAAGTATTAAATCACAAACATTATTAAATGGAATCTAATCTAAATGTTAACCTCCTCAAATAAATTTAAAAGATAGAAGAACAAGAACCATGCAAGACAAGAGAATACGAGTATGAAACAAAATCACAATGTCCTTGCTTGTATTTGAATCATCCACTGTAGCAACAATTCTATATTTTTGTTACAATATTTGCTTGAGAATAGCTACTTTCTAACTTGCTCTACTTAACTTGCTTCTAACTACTTAGCTCTATTCTACTTCTATTTTCTAACCCTTACAAATGAGGTGAAATTCCCAATATATAGAATCCCCCCAAAAGCATGTCGGCCCAGATAAGTTTTATAATAGCAACAAGGCACAATAGGCCTGCCAAGAGAAATTTGGAATAGAATAAAATATGCATTAAATTCATGCATTCCATCCAAGTTGACCTGAGATCCCAATGCAGCTCAGATTAGAGCATGGTGACATAATGGGGAAGCACAAATTTTGATGTAGCATGCAATAACTCCCTCCTCCCTTATCTTTATTCCGATCTAGCATTTCATGAACTTTCAAAAGCATCCTATCCAGGTCAGCTATTGGTGGAAGAGGAAAAAACCTAAGTCAATTTTAAATGGATGCAATTTCTTCTTTTCATTGATTGACCTACTTATCCCAATCCACCTTGTACATCATATATTTATCAATAACTACAAGGTAGGTGGTTGCATCATCCAACTAGTGCTCAAAAATAGAGTCATTATCAAGTGGCACATAAACATCCTGCCACCATTTTCTCAATTGTTCTAGAATCAATAACTTGGGAGCAATCTTCCTTCTTCCCGTCATGATCTCAAAAAATGCAATAGAGCCATTGTATACACCACTTAGGGTATCATCAATATTCCTTCTTTGTTTGTAAATCTTCTTCAACACTTTCTACCTAATCTACAATGCCTCGAACCATTCCCAAGGTTTAGTAGCTTTCGAGAAGGGAAGGATCTTGTCGATTACTAGTTTATCCATGATGTATTCCATGACAGTCTTGGTTTTCTGTAGCAATAGGTTTGTATCCTCCTTATCTTGTGCTAACACCTGCTTCAACCAATTTTTCATCCTTACAACATCCTTTCTTGTTGATAGGATTTCCTTAATAGATTCATTGCCCTTTATTTCTACCCCTTTCAACCAATTCACAATGGCAAGAGTGACGGCCTTCATCTTCTCAAGTTCAGTGATGGTATCTTGAGGTAGAGGATTTGCAACAGAGGAAGAAGGGTTGATGGATTTCAGTGGTTTCATTAAATCCTCCAAGCACTTCCTAAGATTCTCATTTTACTTATTTAAATCCTTCTTGGTCCTTATCTCCTTCCTTAGTCTGTCCAAGATGATTGCACTAGAACCTTCATAATCTTCAATGTCCTACTCTACGGAGGTAGGCCCTAGATTAAAAGTCTGAATGTTGTAATCCCTTCCAACCACATCATTCCTACTCTTATCTAGAGCATGGGTAGCAATATGGACAACTCTATTATGAGCTTCATCTCTTCCAATTCTTGAGATCACCCTGGCTTTCTTTTTACCTTTGTCCTTGCCAATCTTTGCCAGCAATTCAGCCCACTTAGATGGTGTGTCTTCTATTACAACTTGTTTTCTTTTAATTTCTCTATCTAACCACTTTGGAACGGTAGGGTCCAATTGCACTTGACTCTGTCCAATCCCTTCTTGATGTCCTTCTGATAATTTTCTTCCAAATTCTATTTCTCAGGAGTCTCACTTGTTTTTCCTTCCTCTCTAATATGTTCTTCTTCACGTCCAAGAGAAGGGATCCTTTCTACCTCTTCCTTCCTTGGGGGGACACAACCTCCCTATTTGCAACCGGTGACTCAGCATATGCAACTAAGGGAGAATGCATTATCTTTTCAATCTTAGCCTCTTGCACTGTAAAGTTCTCCTTCATAGAATTCTTCTCCTTCGGTATCTGGATGATCCTCAACATTTTCTGCCTCTCCTAGTTCATCTTGACTTTCATGAGTGGAAAGAACATCATCTTGTTGCTTCTCTTGAGAAACAACAGGAGGAGGATCTACTTTGGGTACACTGTCCTTAGGGGAAGGAGTCCTAGATCTCCTAGTGTACACCTTTTCCTTCTCCCCTTAGCTTTCTACTTCTACTACAAGCAGGGAAATTCCTTCTTGCCCTTTGGAACTTCCTCTCTCTACCAACTATATAATTCTTCTTCTCTTAAGTATGTGAGCATTAGCCTCAAGATTTTGTTCCTCCATTTCTTCCTATTCAGGCCTTTTAGTCCTTGTCCTTTTCTTAGACTTTGGCCTTCTCCGCTTTTCTATTTTTTGGACATCTTCTTCTTGAACAACTTTTGTCTTACTCTTGGATGGAGAGTCCAACTTACCTTTACCCTTAGGATCCTATTTAGTTGATTCCTCATATGTGGAGTGAGGATCTAAATATCCCATCAGGCTATATGTACATTTGACTCCTTTATTCTCCAATTCCCATATCGTATGCTTGAGCCACATCTTGGTAACTTTGATAACGAGATCCATCAATTGTTTCAGTTATGTTTTTCCTCCTCTAACCAGTCCACATCACCAATTGGTCTATCTTTTATTGCCTCATAAGCATGATCCTAGATCAAGTTTCCATCATCTTCCAATTGATTAAGTACTTTATACAATCAAACTGACTCAACTAGAAGTTGGGAGAATTTCTTCTTTCTGACCTCAAATTCCTCACTGTAATTGGCCCAGTAGTCCTCCAATCTCACCTTATGGCTATACTCTTTTCTTGCCTTCTGAGCTTCTCTTGTAATATCAAATCTGGACCTCTTGGAGTGGAAAGACAAGCCAAGAGTACTCATTTCTTCCTTTGAAGCTTGAGAAGAACCAATGGAAGGGAATGCTTCTCTAGTGCCAATCCTTAGGGGAAAATCTCCACCCAATCATTTCTTATGTTTGTCTTTCTTGACAATGGCATCAAAGTCACATATTTGTCTAGTTAATTCCAACAATATAATGTGATCAGTGGGATACCTTGGAAGTTTGTAGGGGGCTCTCTAGCAGCCATCAATCTAGATGTAGGAGAAGGTTGGGAATTATATAAACCAAGCTCCATACTTCTTGATGAGCTCTTTGGCCTCATCTAAAATTTTGACATGCTCCACTTCATGAAGCATTCTTGTGATATAGATGGTAAATGCATCATTTTCCCTCCTATAGTTTGAACTTCCCAAATGCAACTGAGGGAAAGCTTCATAAATAACATCTTGTCCAAAAATTCCCTTTATATCCAATCCTTTGTAGGGATGGAATCTTGCAAGCGCATAGAATAGATATGAAGTCATTGTGAAAGTTTTGGTTTGCAACACATTGGAAAACTACTCATGAATTACCTGGCTAATGACCCCTGCAAAATGGTAATCGGTCTTCTCTTGCTCCATCCTCAAAATTACATGGCACATCTAATTCTCAAACATACTATCATTCTTTAATCCAACCACCCTGCTAAGGAGAGTGATGGCGTCATAATATTCCTTCTTCAACTTAATCTTGAAAAATTGTTTGGGAAGTTTGGAATAATGAGACTTGGGCTTCTCCAGCTAAGAATTGATAAATTGTTGTGACTTCACAGTCTGCTCATCACAGAACTCCTTGGAAAACCCCATGTTGAATGCCACCACATGGGATCTATCCAGCATATCAAAAGTCTGAGCAATGGAGACAGGGTTAAGATTTTCGATCAATCTCCCTTGAGGACTGATAATCTTTTGAGTGCCCTAATCATAGTGCCTGGCACACTCAAGAACCAACTCATAACATTGGACCAAGGAAGGGAAGTCAGCCACTTGGGACAAGCCTGATTCCTTCATCCTTCTGGCCACTAAAGGAAGATCCTCAGCTGCCATTCTTGTTTTGAACTCCTTGTGGTTCCATTGTACAACGTTTGTATTAGTTACCTCTAACAAAATTGATGTGACCTTGCTCTCAAGAATCTTACTCTTAATGTCTATTTTGATCCTTTCTGCTTCAGAAAAACTTTGAGGATCCCTTTGCTACCTTACTGGGTTCAGCCTACATCCATCAAGAAAATCGCAATAAAAAACATAGGAAATGAATGTTAATCCATCCATACACTATTAGAATGCATCTCATATAGACAAGGTGTTATTAAATCTATCATAAAATGATCACAATGAATTTTGGGTTTCAAGGTCATTCGCAGAATCTGAGCCAAAGAGGAATTTTAGGAAATTCCAAATGGATTGGATTCCAATGGAAAAACCAAAGAAAACCTACTTACCCACCAAACCTAATCATGATCAATCAATAAACTACATGTGAAATCCAAATATGACATGAAATAATCATTAAATGAATCATAAATCATAAAAAAATCCAATTATCCCATGTTCCTTTGCATTTTATCATATTTTGGGAAAATCTGTGAGGGACGGATTCCTGCAAAGAACAAGCCAGGGAAGAGACTTCAAAAAATCACAGAAGCACAGGATTTCAAAGAAACCTAGATTCAGCAGAAATCCGTAGATAAGGCGAGATTTTGAAGCAATTGGTGCAAAAGCATGCACATCGGCCAAACAAATTTTATTCGAGATAAGGTCACACAAAGTAGGGCATGTCTTGCCGAACGTCGATGGGATACACATGTCAATGAGAGAGTTTTCTCTTCGGGGTGAAGTCATGGTGAATTTTTTTTGTCTCACTGATCATCGAGGTTTTCGGCCAGACCAAAGTTTCTCAATAGGAGGTCTTGGAGAATGACTCTGGTCTCAACGAATAGCAATAGAATAAATACATCAGTATGACTAACAAGTGGTTGGGGTAAAGTCTCAGTGAATGACTATGTCTCACCGATAGAATACAAAAGGCCTTTCGGTGTGAGAGATGAGATTGTCACGGTGATAAAATATGAAATTATGATGGTTTCATTGTAACGTTTCACCGATGAGGGGGAGCATTATCAAAGCAAATGGATGTTTCAGCAATAGGTTTTGGATTCGGCTAGAGGTCTTGTCGACTGCATAATGTTTTTCTGACATGGAGTCTCATCGATATAACCTCTGGGTGACAACAAGTGGTCTCCTTGAAAGAAAGTTTGGGCTCACCAAGAAAGAAAGGCTTTGCCATGAAGTTTCGGTGACCATTGGTAGTCTCATTGAAAGTAAAGGTTTCGGCAAGAGTAGTGAGCTAGCCGAAAGGTCTCTCCAAATAGACAAAGTCTTCCTGACTTTGAAGGGCACTCGATGAGAACAAAATATGCTCAGTGAAAGGTCTCATTGACAAATGGAAGTCTTAGCGATAGAAAAGAAAATTGGTAAGACGAAAGGAGCCCACTATGACCTCTTGCTGATGGATGGTTGTCTTGCTAACAGAAAGACTTTTCGGTGTGAGAATTACATTGTCCAGGCGATCAAATACAAACCTACAAAGGGCTTCGGTGAGATATAGGATGATCGATATGACATCTCCTCAACTTTGAAGGGTCACAACGAAGGAAATTTGGAAGGGACGAACTATCTTGGAGGGACAAAAAATCTCGTACTGCGAGACAAAGTCACGACTTAACCCAAACACTGAGTCAATCATGAATTTCAAACATTTAAATTCAGGGCAAGTCAAGGATGGACCCTCTATATATTTTCTCAACATTTTGAGCCAACTCAAGAGCATACTCAAGATAAATGATGATGCCCTAGGTAAAACCCCATACATCTGCCATTAAAGCACAGGCGAGCTTAGAAAAAATTTGACTACCCCAAAAATGCCACTAGGGACAACTCACGACTTCCAAAGCACAACTTCTCATAATATTAATAAATAGATGAACTCAAGACTTGCTTGGAAAACCATTAATCAAACAATTACCACACAACCCTAGTCAAGAGAACATCCAAATAATGCAGAAAATGAAACCCAAATAAGGATTTATAACTTCAATGCACTATCTGCAATCATCAATTCAAAGCAAAGTAATCAACACATACCATTACAAGGCGGAAATTGATCCCAGAATGAGCAAATGCGAAGAAAATGATGTTCACAAAGAACAAGGGCATGAACATGCAAGAAAAGGCCACCAAATCAATCAATTCAAAGCAAAATTCCCCAAAAACCCAACCAATCACTCGCAAGAAATCACTTCTCAGCTCAACGATGGTAAATAATAAGCATGATGGCATAAAAGATCCCCCAAAATCAAGTTAAATACATCCTTCCGAGCATGCACGAAGCCATTAATGCAATTGACAAGATAGAAAGAGAAGAATTTCAGGAATCTGACAATAGGTCAAAGTCCATGGAAATTCGGCCCATGCAAAAATCCATGAATACCAAAAATCCCTGAACAATAGGGCCAGCCGGAGTCCAGGCAGGGTCTGAGAAAATCCAACAAGGGTGGAAAATCCTGAATCAAGGCAAAAACCCGAACCTTGCTCAAAAGTAAAGATCTTCAATGAATAACTAGGGGAAACACTTAAGAAATCAAACATAAACATTTAAAAACATGCCTAAATAGGGTAACACCTCAAAATGAAAGGGCCAAGATACCAAAACCAAAGCAAAAGAGGGTCCCTGCTTCCAGCAGGGCGTGTGTGGAAAAATTGCACAACAGTATAGTCCTATACAGATCTAAAAGTTGAATGCATGGAAATATTTTGATGTTGTGAACAAAATTTATTTTTATCATCAATTTTTATAATGCCATTAGAAGGGTCAAACAAGTCCATTCCTAAAAACTATTCTAAACATAGGGTTTTTGGGGTTGCATACAAGAAATTGTGATTTCTTCTAATTTGTATGGTGGAAAATTATAAAACTTTGTGAAATAATTCATTTTGAATTTTTTTTACAATATCCAAGGTTTCATAGAATTTGAATACAATTTTAAATGGTTTTGGTGATGCCCTAGGCTGAGTTTTGTGGGAAAAATGAGGAAATTGACTGAATACAATGAAGTTTGTATTTTGTTGGTGGAGATGAGTAACAAACTTGGTTATTTGTGTTTTATAAATATTGGATTGGTCATTTTTAATGCTTGTAAATAATATTTTTGGAAACTTCAAGTGATTATGTGCCTTATTCTCAGTTTGATAGTCTTGATTCAAGAGTATTATGAAGGGAAAGGTGAAATAGTGATGTGAATCAAACAAAAAATGTTTTAAGTTTTGTTGAGTGAGATTGATTGGTTGAGTTTTCTTCCCCTAGCTCTACATCAAAAAGGTACCAGTTTTTAGGTAATTTCAAATATCAGTGCATACCATTCACTAGAGTGTTTTGGAGTGATTGCTAATATTTCATCTATTTTATGCTTGATCGAAGGTTTTGTAATTGTGTGGATGAAAAATTTAAAGTATTTTGAGGGATCATGAGGGGATATTCGAGAAACTATACATCTCCATGTCTATTATCTTTCTTTGGGATGTTATCAATGGTAAATGAATCAAAATTTTCTAATAAATTCATTGTAATATCTTTGTATTTTGATAGTTTTTCATGCTTTTCTTGGTATGTTCCATTTATTTGTTTAATTATTAATTGTGAATCACCAAATATTTTGATGTTTCGAGCTCCTAAAGTTAAAGCAGCTCGTAATCTAATGAGTAACTTTTCATATTTTGTAGTATTATTTGTGTATAGGAAATTTAATTAATATGATAAGGGAATAGGTTTTCCTTCAGGAAGAGCTATTATAACTCCCACGCTAAAGCCTATTTTGCACTTAGAGTCGTCAAAATACAATACCCATACGTTTTCATTTTCTCGAATAGTTAATACACTCTTTTCAGGAAATGCTTCTTGATTAGGTAATGCTAGGGGGGAAGGAGTGTCAACTAATTGGTTGGTCAAGGCTTGTAATTTGATTGATTTTTGTAAAAAAACATAAGGTCAAACTTAGTCAACAACATAACCCATTTAGCGAATCATCCTGATAAATCTATTTTAGCAAAAGATGTTTTAAAGGATTACATTTTCTTATCACATGTATTTCAGCATTCAATAAGTAATGTCACAACTTACTAGTAGCGAATACAAGATCCAAACATTGTTTCTCTATTGTTGTGTATCACTTCTTGTAGTCAATCAAGGTTTGGCTAATCTAATAGGCATAATGTTCTTTGCCATTTTCATCTCATTGAGCCAACAATGCTACAAGAGCATGGGTTGATGTTGTTGTATATAGGATGAATGGTTTTTTTGCATAGCGGGTTGTAAAAAATGTGGAGTGATAAGATATTCTTTCAAACTCTCAAAAGCATATTTACAATATGCATTCCAATTAAATTGAACTTCTTTCTTAAGGAGATGTGTAAATTGTAATGTTTGATCCACTAAGGATGCCAAAAATGATGGATAGCTTGAATTCTTCCTTGTAAGGTACACAATTGGGAGATGTTTCTAGGAGGTGGAATGTTAACTATAGCATCAATTTTGTTTGTGCCTACCTCAATGTCTCTGTGAGATACAATAAAAAATAGAATTTTTCCACTGTCTACACCAAAGAAACACTTTTTCAGATTCAATCTCATGTTATTTTCCATTCTCTTAAATATTTTTTGAAGGACATTCACATTATCTTTTCTAGTTAAATATTTGGCTAGAATATCATCAACATAATCTTTGAAAATATTATGTATGTAATCATGAAATATCAATGTCATTACTCGTTGATATGTTGCATCTGTATTCTTCAATCCAAAAGGCATCATTATCCAACAAAAAGTTCCCCAAGCTATCATAAATGTTTTATATTAGTCTTGAGGGTCTATAACTATTTTATTGTACCTAGAAAATCCATCCATGAATGACAAAAAGGCATGTCCTGCAGTTGAGTCTAATATCTTGTCAATAGTAGGAAGGGGAAAGTCATCTTTTAAAGATGCTTTCTCCAAATCATGAAAGTCCATACACATCCTAATACAATTTTTTGAGGTTTTGCAACTGCAACAATGTTTGAGATTCAGGGAGAATAATCTATAGGTTTGATGAAACCAGCTTCAAGGAGATTTTCAATCTTGACCTTAACTAATAAGGCTATCTTAGGGTTCATTTTTTGAATCTTTTTTATAATAGGCTTAGCATTTTCAGCAAGGACTATATTGTGTGTTATAATCTTAGGGTCAATTCCTAGCATATCTGAATAAGTCCAAGCAGAAATTTTATGAAAGTCATGAAGTAAAGTTGCACGGTCCTCCTATTCATCATCATCAAGTCACTTTCCTATCTTAATTTCCTCAAGTCTTCATTGTTAATATACATTTGTATGTTCACTTTATCTCCTAAAGGAAGTGCATTTTGCTTCAGAAATTTAGGGTTGTATTCTTTTTTGTTGATGTCAACTTCACTACTTTCTTCCTCTTCATTTTTTTCTTGGCACTAATCATAGCACATGTAGCCTATTTTTTCTTAGGGGGAATAAATGGTTTTCCATAAACTACTAACATTTCTTTCAAAGCTTTATCATCTTCAAAATACTCCAATGATTCTTCACGATTAGTATCGATCAATTACAGATGCTTTAGGGTGAGAATTGCTTTGGGATTACACATGATGGTGTTAATTCTTAGTGAGTGTCTTTTCATTTCTTGCATAATCTTAGAAGGGACATATCCCAAACCAATTTTTGTCTCTTGCCTATTAGCTTCTATAGGAACATGAATAACTTGTTCTTTCTTTCCACATCCTTTTCCACTATAACCAAATTGTTTCATGAACTCATAGCCTTTTCCATAAAGTCTTTCCATTTCTTCCGATTTTGGTTGTTATTGATAATTTATCTCATCAAAGATTTTTTATAACTTGTATCTTCTTCTAGAGTTGATGAGGTACTTGTTTGTGGTTTCTCTTTTAAATTTTGTGTTGACATAACCATTGGTTGTTTTTTTTTTTCATCTTCTTCTCTTGTGATCATGTATTCTCCCATAAATGCAGGTGTGAATTCCAAGGAACCCCAACCATCATCTAATAATTTTGATACTTTTTTAGTCTCTTTCTTTCCTCTTTCATAGGTTCTATGTTTGATGTCCGAATTAATTTACTTAGAGGACTTGTTCCTTTTTCAACTTGTAAGCAACTTTTAGGTCAGGGTATATTTCAACTTTGTATACCTTGTTATAGAAATATCTCATAATATGATGAAGAGTCAAAGGAACTGCATGCATCTCATGAATCCAAGGTCTTCGTAAAAGAAGATTGTATGAAAGATCATGAGGATTAACATGAATAGGACTTTTAAAGGTGACTTTTTTATTGTAATAGGTAAATTAATCACATTGAACAGTTTCTTTCTTACATTATCAAATCCTTGAATCGATAAGTAGTTAGTTTCAATTTTTTATTTTTCCACACTCAATCTATCTAAAAGCTTCACATTGCACATATTTAGGGTTGAGTCATTATCAACATGGGTTATTTTTATTCTCGTTCTATTAAATTTGGCTATTATCATGAAGGCATCATGTCTCTTCCTCATCTCCAAGGGAGGGATCTCATGTTGTTGAAAGGTTATGTCTACATTTACTATATTCATTCCCTATATTAGAGCTACCACATCATTTGCATTTGTATAATTAGGAGGGATCACAACTTTTTGTAAGGTTGTTTAAATCATAGTGTGATAATTAGGTGAATTCTGAATTAGGTCCCATAGGGATATTTTTGCAGGAGTATTCTTGAGTTTTTCAACAAGATCATACTCCTTTCCATATTCTAAGGCAAATGAGGAACACTAGGAAAAACAAAGTTGGGTAAAGGTAAGGATGTTTATGTTTTATGTTTCAGTTGGGGATTGTTTTGATTGTATGTATGAGAAATGGTATTATTACTTTATTGCTGAAAAACATTGTTATTAGGTGGTTCAAGAGTGTAAATAGGTTTTTTTTGAGTTTGAAGTTTGTCTGAAGGTGGGTAAAGGATTAGTTGAGGTTTAATCACATTAACATATCTTGGTTTTTGTTTGTCATAGAAAGCTTTAGTGGATGAACTTTGTGAGATGAAATCCTCAAGGGCTTCATCTAACTTGTCAAGTTCATTAATAAAAGGCTTGAGGGTTAGGTTAACTTGGAAAGAGAGATTTGACATACTCAAATAACTATACCTTCTCCAAGTGGTTTAACTGTTTGACCTTTTTCTTGTTTTCTAATGTATGCCAAATGTAATCTAATATAATTGAACTATGAACTAATACTGAAAATGAAATATGCAAGAATCTAATTTTATCCACAATTGTATTGAATGTAAATTAGGCTACTTCTAATGATGTGAATGTAACAAAAAGTATACAAATTGAAACATAAAATTTTTAATAGCAAACAAAAACTCAAAAATAGGGAATTTAACTCTATAAAATGTAGTGCAAAATCTACACTGCAATTGATTCACCCAAGGTGGTGAATGAGTCCCAATGGGAATTTTTTTCAAAATTTTCATAAATTTATAATTGATTTTTATTCCTTTTATGTTGTACATGACCTAAAAACTAAGTGCAAATGTTGATTTTGTATGATTTTTGTTGATTTAGGATGCAAAAATGCAAGCTATATGAATTTTCACTAATGCAAAATTTGAAAACCCTAGAATGCCAATTAACTAATGTAGTGTCAAAAAATGGGTCCCAAGTGACATTTTCACACTCGTTTTGGTCCTCCTTGTGGATTTTGGATTAATTTTTCCTTGATTTAGTGTTGTAATGTGGATAACACATTCACATTAGGTCTTGGGTCCTTGTGAACTAATGGAATTTAATGGTGCCTTGCTAAAGTGTTGTGAAGTGTTGTAACACTCTTTCACACTTTTCTAGGGTTTTATCAATTAACTAAGCATAATAAATATAATTTTAATCATAAAAAACTTTAATCTTGCCTTATTTGGAGTGTTGTAAAGTTTTGTAACACACTTTCACATTCCTCTAGGATTTTCATTAATAATTGGGCTTTCTCATGCTTTAACTGGCCCCATTTACATCCACAAGCCTCATTTATTACATCTTTTCAAGGATAATCCCAACACTAATCAGTGACCAATCATAATTAAGGTGTTTCTAGCTTATGTGGCCCAGATTTAGTGTTTGGGACTCATTCACCACTTTGGGTGAATGAGTCCCACCTAGATTTTTGGGTCCCAAACCTATTTTTACACCTTTCTAAGAACTTTTCATTTTGGTCCCATAAATTATGTATGATCGGACTTGTTGGTTCCCAAATCAATAGATGCAATAAGTCCTAAAGAGTAGCCACTCTCTCATATTCAGACTCAATGGGTTGATAAGGCCAACGAACAAGATTCAGTTAGAGACTGAAATCTCCTACACTTTTTGCTCTATTAAATCAGGGAGGGTAATCCCAATCAATATATTTATAGATACTTGTGTGCTAAAGTACCAAATACACTATGAATAGATGTTTCTCCTTCATTTTTTTGAAAGACACAATACCCTTCAGGCATGGCTGACCTCGAGAATAATGACTCTTTTAAACATGAGAGATGTGATTCATTAAAAGGAGCTCAACACATAAACAAACTGGGACTAATAAGTAATATGATTTAAATTTGTAATTAGTTGTTGAATTAACCACTAGAATGAAATAGGAATAACACACTCATATCAATGATTTATCCATTGGAATGGAGTTAATTTCAATATTTGTGTAACTAGATAACAATTTAATATGTAGCATCATCCAAGCTTTGAAGATACTGCATTACAGTATTTAAACATAATATCTCAACCATAACTTCTTATCAGTATCCTAGCACTCAACCTGACATAAACCAATAGCTTCACTCAAACATTTGCATACATTCTTTGAATTAATAAGCAAGAATAAAACTAAACATCCACTGGAATTCAATGGAGAGAAATAAAAGAACTCTTGATTATGTTATTCATAGCTTCTCAAACCAATACATAGGAGAGAAAATGTCCTTGAAATTGTACTATTCAATATTATCTTGCCAGTATTACAATCAAAATTACATAAGTATCAATAGACTCCAACCTAAAACAAAACCTATGAAATTTTCTCTATTCTTATTACAGTGTTCTCTGTGACTAATTACAAAACATCCTCTCTTGAATGAGGCAAAAAGACAACACTTAAGGAAAAACAAAAAACCCTAAATTTTCATCTGAAGAAGACACATGGAACATTTAGGTTCATTGATCTTCAACTGCCTTTTCTTTTTGAAGAATCTTCATCCATAAATTTTTTTTCTTGCTCCTCAGTCCACTGCCCTACAACAGAAAATAATTCCCCATGGGAAGACTTCATCCTTCATCATTCAACCTTTTACCCACATTGAAAATGCCTTTACTTGCAAAATACTTCACCTCCTCTATTCATTTTTCATCCAACTACATGAAAATGGTCCTCTCCAAGAAAACCCATCTTCAACAAAAAAACATTTAGCACACTAAATAAAATATTCACTTTACAAAACCATTTCTCATGCCCATGATATTTTAAATATTTCATTTTAAATATTTTTCATTCAACATTCTCCTCAGGTAAAAATTCTCACATTGCCTGCACTTGCACACCTTATTAAAATAAATTATTTACCCTTTAAATGATGGGGCTTTTAACATTTTCCTTGGGTAAAATATTTTACCCTTTTATATCCTCATTATCTTTGCATTTAATGGCCCCACAAAAGACTTTTATTTTATTTTTCCTTTTTAGCAAAGGCCTTTAATTATTTATATCAGGCAATATTTAAATTCAGCTGCATATTTAAAATTTTCTTTCAAATAATCACTTATTTATTGCCCCAGAACATTAAAACTTACCCTCAAATCCTTTTTATTGGAAAGCATGGGACCACCACAAAATCACTTCCCAATGTTTCCCAACACCATTGCATATCATGAATTTTATGTAGGAAAGAAAATATGAAATGTCGATGCTCGATTGAAACTATGAAGCTGGTGCAACCACAGAAGGAGGGTCCCTAAGGAGAATAGTCCTAACTGTGCAACAAGAGTAACACAATGGAAACAACATGTAATATGGAGACAAATGTAAATGCAAATATTCTTATTAATAGATATCTTAATTATATTTGGTTGGAAACATCCGAGCTTCAAGATTTAGGCTCATTCGCCTCTTACAATACGTTTAGAAATAAAACATTCTAAAGTTGTCCTTAATTCAAGTAGAATATTACAATTCAGAACCTCTATCCTAATTCTACCAAACCTCTATCTAAACCTCCTTTCTATTGCTATATTACAATTATTTATTTCACATCCATGCGTCAAGAAACATTCACGTTGGCCAAAAATTATTACAACTTCCAAAGGAGGAAAATGTAACATATACACAAATTAGGTTGGCCTTAAATTTGAATTACATCATGGTCATAGGTGCAAAAGAATGGAGTGTGGACCTAAATTGGAGGTCAAAAATGCTCCAAAGAACAATTGAAATCACACCATTGAGATTCATAAGTCATGGGGACAATCCATGAATGATCAAATAGCCATTAGGTTTGAAAATTATTCCAATGCCGGTACAGGAAAATTGCCACTTATTCTAGAAGCGATAACTTGCCGAAAAAAGATCCAATCAAGCTCAAATCTTGGGATAGGGAATAAGATCATGTCTAGGAGATATACTGGGATCTGTAGGGTTTAGTGAGAAAATATGATGAATCTACCAACCATGAACTGAGCAATAGTAGAATAAGAACAAAACTAAAAAGAAAATGTTTTTGGTTGATGCAAGATTACCAAGAACCTAGGATGCTCCTGCATCAAACATCCGGGGTTAAAGAAAAGTGAGCCCCTCACTTTGCAGGGCCTAAAGGAAAACCAAGATGGTCTACCTCACCCTGATAAATCTAGGAAGAATCCTCAACTATTCTACCCTTCCACTTCACAAGAAATTCTTTCTATTGTCTTCCACGAGTCTTCCTTCCATCTTTGCTATCCAAAATTTCTTCAATCTCATCTAATTGTTGCTTTGGAATCTGACTCTCCAACTCTTCCTTGTTGTCTTCACTAAATTCTAATTCATGATATTGATATAGATCTACAATGTGGAAGATAGGAAATATACCCATGCCATTCGATAACTCTACTTCATATGCATTTCTTGAATCAAACTTCTTCAAGATCTTACAAGGACAACAATTTCTCATCTTTAGCTTGTTGTATGTTTCTATTGGAAATCGCTCCTTCCTCAAGTATACAATCACTTCATCTCCCACTTCAAATTCCTTATGTCTCCTCTTTTCATCTACCTTCTCCTTGTACTTTCAGGTCATGTCTTCCAATTGTTGCTTCACCTGAGTATGCACTTTCTTCATATGTTCTGCAAAATCTTTAGCTTCTGCACTCCTCTTATCTTCCATACTAATTTCCCTCAATTCTAATATACCTCTAGGATGAAATCATGTGACAATCTCAAAAGGTGTCTTTCTGATACTTCTATTCACTGGATTATTGTAGGAAATTCTTCTTTTGTAAGGAACAAATCCCAACTTCCGGTTTTCTCTCCCACCAAACATCTTAACAAATTCCCCAAACTCTTGTTTACTACTTCTGTCTATCCATCACTCTGTGGGTGAAAAGTAGAACTGAACTTCAAATCTATCTTCATTTTTTTCCAAAGTGTCCTGAAAAAGTAACCAAGAAACTTTACATTTCTTTTTGAAGCAATTCTCTTAGGTAACCCATGCAATCTTACCACTTCCCTGAAAAATAAGTCAACTACATGTACCACTTCTATTTTCTTCTTACAAGGTATGAAATGTGCCATCTTAGAAAATCTATCTACCACCACAAATATGAAATCTCTACCTCTATGTGTCTTTAGTAACCCAAGTACGAAATCCATGCTTATGTATTCCCAAGGTCTCTCTGGAATAGTCAAAGGTTTGTGCAATCCAACATTCTTACTACCTCCTTTTGCAACTTGACATACTCTACAACTCTTCACAAATTTCCTAACATCCTTATGAACCTATGTTCAAAAATAATTCTCACTCACCTACTGTCTTATCAACTCCAAAGTGTCCTGACAATCCTCCACTATTCTTTTCTTTTATCATATTCTCTCTCATTGAACTCTGAGGTATGCAAAATTGTTTTCCTCTGAACAACATATCCTCCTATATGAAATAATCCAACTAGTGACTCATATCCTTCAAAACAGGTTCTTTGTAAGCTCTCCAAGGTTCAAGAAAATTTGGGTCTTCCTCATACAAGTTCTTTAATTCATCAAAACCTAATACCTCTATTCTCATTTATATCAAAAATTTCTACTCCTACTCAATGCATCAACAACTCTATTTGAATTTCCACTCCTATGCTTCAGAACAAAAGTATAGCTCTGCAAAAATTCTACCACTCTCATGCGTCTCTGATTCAACTTAGCCTAAATGTTCAAGTACTGCAAAGCCTCATGATCTGTATACAACACAAAATCCTTAGGAAACAAATAATGTCTCCAGTTCTTCAAATATTGAACTATAGCATAAAATTCATGATCATATATTGAACATCTTCTCCTAACATTGTTCAACTTTTCACTAAAATAGGCTAAAGGTCCCCCTTCTTGACTCAACACTGCTCCAATTGCACTTCCACTTGCATCATAGTGTACTTGAAATACCTTGCTGAAATTTGGTAATGCCAATACAAGTTGCTCTATCACTTTCTACTTCAACAACTCAAAAAAAAATTATGCTCAAGATGCCCATCTAAAGTCTTTCCTATCTCCCCTCATTTTCTTTGTCATAGGGCCACAAACAAAACTGAAATTCCTAATGAATTTTCTGTAGAAACTAACCAATCCATGAAATGATCTCACCTCTCCAAGGATTTCTGTTGTAGGCCACTCAATAATTGCTCCTACCTTCTCAAGGTCCATCTTCAATCCATCCACATATATCACAAATCCAAGATACACCAATTCCTCCTTGATGAAACTACACTTCTTAATGTTTGTCATCAACTTTTTTCCCTCAACCTCTACAAAACTTGTTTGATATGCAACAAATTTTATTCTCTACTCTTACTGAAAATCAAGATGTCATTCAGATAAACAATCACAAACTTACCCAAGAACTTCTTCAATACCTCACTCATCAGCCTCATAAAAGTACTTGGTGCATTCGTCAATCCAAAGGGAATCACCAACCACTCATACAATCCTTCATTGGTCTTGAATGCTATTTTCCATTCATCTCCTTCTTTGATCCAAATCTAATGATATCCACTCTTCAAGTCTATCTTTGTAAAATATTTGGCTCCACTCAAAAAATCCATAATGTCATCCTTTCAGGGTAAAGGAAATCTATACTTCACTATGATCTTATTTATTGCGCTAGAGTCTATACACATCCTCCACTGTCCATCCTTCTTAGGTGCTAATATAGTAGGTACTTCACAAGGGCTTAAGCTTTCCCTGATCAAACCTTTCCTCAAAAATTCTCGTACTTGTCTATTCAATTCCTCATTTTCTGTAGGTGTCATCCAGTGTGCTGCTTTATTAGGAAAACTAGCTCGAGGAATCAAATCCATACAATGAATAATACTCCTCATAGGTGGTAATCCATCAGGTACATTATCTAAAATGATCTCCTCATACTCTGTCCAAAACTCCCTTATCTCTTATGGGTGCTCTTCTACATGCTTCAGATTTTCATCCTTCTTAGGGACTAGGGCATAACACATTCTCATGTCTCAATCCATCAAGGAATATCCTCTCATCAACCAGACAAATTCTAGCATTCGTACAAATTTCAACCTTAGGAAGATCCTCCAAAGGCAACAAAATCTTCTTCATCCCATTAGCAACAATAGTATATACATTCCTTCTTCCATCATGAATAGCCTATCTGTCATACTGCCAAGGTCTTCCCAAAAAAACGTGGCATACATCCATAGGCATAATATCACACAAAACTTCATCATGGTAATTTCCTATTTTCAATTTCACTGAACATTGTTCACTTACTAGAATCTTATGTTCATCTTGAATCCAAGCTATTTCATAGGGCTTCACATTTTTTAGTCTCTCCAACTTCAATTTAGTCACCATCTCCTCAGAAACTAGGTTCTCAAAGCTTCTACTGTCAACAATTACCTTACAACATTTTCCAGCTACCTTGCATCTAGTTCGGAACAAATTCTTTCTTTGCAGTGGTTCTTTCTTCATCTTGTTTTGACACAATGCTCTCTTGTTTACCAATACTTCTCCATATTCTGGTTTGTTAGATGACTCAGCATGATCTTCGTCAACAAGGGTTTTTCTCCTACTATTTTTTTCTTCCTACTTGTCTCATTCTGATTACATTCAAATGATCTATGTCCTTCACCTCCACATTTAAAACAAGTTCATTGAAATTTCATTTTCTCTTTATCATCTCTCCTATACCCTTCATTCTAGTAACCACCATATCCTCCCCTTCTATAAGATTTTCCATCACCTCTAGGGTATGCACTATCATTCTTACTGACTCCTTATCCTTATTCGGATCCAGAAAAGATCCTCTTCCTCCTCCAGTAAAAGTTCGTCCTCTCTAAAATCTTCCACCTCTTCCTCTCTATGTCTACTCATCTCTTTTATTTAGCTTCTCCTCTACCTTTAGGGCACATTGATATGCATCTTCCACATTTTGTAGCTTTATCAAACTAATCTCATATTGTATAGATGACCTCAAGCCATTCACATATCTGGCCACTTGTTCAATCTCATACTTCGAATGTCTAGATCTGATATTCAACTTATAGAATTCTTCAGTATACTCAATTACACTAGACTCCTGCTTCAAATTCTACAACTTCTAGAACAATGTAATCTGATAGTCTGTAGGCATGAACTTTCTCTTCAAAATATTCACCATCTGATCCCATGACATTATCTTTTGTTTTCCTCTTCTCTGCCTATATGTCTACAAATGTTCTCACCAAAGGGATGCATATCCTTTCAAATATGTACAAGAAAACTTCACCTTCTTATCTTTATCGGTACCTTCAAATTCAAAATATATTTCCATCTCAATAATCCCATCAAATAATTCTTTAGAATCCAACTTACCATTGTAATCCGGTGGATTGAAATGTAGTCTGGTATTAACCTTAGTTAGGGCTATTATGAACCTCTCCTCTTCTTGGTCAAGGTCGAGCTGATTTCACCCTTCTCTCTCTTCAGGTACTTCTACTTCCTCACTCGCAACATCAATTGGTCGACCTCTTCTTTAGGCTATTTAGACTATATCTAATCTAGCATTAATTCCTCACAACATATTCATTATTGCTTGGTCTGCATTTCTATGCACTCCATTTCCTTTACCATTTCTTCTTCTAGCCATCTCTATACAAGTCCTTTGTAGTTGCAGGTTGGATCCTCAATCTACCACCCCACAACAAATCTTCAACAAGACTTTGCAAACTCTGATGACCTCACATAGATCAAATCTCGCCTTGATACCAACTGGTGTAGCCACAAAAGGAGGGTCCTCAAGGAGAACATTCCTAATCGTGCAACAAGAGTAACACAATGGAAACAATGCGGAATATGGAGGAAAATGAAGATGCAAATATTCTTATTAATAGATATCTCAGTTACATTCAACTAGCAACATTTGGGCTTTAAAATTTGGACTCATAGGCCTCTTACAATACGTTCAGAAATATAACATTCTAAAGTGCTCCTTAATTTGAGTAGAATACTACAATTTGAAACCTCTATCCTAATTCTACCAAACCTCTATCAAAACTTCCTTTATAATGCTCTATTACAATTATTTATATCACATCCGCATCGGCCAGAAATTATTACAACTTCCAATGGAGGAAAATGTAACATATACATGAATAGGTCAGCCTCAAATTTGAATTACATCATCACAAGTGCAAAGGAATGAAATGTGGACCTAAACTGATGGTCGAAAATGATCCAAAGAAAAATTGAAATCACACCATCGAGATCCGTAAGTCATGGGGATGATCCATGAATGATCAGATAGCCATTAGGTTTGAAAATTATTCTGGTGCTGATACAGGAAAAATGCCACTTATTCGGGAAGCAGTAACTTGCTAGAAAAAGATCCAACCAAGATCAAATCTTGGGATAGGGAATAAGCTCATGTCCATGAGATACACTAGGATCCATAGGGTCTACTGAGAAAATATGATGACTCTACCAACCATGAACTAAGCAATAGTAGAACAAGAACAAAACTGAAAAGAAAATATTTTTGGTTGATGCAAGATTGCCAAGAACCTAGGATTATCCTGCATTAGAAACCCATCTCATCGCTGCTTGTTGATGCATTTGGGAATGGAGTTTTCCATTCGTGATGGAAACAAACCATCTTACATGTTGATGATACAAAGGGGAGGATGTGATATTTATTTGTGATGCACAATCAGGGGAACTCCATAGCTTGACTATCCTTCACGTTCAACTATTGCACCATGAATCTTGGCAGCCATAGCCAGAGAAAATTTACAAGTCTTTTTTGTTCATGCAAGGGCATTTTAATGGCTGTAGGCACCTGAAAATCATCACAAACATCACAAAAATCACTATCTAGGTATTATGAATGATCAATGGGTGATTTTAGACCATGGAGCAACAATTTTGAGCGAGCATAAACCCTCAAAAATGTGTTGGAAAGAAAAAAACGTGATTACCATTCCTCATTTGCACAATACACACTAGAATCTACTCAAAATGTCTCAGAGGAACCCCCATGAAGATCAAGAGATGTCAAATATTTGATGCAAGATAGAAAACAATCCAAATCTGCTTTGGAAATGTTGATATCGCTCTATCACTAATAAGATGTCAGAACAAGTTTTGAAATCGTGATGATAAGAAGCTGAGCATATGCTCCATCACCAATGTGCTAAAAAATGAGCCTTTGAATCTGAAATGGGTGATGAGAAACAACCACCATCACTAATTGTTGATTTGAAATGGAAAAGAGACTTGAAACCAGTGAAACAATGAAAGTCGTGAAAGTTGCTTTTCAGCCAATCACACGCAAGAATTAAACTTCCTTTTCTTGAGAACATTTTAAATTGTATTTTATACTTTCCCTAAATGCATTTTTGTATTTTCCCAATATTTAAAATATTTAAAATATTAACATTTGAAAATATTAGAAAATGGGTAAATTTTAATTACGTCTGCGACCCAAATGGATAAATTTCACTATGTACAAATGGTGACCCCTGGAGCCAAGATTTTTTGCATGCAGCCATAATCAATTATTTAGAGAAAACCAATTTCCTCAAACTTTTCCTAGTCATCAAGAATTAGATACCTCCTTTGTAAACTGGCCCCTGGATATGTCAACCACACTCGAAATGCATTAAAATAACACATCATATGACCTTTTTTATGAAAATTGAGATGTAGAGATTTTAGACCAAAAAAAGAAATGGGTTGTATTTAGATTTTCAAAATTTGAAACTTTCCATAACACTATTTTTGGCCATGTTGCAGTAAAAAAAGGATTAGTGAACCAATCAAAACTTATCCTTGGAGCCTGAAACTAAGTAGGCGTGCTACCATTTTACCCAAGAATTCATTTCAACAAAGGAAATGGAAAAATTATTCCTAAGGTGAAAGATATTAAATGCCACAGTTGGCTACTTGGACTTTTCTACAATTTCACCTGTCAAAAACCAATAAGGGCTCTCAAAGTCACCACTTTAAAAAAATATCAAAACAACTTTTGGGAGGTTGCCACTGGAAAGATAAGCTCATCTAGGTACACTAAGTATGTGTGCAAAATGTATTTTCTTTAGGCATTATTTTTCATGAGATATTAGAAATCAAATTTGACCACCTTGAAACATTGTCAGAAATGCAGATGTAAAACTGAACAAACTGCATTTGCTTTTGATCTCAAAAAAATAGAAAATCTGATCTTGAGACTCTGCAATTAGATAGGGGACTACATGAATGTAAGGAGAGGCTATGTGCAAGATCATGATGGGCTAGAAAGTGGCAATATGATGGGTATGTGGCTGACAACTTTTTTTTTACCCCAAATTGATGGAACGAAAAGGGTTTTTAAAGGAGATTCTCAACTTTCCACCAATATAAAGTATACTTTACTTTGAATCTAATAATCAATTACTATTCATTTTCCAAATTATGACTAAAGTCCTGATTGATAGACTCATTGAAAAACATCTATAGCATTCAAATGGTATCACATTTTTTGAATCCAAAACATGCATCACATTCTATGCTTAACATACTCTAGAATTATAGAGAGAAATTAAATTTCGTGAAGTTTTCACCAAGTTAAGGTCATCAGACATATGAGTTTTTTTATATTTTTAAAAGTTATAATACAAAAATAATAATTAATTATTTACTTGGAAAAAAATTACAAAAAAATATGCATCACATCGGAACATGAGTCCTCTACTTATATCTAAAATCTTATTAAAAAATATTATCATTTTATTGTGGTTAGGGTGGTCAGACAAACACCCACTTCTTATTTTTCCCCGAAATTTAAGTACTACTACATTAAAATTTCAAATTTTCACCAAATAGATTTTTATTTAAAAGAAACCTAGTAGTTTAGAAACTACATTCAATTTGCTGCAAATCCCATTCTTACATATTTTTGAAATAATATAGATAACTTATTCAAATTTTTATGTCAAGTTGCCTAACTCTAAATTTTCTAATTTTTTTGCCACTTAAGGGCCTATTTTTTCCATGACGATCCTACACATACCCAAGAATGGAAAGCAACAATGCATTTGGCATGAAAATCAACTGGCTTCAAATTGTGACCCTCCAAGGTAGGTCACTTTAGCAGATTTTGTAGGTGCACATCTGAGTGTGCAAAGGAAATTTTTTCAATATGGCCAATTCAAATTTGAAAATTTGAAGGTGCCAATAGGACTCATTCACCACCTTGGGAGAATGAGTCTGGTTTAACCAAAATTCAAATTTAAATCAAATTTATGGTGGGATTTTATTCTCCTAGATTTGATGTTGGCTTGTAGTGTTGTAATTTTGGGAATTCTTGCATAATTAATTATAAATATAAGGTTCTTTCAGTCATTTTGACCCAAGACTTTTGTGAGAGAATTCCTAATAGCAAATTGAGTTCACAAGAGCATTCAAGGGAAAAATTCTTCATCAATTGTTGCATCGATTCAAGATCCATCATTATGCCAAGGTTCTAATTGCATTACTTCATGTTCATGCTTCAATATCTTATTTCAGGATTTGGTTTAATTACCTAAAAGGGGTTTGAGCAAGGCAAACCCCCATTCCATAACAATCAACATTTTTTCTCTCTTTGTGTGATTGCAGATTTAAGTGTTTTCAAGACTTTAAGATTATTGAAGATTAGGTTTCAAGCTTGTCTCCCTATTTGCAAGGTCATAATCTTCACTAAAAGGTCATCTATAGCCCTGAAATTAGAGTTTCAAATCTAGGAACTTGGAGGAGTAGATTGAGCAAATAGAGAGGTCTAGATTAGAACTTTGAATTTTTAGAAAATCTAAATTGGACTCATTCACCAAAAGTGGTGGAATTGTCCCATTTTTTGTCAATTTTGATATTTTAGCATTTTTGGATACACTTTTTTGAGAAACATGTTCTTATGTAGAAACCCTGATCTAGGATTGATTCGCCCAAATTGGCGAATGAGTCCTAGTGGGAAAATTTTTTAGAATCAACAACATTTCTAGTCTCCATTCAAGTCTCTACAAGTTTCTAGGTGCACACATTATGTTCTATAGCTTTTTGTTTTGTTTCATTTGCATTTCTAGGTCGTTTACATCAATTTTGCATCAAACTAGGGTTAGATTTGCATCTTGCATTCCATTTGTTTTTCCAAATTATTACTTGGTGGTGAACCTCTCATTATATATCATTCAATCCCTATAATAGTCCATTTGCAATATTTCAATCTCCTTTGCATTGAAAAATCAAGGGTTTTTTCTTGAGTGAAGAGTAAGGAAATTGTCTCTCTCTTTTTAGGTCCAAAACCCTAAAAGTGAAAGAGAGCACACCATTTTTTTCTTTTAAACTAATGCAAATCCTAATGCAATTTTAATGCAAGAAAGATCTAGGATTTATATACACTCCAAATAATAAAAACGATGTTATAAATATAGGCTCACCAAAATGAAATGAAGAAAAATGGGTATGGTTGCTATTGTATGGTTTAGGACATACAACATACCCACTTTCCAATTTCATTCAAGGATAACCCTAGAGATCTCAATGCAAAGGAGAAAAATATCTTGCAATAGGGTGTTTCTAGGGGCTGATTATAAACTAATGAGGAGTTCACCACCAAGCTAGGGCTTGAAAAGAAAAATGCAATGCAAGATATAATGCTTAATCCTAATATGATGCAATCTTTCACTAAATGACCTAGAAATACAAATGAAACAAAACATAAAACTATAGAATGGAATGTATGCACCTAGAAATCTAGAGAAGGTTGAATGGAGCTCTAAAATGCTAGAAAATATGACTTTTTGACCTATTGGGACTCATTCATAAATTTGGGAAAATCAGTCCCAAATCTAGATTTTTGCACAAAAACCAATTTTGGGGAAAAAGGGTATCTAAATCTACAAACAATTCTGGAAAACACCCAGAGTTGGAATCATTTGCCACTTTTAGTGAATCAGTCCCATTCTACTTTTCTAGGAATTTAAAGTTCAGATTTGTTCTTCAATCTCTACCCTTCCCTTCCAAACTGATTTTCATATCTGAATCTAACAAAATACCTACAAAATAGAATATAGACTTGATTTGCTTATGGGGGGTTTTCCTCAGTCAAACCACTAGTTTGGTAATTAAACTTTGATAGAAATAATGAAAAATCAGTCCCAAATCTAGGTTTTTGCATAGAAACCAATTTTGGGGAAAATGGGTATCTGAATCTACAAACAGTTCTGGAAAACACCCAGAGTTGGAATCATTTTCCACTTTTAGCGAATCAGTCCCATTTTTCTTTTCTAGGAATTTAAAGTTCAGATTTGTTCTTCAATCTCTACCCTTCCATTCCAAACTGATTTCCATATCTGAATCTAAGAAAATACCTACAAAATAGAATATAGACTTGATTTTCTTATGGGGGGTTTGCCTCAGTCAAACCACTAGTTTGGTAATTAAACCTTAATAGAAATAATGAAACTTGAATTTAAATGTGAACATAAACCCTAGCCTTAAGTGTGTCTAAGACTAGGAAATCTAAAACACAATGAAACCCTATTCTAATGTGTAAGGATGAGATACATGAATGAAATATGACAATGAATTACTCACTTTGAGAGATCTCTAATCACTCAAATGAGCATTAATGATGCTTGTACTATCCTTAGGTTGAATGTAGAGTGACAATGGAGGATGGAATCACTTAGGAAACAAGTAATTAGGCTTGGATTGATGGCTAGTTGCATCTCCCCAACCTAGAATCCATCATGATTCACCACAAACAACCATGAACGACCCTTGAAAATGATAGATCTTGAATGAAATTGAGCTTGAAGACCTAAAAAAACACTTTAATGTTGCTCCAAGACTTCAAATTTACTTGCTTTTGAAACTTGAATGCTCTTATGAAAGAATGCTTGAAGATTTTTTATGCTTATCTCTTGAAATTGCTTTTGAAATGCTTTCTTATATGAAAAAATGACTTAAGAGCTTGCTTATATAGGCACTAACACCTAATTTACCATTATTTAGACCTCAAAAGAAGACATCAACTAAAAATTTGAATTAAAAAGGTTATTTTCTCACTCAAAACTTAAAAATGTCCCAAATGGGACTCATTCGCCCAAGGTGGCAAATGGGTCCCACCTAGGGGAACTCATTTTCCCAAGGTGGCAAATGAGACCAACCCTATATTTTTGAATTGGTTTTTTAGGATTTTTGATGTTTTAGGTGATTTTGTCAAATTTTTAGTTGAAACAAGCCAAGTGAGATCCAAAATAATGGATCGTAGGGGCCTATTAATGATGATTTGAAGGGTAGTTAATGTAAGGGTACTAAAATAGGTGCAGATTAAATGAGAAATGTTCCTATCTACAAGAAGGGGTTCAATTTTTGTCATTACAGGAAGTAATTGTAATTTTTTCGTGTAAAAAATTAGAGGGTTATGTCCCCCTCAACTTTGTATTGGATGAAAAATTTGAAGGTTACTATCCATTCTGGGATAGATATGAACAAATGAGCTTGATGAGAAACAATCTCAATTAGTAGGGTATGTGCCCCATTGAGTTACATGTTTGAGAGTGAATCTAAGGGATACTCTCCACTTGACTATTTAAATAGTCACTCCATGTAACAAAAATAATATTGAGATCCTTGTGAATAATAAAATTGTATGTTTATCAAAAAGCTTGTGCTTAAGTCTTATGTGGAATTTTGTATGTGTGATTGAATTCTCATTTAAATGTTTTCCATAAGATAATTGATAACATGATTGAATCTAATATGGATGAACCTCTAGGTATAGTTCATTCTTGCTAAGATGGTGAGAACACAAACCAATCCTGGTGGAATCCAAGAATTCAGGCAAGGCTCAATAGGAGTTGAAGCTATACTAGAGAAAATCTTAGCAAGGTTGGGAAACTTAGAGCAAGAAATAAGGGTAAAGGATAAAGTTGAGAAGGAAGTTATGAATAATGAGGATGAGGGAGAAAACTCTTCTCATGAACATGACCAAAATCATGATCATGAGACAAATAAATCACATTCTCTATCTAAGGAAACTAATAGGAAGTGTATGGCTTGTGAACTCTCTAGAGAACAAAATCACTCCACCCAAGTTTGAAGGAAGAGCCGACGGAGATGAAGCTGAGGCTTGGTTAGTTCAAATGGAGAAGTATTTCGAGATTTAAAATTACTCTAAGGTCAAAAAAGAAACATGGGGAGCATACTAGTAAGTAGGAGAATCCTCTAATTGGTGGATGAATAAAAAAATGGAACTCAATCTTAGCTCACTAAAATTGACATGAACCGAATTTCTTGAAATTTTCCATAAAATATAGTTACCCTAACTCTGTTTTAACCCAAAAATGATTGATTTTTAGAATCTGAGACAAGGTGAGATGATAGTTAATGAGTATTAGGAGAAGTTTACTCATCTACTACTTTACATTCCTATGTACCAGAAGGATGAACGCTTTCACACAAGGAAGTTCATCATGGGACTTAATAGTTAGATCAGAGGAGAGGTAGATGTTCATGATCTAGCTACTATGGATCTTGTGTATGAGAAAGAGATTAAACAAGAGAAGAAGCTCAAAGCTATCTCCATCTTCTAAGAAAAATGAAATCGTAAGAAGATTGTGGGAGTTCAAGATAAACCAACTCCAAGGAAGGTTGAAGTTATTCAAAATATGTCAAAGCAAGGGGAAAAAGGATCCCATAATAGTGGAAAAGAATCAAGACAGGAACAAAAGAGGAATGGTTCCAGTGGTGGGAATACCAACAATATTGGTGGAAGTGTTAGTAAATCTAGAGAACCTGGAAGGAAGAAATGACCAACTACTGGATGTTTTACATGTGGAGGAGACCACAGTGCTAAAGAATGTACCATAGGTCTTCTGGGTCACATTCTTATGGTAATCCACTTCCTACCCAACAAGTGATGTTATAGAAAAAGATACATGTAGTTGTGGTTGATCGCCAAGAAAAGTATCAAGTGACTCTAATAGAGACTCCAAGTATTTTCTTTGGCTTAACCATTTCTATACTTATAGATACTGGTACAATTGAAAATTTTATTTCATCTAGAGTAGATAAGCAATAGGAAAGTTGGCTACATGGAAAATTCTTGGGATGTAAAGTATACAAACTAGACAAGAGAAATGGTGGAACAATATTTGTTTGAATCTAGGATAGAGCTACCTTGCTTTTCTATATAAGTGAACCTATATGTTGTTCCTTTAGGATCCTATGATATTATCCTAGGTATGAATTGGTTATTGAGACATAGGGCCAAGGTATATTGACATGCCAAAATAGTAGAATGCTTAGATGATCTTGGTAATGAAGTGACATTTCAAGGGATACCTAGAGAGGTCAAGATTCATAAAATCTCTACAATGCAATTGTTAAGGGATAAGAAGAAAGGAGGAAAACTCTTTGCAGTCAACATGGACAAAATTGAAGATTATAGGGGATCTAGTTCTCAAGAGAACCTTGATAAGTTGGAATCACAAAGCTTCCAAGAGATGGAAGATGATGAAATGGAGGAATCTGGAATGCCAATTATGGAGAGATATCCTATACTATAGAAGCATACAAATGTGTTTCTAGACGAATTACCTAGACTACCACCAAAAAGGATATTTGACTTTTCTATTGATATAGTTATAGGATCCAAACATGTTTCCAAGGTACCTTATAGAATGAGAAAAATGGGGCTAATGAATCTTAAGGAACAATTGGATGAATTTCTATCTAAGGGGTTGATAAGACCAAGTGTTTCACGTTGTGGAGCACTAGTAATCTTTGTGAAAAAGAAGGATGGTACTTTGTGTTTGTGCATAGATTATCTCATGCTTAACAAAGCTATGATAAAGAAAAAGTATCCTTTGACATGCATTGGAGATATATTTGATCAAATGAGGGGAGCTACTATATTTTCTAAGATATATCTAAGATCTAGATACCACCAACTGAGAATTAAGGATGAAGACATCCTTAAGACTATGTTCAGAACTAGTCATGGAAACCATAAGTTTAAATTCCTACCCTTTGGCTTAACATATGCACCTACAAAATTTATGAACCTTATGAACAACATATCTAGGGATTTCCTAGATAAGTTTGTCTTGGTTTTCCTAGATGATATTTTGATTTACTCAAGGAATGAGGAGGATCATTGTAGGAATTTAGAGATAGTTCTACAACAACTTAGAGAACATAAGTTGTATGAAAAAATCTATAAGTATACCTTCTTTTAGAAGAGAGTACAGTATCTTGGAAATGTGATCTTAGCAGATGGAATCTCAATTGATCTAGCTAAGATCAAGGTAGTGCTAGAATGGCTAGTGCCCAAGAATATCTCAATGGTAAGAAGTTTTATGGGTTTGGCGGGATACTATAGAAAGTTTGTTTCAAACTTCTCCTAGATAGAATTTCCAATTACTTCTTTGCATAAAAAGGGGGAGAATTTTGAGTGGATAGAGAAGTTCCAAGGTTCCTTTGACCTACTCAATGAGAAGTTGACTACTGCAATGGTCTTGATAGTACTAGATCCTAAGGGTTACTTTACTGTTATCACAGATGCATCAATAGAGGCCTTAGGATGTGTATTAATGATAGAAGGGAAAGTAATTGCATATGAATCAAGAAATTTAAAACCTTATGAAAAATTTATGCATCACATGATTTGGAGTTAGCAACCATGGTTTAGACATCGCGAATGTGGAGGCATTACTTGTTAGGGAAACCCTTTGAGATAAAAAATTATCATCATGAGTTGAAGTATCTAGTTACCTAACTAAATATGAATGCAAGACAAAGAAGATGGTTGGAATTAATAATTGAATATGACTTTAATATCATTTATATTAAAGAGAAATAAAATTGAGTTGTTGATGGTTTGATTCAAAGATGTCATATTGCTTCAATAGTGACAGTTCAAATCAACTTTAAAGGATAAGTACTATTTGTAAGTTAAGAAAGCACTCACAAGAAATCCACATGATGCAAGGTATGAAGGTTTTCATTTTGAACCTAATGGTATACTTCAGTATAAGGGGAGGATGTATGTACTTGACTTAGAAGAGTTAAGAAATATGGTATGGAAAGAAATACATGAAGCACCATACTCTAGACACCCTAGTGTGACAAAACTGTTGGCATATGTTAAGCCATTATAATTTTGGAAAGGGATGAAAGGAGATGCTACTATATTTATGGATAGGTTCCTTGAATTTCAAAGGGTGAAGGGGGAGCATCATATACTAGTGGGTTTGTTATACCCACATAATATTCCAAAGAGAAAGTGGCAAGCAATAAGTATGGATTGTGTGCAAGGATTACCTATGTCAAGGAATAAGCACAATTCCATTCTTGTGGTTATGGATAAGATTACTAAGGTAGCATATTTTATGCTCAAGAATCTAAATGATTGAGCTCCTTTCATAGCAAGTAAATTTGTGCAAGAATTATTTAGACTACATGGAATTCTTGAGAAGATTATCTTGGATAGGGATGAATGAGTCACTTCTAGGTTTTGGAAAACCTTATTTTATACACTAGGGACTAAATTAAATATTAGCTCAGTATATCATCTAGAAATAGATAGATAGACAAAAAGGTTGAATCAAGTATTGGAAGACCTACTTAGAATGTATTGCATGGATCAACAGTACAAGTGGGAAGACTACTTTCCTTTAGTGGAATTTTCTTATAAAAATTCCTATCATTCCACAATAAAGATGGCTCCTTTCAAAGCATTATATGGTCAAAAGTGTCAAAATCCTATAAGCTAGGATAAATTGAGGATAGAGTGAGTCTTGGGCCAGAAATTTTGGGTGAAATGGAAGAGCTAGTGAGGATTGTTAAGAAAAGGTTAGCTGAAGATAATGATAGACAAAAAAGCTATGTTGATGCTAAGAGAGTGCACCAAATTTTTATAGTAGGCGACAAGGTGTTGAGAGTGAAACCACACAAGAGTTCTATCAAGCTTGGGAATTCTTCCAAATTATCCCCACACTATGTAGGACCTTTTGAGATTTTTGAGGAAATTAATCTGGTAGTTTACCAAATTACAGTGCCACTAGCTCTTACTAGGATGCATAACATCTTTCATGTGTCATACCTAAAGAAGTATATACTAGGTGATAATCATGTGATTGATTGGAATTATTACAAGTATAAGACCCTAGAGTGGTAACACTTGAGCCCGTCAAGGTGCTCGGAACACGTAAGCTTCGCTTACATAACAAGGAGGTTATGTAGTGCAAAGTCCAATGGGACTAGTATGCAGAAGACTGCCAATTGGGAAGACTATGTTAAAATACAACAAAAGTTTCCACATGTTTTAAATGCATTTGAAAGTACTTGAAAACAATATTATGTTTTTTTTATTTGTTTATGTTGCTACATAAAAATCATCAAGGATGATGATTCACAAGGGGGGAGTATGTTACACCTGATTGTGTAATTACCTATTTACTATTACTAAGTTAAGAAAAATTATTGCATGTTTGAATGTAATTTTCTTTCTAATTGACAATATGTGTGTGTACACTTTGTTATCAATGAATTATAAATGAGTGTTATTTCATTTAATGTTATGTGATCTAAAATGTATATATTTGAAATGGATGGTTATGGAATTGGATATTCTAACTAAGGAGAAATATTATGTGAAATAATATTTTGTTGAATAGCTAACTACCATGGGGATGCGTTAGTTGGATGTAGGTATATGTTCAATCCTATAGGTGCAAGGGGAAGTATCACTCAGGAGAAGATCTTGGTTGGGTAACAAGTAACGTAACCTAACTGAGCTTACACACACTCACAATAAAATAGTTGAGTCAAGTTATTATGTTGGGAATTGGTAAGTCATCCTTAGTATGAGTATTTGCATTATTAAGGGTCTTGATTACTATTGAATGCATGCTTGGGTGACATTTATCTGTTTAGAGATTTTGAGCTCTTCCTTATATTACTATGCTTTAATTGATGAGGGAAACACACATGGAATGTATGTATATGTATGTATATACATTTCAAATGATAAACTATACACATTAAAGAACACGTACATGGGAGTACATAGATAGACATATCTACACACACTTATGCACATGTTGCTTATGAGCATGGTTTTATCAAATGAACAAAATGAGATGTATGCATATATGTATAAATACATTGTACACATATATCTCCTATCAATAAGATAGTAATTTTGTATGTACTTGATTGTGTTATCGAATGTGTATATATATAAGATATATAGATATATTCATATCTATGGATGTTTCGATACATACGTATGTTTGACAAACATAAATGTATGTATTGATGTATAAACATATGTATACATGCATGTACATGTACATAGAGGTATATATATATATATATATATATTAGTATATATATACATACATATATATATGGGATATAACATTAATGCTATTTGTTGACATATACATAAATACATACATATATATACATACATACATATATACATACATACATATATATATATATATATATATATATAATGTACGTATATAAGTATATATCTATATATACATGGTATTAAGTAGAGGTTGAATTGTATATATGCAATGTATGCATTATAGGCTGAATAATACATATGATCTTATAAGATAAAGACCAATTTATATGCAAAAGGAATATGCAACAATAAAGACAGATATGGAGGTAAACCATAGTCGATATAACATAAATGACATTACTATTGTATAGCAGCTCGAATGCATTAATCTTGGAACACTAATGTTTCAGATATAAATTGATGAAATATAAGCATGTTCCATAAAGTATTATAAATGAATGATAATAGGAAAAGTATACATAAAACCATGAGATGGTCAAAGCACCATTTAAATGCTATTATAATGAATAGAATAATCATTCCTTTGTTGCTCAAATGAACTATGACCAAGTCAAAATTTTATAGGTGTTGCTTGATAATAAAAGATAGTTTGAAAGAGTAAAGCCATGCCAAGAGATAAGGAAGTTGGAAGATACATGGCAACAACTTATGAAAAATCCATTTTCTATAGAAGTTTAATGTAGTTACAAATTCACTGTCATCATTTAGGCATGTGAACATTTTAATTAGTCTTTTGTTGATGTCAATTAAATGGGTCAATTTGTAGTATATTGTGTTGAGTTTACGCTTAGATTTTTTCCACCTTTTAGCTTAATTTAGTGAGTCAACTTGCATGGAGAGAGAGATGTCGACTAGCATTCCTTTTTTGTAGGTTGCATGTCTCTATTTTTTTGTATAAATAGATAGGTTAGTTCTATCATTTGAATGCATTATTCTACATTCTTCTACAAACTTATGTTGCTACAATTATTCCAGAGTTGTATAATCTAAAAGTTGAGAGTTGTTGTAAGAGAGTTGTGAATAAATTTTTGAGTGTATATTGTTGTCTTGAGAGAGAACTCATAGAGAAGTATTGCTTTAAGAGGATTAAGCGAAGCTAGGAAGTTGTTGTTGGAAGGAGGTCTATCAAGTCAGTCATTTGGTTAAGTGTATTACAAGAATGGGTATATAATCAGATTTTCTTAATTGTATTTATTTGTGAAAGATTGAGAACTAAATGCTTATTTAATTTTCTTGAGATTACTTATATTAGGAAAACATAGGATTTTCTTTGGAAAGGAAAAATAATTTTTTTTATGCTTTTCTATGAATGTGCTTATATTTACTCCATAATAGGATGGATTTTTTGTCATAGGTATTATTATACTAGATATGATTAAAAAAGGATAACTTATGGGATTATTCATAGCTAATTTATTTGATTGAATTAGATAGCTTGTAAGTTACACTTGGGATTTGAATTATCCATTGAAGGGAGGGTAACTTGTATTTATGCTTTGTTAATAGAAATACCATTAAGTTTGTGGCAAAGGGAATATGATATTTTTGGGGTTAAAGATTATCCATTGGAGGAAATACCTATGCATAGATTATAGTGGACCAAAGTCAAATCGAGCTTGAGTAGTGTATGTGAGTAGGATGACTATCACTTGAAGTAGTAAGTGAGAACACTTTAGCTAAAGTAGTGTGATTTCCTTTAGCTCCACTATCAATTCACTGTGATCCATTAATGCATGCTAGTTCTAGATTGTAGGGTTTACAATTTCTAGTCATGTAGGACACAACACTACGCTCATAATGGTTTTCATTATTGTTCGATGTTGTGGTTGTCATTGATGTCAAAACTATTAGCATTGATGTATTAAAGGGTTTATATGTCGAGGATATTGAGAAAATTGTTGTAAAAGAGCTGTAGGTTGTCAAGAGGTGCATTGTAGTTCATGATGACGACCAGCTCAGTGTGTCAATGATCAAATTTTGTGGACTAAAGGGTTTTTTGTTGAGTATATCTAGTTTATCCACTAAAATTTTTAGAGATCCATGTGACAATTTGAATGTGTTATGAATAGTTGTATTCTGACAGTTTTTCTATTGCTTTAGTCAGTGTTCCTGATTGGAGTTGATGCGATTCTAGTAATCTAAAGTGTTTTGGATGCTTCTCTAGTGATTCATGATGCTCGTGGATGTTTCTAGATTGTTCTCTATCTTTGTTGCATGTCTACATTGATTGTTGTGCTTGTGATTAATGATTTTCTTTTGTGTGCTCATGTTTTTCATATTATTGGCTGAAATGGTAATTGTAGCATGTTGTGGATCCTCGAAGATTATTTTTTGAAAGTTTGGCATGCTTGAGGATATTTTTTTGGGTCTTCATCATGTTGTGGCTGATGGAGTTTGATTTTCATTAAAAATTATTTATTGATTTGGGCTGACAAGTTGTGTTCATTTCATATTTTATATTTTTATTTTGGCCATCATGTGGTTGATGTAATTCTAAGCTTTGGATATATAAGAGTGATTTTTTCTGCGATGTAAATGATGTGAGGCTATCCTATGTGGATGTTATGTGTGAATAATGTTCTAATCATTCAAATTCAAAGTAGAGTGTGAAGAAGATTGAGCAAAGTGAGAAGAGTAGTTTTTGTGCTTAAGAAAAACTGTAATCACGAATTGGTCAATGCTATTTTCTCAGTTCAATACCTTGCGGATCTAATCTAAATATTTTTTTAAGACAGTGTGTCTTTCTTGGGTACCGAGCCCTCTTGTATTTGAGTAGTGAGCGTTAGGAAGTGTGCCTAAATGCATGTGCATTCCCATTATTCATCTTTATACTTGCAATAGGGTATAATCTTGTGGACTAACCTCCACTGTGGTTTTTCCCATAATAGGGTTTCCACATAAAAAACCTTGGTGTTATGTGTGTTTCTGATGTGGTGATTGTTTATGCTTTTTTGTTCATTCATTAGATGTGAGAATAAGTTGAATTAAGTTTAATAAGTTTAATTTTCTCTGACAACTAATTCACCCCCCTCTCAGTTGTCTTCCCTTTTTTTGCCAACAATTATGAGGTTTCCACCAATATCTTCATCAAAGGGTAGGGCCATCTACCCTATGATAGATGTGCAAGGGACTGCATATGAGTCTGTGGTTGGAAGAAAAGTGCTTGAGTGATGCTTCTCCTCAACAAGTGACAAAATACCAAAGATTTGAGAAGAGTTTTTTGGACTATCTATATCTATTGCTTTGAAGCTTGGTTGAGCTATGTATGTACTTTGACCACATGATTTGGAATATTGTAATATGTGAATTATTATATTGGAATGAAATCAATGTTGATTATTGTTATGTAATCTATATACATTTGTTCTCTATAAATAAAATATTTTTTATGGCAATGGTTAAGTTACATAGTTTATTTACTTGCAAAGTGAAAAATTAGGAAAATTTACTTTGGTGAATAATTGGCATGTTACAAGGATCTTGAGCTTGAGCAACTTGACATAAAAAAAATTTTCTTCATGGAGATATTGAGGAAAATTTATATATGAAGTAGCTTGAAGATTTCATTAAACAGGGTCAGGAGCATTTGTTTTGTAGATTAAAGTGGAGTTTGTATGGGTTCAAGCAAGCCCCAAGATAGTGGTACCTTAAATTTGATAGATTTATGACCATGTGACACTTTATTCATTGTGATGAATCAAACCCATGTGTTTACTATAAGAGGCTTGTAAATGGTGAGTTTGTTATTGTAGGAGTGGGGGACTGACCACATTCAAGGCCCCAAGTCATGGAGAGCCAAGAGCAGAGGGCTTCCCAAACTTACCTCAGTTAATATGGGTCTTAGGGACTTTAAAGCGAGAATGATGAGGAGTGGGAAATCCTTTAGTCACTTTGCAGATAAAAAATAAGGAAAGAGGCTAAGAAAGTCACCTTTCAAGTTCAAATATGTGTCTTAGAGAGATTTCTGTTAGAGGAAGAAAGCGTAGAAACGAGATGAAAGCATGACACACTGGCATCTCATAGGGGTGCCAATGTTTGTACAACCAGAAGATCGGGTAAACAAAAGAAAAAGCTAGAAAATGGATAGGAAACTAAGCAAATAGTTTTTAGGAGATCAAAATGTGAATGTGAAGTAAATAAAGAGGACAAAAATGAGATGAGGGAAGTTATACCAACAAAGAGATTCCTATAAATGAATTCTTCTTCTCCAACAAAAATCTAGAAAGCACCTATACTTGCACACAAAAAAGAGGGAAAAACATTGGTGAAGGCTAATATAGTGTCCTGCCTTAGTCAAACCTTGCTTTGGACGTTTCCATCTCCACATACGACCAAGATAAAGATGATAGATAAATGTGATAAAGGAAGAGAGCAAAGAAACTACAAAGTAGTAAAAGTGCTACTCAACCAACATAATAGAGGAGAGGAGTGGAAGCTTTACCACCTCCACTGAAAACACTCAAGGTGAATGGGGAGAAAATGAGAGTACTCAAGCCTTTGCTGCAATGACGTCATCCCACACTTTCTCTACTAAAGTGATAAAGTAATGTTGTTGTTGCTAAAGGTGCTTGTAGAATGCTTTATGGAATGTTGGATGGATTGCCTAAGCTTTTGAAGGATGCCAAAAAGATGGAAAAGATGGAAATGCATGAAGGAAGGGTGAATTTTTAGGGAAAATGAGCATAACAACTAGATTCAGGTCGGTAAGGTCAAAGTGGATGCATTACAAGCTATTCAAAATAGAAAGTGGAACGTCTCTACATGCTTCAAATCCGAGAATTTGTTATGGACGTTAGCACACCACATAGATGTTTGTGTGCCACGTGTGCATCCATTATATTTTCTCTTCTACCAACACACATAACAAGCACCAAGTGGAACAAAGGCAGTGGGATTATGTGGATTTTAGCCTCCAAACTTGGTTTTATGAAGTGGAGAAAGGAAAAAGGGGAATTTGTACATGGTGTGAAAATTTACTCCTATACATTTTCCCCTACTTTAGCAAGCACGAATACTGATGAGTGCTTAGTAAAGTAGATCAAAGTAGTAGTAATAGTGGTAGAAATGTATCCTTGTATCAATGAGGGAGAAGACCATGATTTGACAAACTTGAAAGTGAAAGGAAAGCAAAGGACTTCATAGCTTCTCAAAACTATGAAGCTGAAGAAAGAAAGTACCTTATAGATCTATAGACCTGCAAGGAGGCATCCCCCAAGATCAATCACATGAAGGAATCCCAAGCAGTGCCTTATAGACCCATAGACCTGCAAGGAGGATATTCTCCAAGATCTCTTGCATGAAGAATACTAAAGGGAAGTACCCTACAGACTTGCATACCTATAGGGAGGATATTCTCCAAGATCTCTCACATGAAGAATACCCAAGGAAAGCGCCCTACAAACCTACAAAATTGTAGGGAGGATATTCTCAAAGATCTCTCACATGAAGAATACCCAAGGAAAGCACCCTATAGACCTGCAAACCTACAGGGGAGTGACCTCCAAAATCTCTCGCATGGAGGAATCTTAAACAAAGCACCCTATAGGTTCTTAGAACTATAGGGAGGTATCCCCCAAGATCTCTCACATGGAGGAAACTCAAGGAAGCAAACTCCATAGAGTCAAAAGTAGCGATAGGTCTATCCTTAGATAGAACATGTTAGGAAATGATCATGCAAGAAAGCAAGTGGACAGTCATGTAGACTATCAAAAAAACAAGAGAGATTTCAAAGGGGTCCTTCGGGAACCCGACATGAAGAGAGGGTCCACTCAAGGGACACATAGTTTGAAAGAGATGTTTTTGTCTTTGAATCAATCCATCATCAAGGAATCACTTTATCAAGTAATTCAAAAGAAAGAATATGCACCCATGCTAGGGGAAGATCAAAGCGATTCTCACTTTGGAGGAGCATTTTTCAAATGATTTCAAAAGGATCCCTTATTCCAAATGCTATATTTGAAAAAGGAATATTTGGAAGGATTTTTCAGAAAAGATCCATTGGGTAACAAATGCATTTTTGAAAACTAGAAGTGGTGTTGTCACACATGAAAGGAACAACTCAAGCAAAGAAGAGAGAAATATTGAATAATTTAAGCAAATGAGAAAAAAAAAATAAAGGGCACAAGGGGATTTAGTTTTGTGGGGTCAAATTTGTCCATGCTTATATAATAGGAAACTATGGTGTAGGGTGAAAGATCATCAATGCCCAACCAGATCAGGAAGAATGCATGAAAGACAAAGTGAAAATAAAAAAATGGGTCAACATGGAAGGGAATCCTAAATGCCCCCAACACTTTGCATCATCCCCAATTTGTTGAAAACCAAGCACAAACATGGAAGTATGATGACACAAATAGAGAAGGATTTATGACACAAAAACCATGCCTATATCCAGGAACCAACAAGGGTGACATGGGTCATCCAGGCATACATAGCATAGTTATAGTGGAAACACATCACAAACACATATCTAATCTAAAGATAAAGAAGAAAGGTCCTCCCCTAACACTGCTCGATCAGGACATCGTCTATTTCCCACTATAGATCATCATAGGGGGAAGGAGGATGAACCTCTAATGGTGTAATGTCAAGGGGATGAGCTTTTGACCCTCCTGCAACAAGGGATAAGGAAGAAGGACCCTCAAGGTCTTCTCCACTCACCTCTTGTGGAGTAAGGGTCAGCTCAACAATTTGGAAAAGATCACTGAAAAGGATGGAACATTTTCTATGGAATTGAATAGAAAATTCATAAGAGCACCATACAAAATGCCAATGAATAGAAGAGGGTGTTCTTGAGAACCACTAGTAGGCTTACCGAGTCACTTAGGAGAATTGAAAACTTAGGGGAAGTTGGGACTGGTTCTGTTGCTAAGAAAAAACAAGTCAGCACAGGGCCACCTTACAGAGAAGGTAGGATCCTCTTGTGTTCTCCGCTATCAGGAGAACTTCCCTTCAACTTTTTCTTCATTAGGAGATGTGAAATCCCCATAGACAAGGAAATAGGTACAGAGGAAGAGGAGGCAGAGAACCATGATAGACACCACCAAAGTGTATTCCATGTCTATAGGTTCCAGAAAAGATAGGACATATGGAACAAATGCTAATAGGAGTGGCTCCACCAAAGGAGTGATGAACACCTGTATAGGTGCCCTCATACTCATAGCGAGAGCTAGGGGTGATGAAAAATTGATTTGAATAGAAGAAAAGGGAAGAAGAGAGGAGGATGTTGTAGCAGACCTTGAGACAGAGGTGGTCTTCTCCTCTTCCTCCTTCCTTTGCAAAGTGGCCTATTTAGCCATAAGATCCTTTCGTTGAGGCCTATGCTAGCACACAAGGAAATTTCTATGACTCTTTGAGCTAGAGCCTGATGTTTGTTAAAGGACAACAAGATCCTACTAGGTCATGGGAGTGTCCACTGCAGCCATTTTTGGTAGAGGAACAAACTCTTGAATGGGAGTAGGAGGAGCAAGTTGAGAAGCAGTATGAAGAGGCAGCTCAAGGGCATCATCAGTGGGCCTTTTCCAACTTTCTGATTTTGATGTAGGTGTAGTAGGAGGCCTCAGAGGTTGAGACATAGAGGACTCCCCACGAGAAGCCTTCTTCCCACTATACCAAATGGACCTAGGATTTGTAGGCAATATAAGAAGCTCTAGTGCAGGACGCTTAGACTCTCACTTAGTGGGTATCATAAGATTCTCCTACGGGCATGGGGTGGAATCCAATGGAACCCCAATAGAGCAAGAGGGAGTATTATACCTACTAGTAGAAGAAGAAGGAGGATCCTCAGATTGCTTCTCTTCTCTTCTTCTACACACCCTGGAAGCATCACTGTTGGCTTTCAAGCAAGCCCTATGTGAGATGGCATAAGGTGACATGGGGTATCTTACTCTCGATGCTTGGTGCCCTCTCTTGTAATTTTGGTAGGTTCAATGCAATAGGTTTGTCCTAGGTGGACGAGGACCCATAGGCATAGGCCAAGAGTTGTCCAAGGATTAGCTACCATGAGCAATCAGTGTTCTATAGTTCTAGTGTCATGGATCACATGCAAAAAACTTCCATGAATAAACTTTAAAAATTTATGCACGACTGAGGGTACAATGGTCATAGCCACCAACCAAGGGATGCCTAGCTTTACCCTAAAATTTTTAGATCTAGGGATTATGTCAAATGGAAGTTTTATAGTTTTAGGTCCAACCAAGAGTGATAGGATAATAATACCTAAAGGAAGTATGGAAACTCTTTTGTGAGTGCGAACAGTACTTATGGGTGCATCATACCCATCCTTATGCAAGAAATTGATTGAAATAATCTCCTTATTTATAATATTTACTTGGGATCAATGAGAACATCAGCTACAATTTTCTTGTTGATTCACACAAAAATGTATAGAGGAGATGGTTCTCTATTAAATCCTATCGGAAAATCCTGTGGAGTGAGGTTATACCATTATCACTGCTCACAAGTTCCATAGAGGGGGTGGGATGATGCATGGAAGAGGCCATTACACACACACTAGACAAGGCTTTTGCAGATTCCATAGAAGGTAGTGAGGTAGGATAGTGACCCAATTAAGGTTTCATCATATAATACCTTTAGAACCTTTCAGCTACATCTACTAAGGGTTGTAGGTTAGGTTGCAAGGTGAAGAAGCTCACAAGACAAAAACCTACAACACTCCTAGAACACAAGGAAAGGGTCTTTTAGTATCATAGAATGGAACCAAAATGGTTCACGTTGGGTTTACCAAAAATGTAGGAGGGGGATTGACAACATTTAGGGCCCTAGGTCATGGAGATCCAAGAGTGAAGGGCTTCCCAAACTTACCTCAGCTAATGTGGGTCTTAGGGAGTTCAAAGCGAGAATGATGAGGAGTGGGAAATCCTTCAGTCACTCTGTGGATCTGAAACAAGGAAAGAGGCTAAGTGAATCACCTTTCAAGTTCATCTCTATGTCTCAGAGATCTTTTTGTCAGAGGATGAAAGCACAAAATTGGGAGGACAACATGGTGCATTGGTGTCTCATAGAGGTACTAGTGTCTGTATGACTAGAAGATTAGAGAGACCAAAGAAAAAGCTAGAAAATGGACTGGAAGCTTAGTAGATGGGTTTTAGGAGATCGAATTGTGACTGTGAAGTAAATAAAGAGGACAAAAATGAGATAAGGGAAGTTATACCAACATAGATATTCCTGCAAATGAATTCTTCTCCTCCAGCAAAACTCCAGAAAGAACCTATACCTACACAGAAAAGAGGGAAAAATGTTGGGGAAGGGCTGCATAGGGGCCTACCTCAGTTAGACCCTGCTTTGGTGTTTCCACCTCCACATACAAACAAGATAAACATGATAGATAAATACAATAAAGGAAGAGAACAAAGCCACTACAAAGCAGTAAAAGTACTACTCAACCAACATAATAGAGGAGAGGAATGGAAGCTTTATCACCTCCACCAAAAGCACTCAAGGCTAATGGGGAGAAAATGAGAGTACTCGAGCCTCTACTACAATGGCATCATCCCACACTTTCTCTATTGAAGTGATAAAGTAATGTTGTTGCTGCTAAAAGTGTTTGCAAAATGTTGGATGGATTGCCTAAGCTTCTAAAGGGTGCCAAAAAGATGAAAAAGATGGAAATGCATGAAGGGTGAATTCGTAGAGAAAATGAGCATAATAGATAGATTTGGGTTGGTGAGATTGAATTGGAGGCGGTATAAGCTATTCAAAATAGAAAGTGTAATGTCTTTGCATGCTTCAAACATAGGAATATATTATGGATGTTAGCGTGCCACTCAAACATCTAAGCGTTGTGTGGGCATCCATGATAGTTTCTCTTCTACCAAAACAAAAAACAAGTGCCAAGTGGAACCAAGGAAGTGAGTGAAATTGGAATCCTAAATTGGCCTATTTGAAAAAATGGGTCCAAGAAATGGGGTCCCCTGGTGATTTACATCACAGAGAGACCCGATTTCTTGGACCCATTTTTCAAACAGGCAACTACATTGCCAATTTCACTGAATTGGCAAGCTAGTGGGTTAAATGGATTGGCCTATTTGAAAAAATATGTCCAATAAATTGGGTCTCCTGGTGATTTACATCTAATAGGCCAAGTTAGGATGCCAATTTCACCCACTAGCTTGCCAATTCGGTGAAATTGGCAATGTAGTCACCTATTTGAAAACATGGGTCCAAGAAATGAGGTCCCCTAATGATGTAAATCACTGGGAGACCCCATTTCTTGGACCCATTTTTTTCAAACAAGCCAATTCTTGGACCCTAAATCCTCAATTCTCAACCCTTAACCCTTAAACCCTGAACCGTCAACCCCTATACCCTCTACCCTATACATTGGACCCTTAACCCTAATCCTTCAACCATATACTCTCAAACCTATACCCTAAACCATAAAACCTCTACCCTCAGCCCTAAACCCTTAATCCCTCAACCCTTACACCCTCTACCCTCTACCCTCTACCCTCAACCCTCAACCCTCAACCCTCAACCCTTAAACCCTAATCCCTCAGCACATATATCCCCTACCCTATACATTGGACCCTCAACTCTATACCCTCAATCCTCTACCCTCACCCTTAAACCCTCTACCCTCTACCCTATACATTAAACCCTCTACCCTCAATTCTCAATTGTCAACCCTTAATCCCTCAAGCCTCAACCCTTAAACCCTTACCCCTTAACATCTATACTCTCTACCCTATACATTGGACCCTTAACCTACTCCTTCAAAAAAATACCCTCAAACCTATACTGTCAACCCTAAACCCTTTAACCCTAAACCCTTAAACCTTCTACCCTCTACCTCAACCAATACCTCTACCCTCAATCCTAATCCCTCAACCCTATACCCTCAACCCCTAACTCTTTCTCTCATCTATACATCTCATCTCTCTCTCCCTCCCTCTCTCCTACCCTCTCAAATTGTCTCTATCTACCCTCTCCCTCTTTCTATGCACCTCTTTCTCAATCAATCCCTACCACTCTCTCTCACTCCCTCTATCTATCTCTTCCTCTATCTATCGCTCCCTATCTCCCTCCCACTTCCTCTCCATCATTCCCTCTCTATCCCACTCCCTCTTAGGGTTTAGGGATTAGGGTAGAGAGGTTTCTTGGGTTTAAGGGTTGAGTGATTAGGGTTGAGGGTAGAGAGATTGGAGTGAGTGAGAGAGAGAGATACCTAAGAGAGGGAGAGGGGGTAGGAGGGAGAGACTTGATAGAGATATAGGCTAGAGGGTTAAGAGTATAGGATTTAAGGGTTTTGGGTTTAGGGTTTAAGGGTTTTGTGTTTAGGGTTTAAGGGTTAATGGTTTAGGGTTTAGGGTTAAGGGTAGAGGAGGGAGAAATAGAGGGAGTGAGTGAGTGAGAGAGAGACCTAGGAGAGGGAGAGGGAGTGGGAGGTAGAGAAATGAGAGAAAGAGAGACAGAGATAGAGACAGAGGGAGTGAGTGGAAGAGAGATAGAGGGTAAAAATGGTTAAGATTAGTGGGTAGAAGGCCTACTAGCTTTCCAATTCGGTGAAATTGGCAACCTAACTTAGCCTTTTTGAAAAAATGGGTATAAGAAATGGGATCTCCCAATGATTTACATCATCAAGAGACTCCATTTTTAGGACCCATTTTTTCAAATAGGCCAGTACATTTCCAATTTCACCAAATTGGAAAGCTAGGGTAGAAGGTTTAAAGGTTTAGGGTTTAAGTGTTAAGGGTT
>VDFB02086081.1:21576188-21898226 GCA_007258455.2 Sequoia sempervirens
GATATTCCAAAAACTAGAATTTGCATTATAACTTCTAGAGGTCTGAAACCACTCTCAAAGATCCTTCCTATATACATGAAATATAACTTAAAGTATAAGAAAGTGAATTTCCATATGTAAATGTCAACTTATACATATGGTTGAGATAGAGAGAAATAATGCAACTTGTTGATTATTGAAATTTGACTAAGCCTGGAATTTTTAAGATCTTCCAAAAACTAGAATTTTCATTATAACTCCTAGAGATCTGAAACCACTCTCAAACATTCTACCTATATAAATGAAATATAACTTAAAGTATAAGAAAGTAAACATCCATATGTAAATGTAAAATTATGCTTAAATTTTTATTTCATGTATATAGTTTCCCTCAAAGATAATGAGAAGAAAGAAAAAAAAAGAGAAGAAAAATAAATTCGATGTAGATCAAAATGCAAGTGTATTATAATGTGCTCGCGTTTTGCCAATGCATTCACGAAACAAAAAAGAGCCATGTCAAAACTAAGATATAACATAGCGTGTTATAATGCACATGCATTATATCTTTCTTTGGGAATCCCCAAGCCTTATACTTAAATGTTTATTTCATGTATACAGTTTCCCTGAAAGATAACAAGATGAAAGAGACAAGAAAAAGAGAAGAAAAAAAATTCAATCTAGACCAAATCGTGAGTGCATTATAATGTGCTTGCATTTTGGAAATGTTTTTTTTATTTCAAAAAATGCACATTTTTTGAACTCAAAATGTGTGTTTTTTTTAAAATTTAAACCATAATGCAAGTTATGGCTTGGTAATGACCTATCCTAGGCTTGGTCATTACCAAACCATAACATGAGCATGTTTTACTATGACACACTTTCATTTTTGCTATTTTAGGATGAAAAAGCAAATTGGACACAAATTTGCTACCCATCTTCATGCACCCGCCCCTTATGCAAAAGGAACCAAAAGAAAAGCTTTGGGCATGATCATTTGCAGAGAAAATTAAGGTTTTTTTGTGTAGCGAAGAAGAGTTTTATCAGCTTTTTGAAATCTACCACATTTAATGTGAATTAGGGAAAATAATTGATTTACAAAGTGAATTTGTAATAAATTTTGATCACTTATGCATTTGAAGAAAGTGGAGAGTGAGCTATGCAAACCCCAGTTTTGGTTTTTGTGAAAGAAATAGGGATTTTATTCTCCTATGCTATTGTGGGTTTGTGTGAATTGTCTTTTTGAAATCATTTGAGCTCAATCTGTGGAGAAATGTTGACTCATGTAGTTGTAAATGTGTCAGAAAGACCTAGACTATCCTATAAGAAGTATTCCATGAAGGTTTTTGAAGATGACCCTTTGGGCGCCTTCTCATCTATTCCTTATGATGTCATGCTCACTGAAGACACTAGAATGTACATCTGTGTTAAGACTAAGGAGTATAATCATAGAAAATTGATACACATGTGGCAAAATGAACTCACTAGGGATGATTTCTTGGTAAAGCCAAAATATGCAAATCTAGTTTTGAAGAAGTTGGATTGGTGGAATCGTTTTCCTATCTTTTTTTCCACACTTGATGACAAGTATTTTAAACAAACTCTTAGAAAAATGCATGATAAATTATTGTGGACTAACATACCTCACCTTATAACTGAAGAAGTGATTAAGGTTGTTACTGGACTTTGTGATACCAGACCAGTACTAGTGTTGAAATTTGTGAAGAATGAAGTGGTGATGGAACTCACCAGTGCTACATTTGATAGAAGGGCCCTTCCTACAAATCCTATTACCAATCCTACTATGAAGTATGCAACTATAGTGGTCAAACACAAGATCTACTTCACGAAGAGGGAAATTTTTGTGTCTGCTACAACTATTTTCACTAGTTATAACATGGAAGATAATGGTGCAAATTATGACTTGTGTGAACTTCTTCGAAAGAAATTGTTCAAGAACTTGAAGATGACTAGGGAGAAGAAAAATTCCTTCATGTTTGGATCCCTGATTGTTTGTCTACTATTCTACTTTCTTATAGGACTTCCTGGAAGAGATGATGTGGTGATTTGGGACACATCCAGATTGGTTGCACATCAAATTTTTTACTATATGCACAGTTTGGGTGATTTGAAGAGTCTAAAAAATTCTCTAACAACATTTTTTGCTATATTCAAGAGAAAAATGAATGAAAGACAAAGGATCCCAAAGAATATTGTTGAAAAATATAAAGATGATATCATATTTCATGCCTCCTCTAATGATATGATTGAGGAAGTTAAACCCTAGGCTGTATGGATTCAACCATTGGGTTATGAGATTACAAAGAATGAAGTTGAAGGTTATGCACAAGTTATGTTGAAAAGTCCTAAAGATACTAGTAAAGCAAGAGTTGGCACTTATGCAAAAAAATCCTTGGAAGTTCGTTTGAAGCATAGGGAGCATGTGATGAGAAAGAATGTAACGGAAATGCTTAGAAAGGTTAGCTTCACTTATGAAGAGATTACACAAGGAAGAGCCATGGGAGAACAGGTGGCTAGAGAATCACCAGAACCAAGGACATCCAGTAGAACCACTCCTTCAAAATCATCTGTAGCTCCTGCACTGATGGTTGAGTCTAATGTTTCTAGTAAAGGAAAAAGGTCAATTCCTTCTAGACCCTCTACAAGATATGGGAAAAGGAAAGAAACTCCTTTGGTGGAACCAACTAAGAGAGGTAAGGAAAAGGAAACTAGGGAAAAGAACCTCAACATAACTAAAGATCAAGAAGGAGAGGAAGAAGACCCTACAGCAAAATCAGTAAGAAAAAAGACAGGAAGCATGTCCTCTAGTGAAGGTGCTTCATAGGAAGCTAGTGTTGGCTCTAAAAGATTTCATTATGTATCATCCTCTTAAGAAGATGAAGAATAGGATTTTGGTATTCATGTGCATACCAAACTAGAATCAAAGAAATCAAAAATGTCAGAAGAAGCTTCTTTAAATCAATAAGAACAAAAGAACTCTCTAGTAAGATCTGGTTCTCCTTTTAGATTAGAGGAATTAGTTAATACCTTGATACATTTTGAAGATATTTTGATTCCTACAAAAAAATCTTAAACACAAGTAGGTATAGAGGACAAGAAAACTTTAATTTTGGCTACATTTAGTATGCCATTACTTTAGAAATCAATTGGGATGATGTTAAGAAAAATGTGCCTAAGCAATTATGGGAAGCCCTGATTGAAAGGAGATCAAAGGCTTTTGAATTGGAAGAGAAGATAAGAAAAGAAGCACTTGAGAAAATTGGGTCCTCTTTGAACCCAAATGATTTGGAAACCTTGAAAAAGATATGTTCAAAGATGTTCTGAATGAAGAAAAGAGTGAACACTTTGATGAAAAAGGTTAAGAAGTAGATAAAGAAAATAAGGAAAGAAACTGCAAAAGCCATCAGTGGTATGGTTGAGAAATATGGCATGTTTAGTGCACTTCCATCTGGTTTTCCACCTAAATCAAGAGAATATTTTTTGTAGAAGATAAGGAATACATTCCTTCTAGTATAGGTGATACAAAAATTCCTCTAGAAACAAATGGTATGGATATCCTTCTAGATACATGTGTTTCAAATGATCCTTTGGAGATAGAGAAACAAAATGAGGAAGAAGCTAGACCATAGAAGCATGATGTTGTCCCTCTAGAGCATACTGAAGAAGAAAAGGAGAAAGATGAAGGTGAAAAAGATAAAGATGAAGATGAAGTGAATGAAGAAGAAGGAAACAAAGATGAAAAAGAAGAATAAGATAAAAGTAGAAGAAGAAGAAAAAGGAAGAGGAAAAAGAAAATGTAGAGGAAGAAGGAAGAAATGGGGATTCTTCCAGGAAGAATGAAGAAGATCAAAGGTAGGTTGTAGATTCTCAAACATCCTCTGAAGAATCCTCCTCTGGTGATGATGTTTTGAAAGGCTTGTTATCCAAGTAGATTAGGTTCCATCCAGTGATTCCTCCAGAACTTCTACAACTCCCCACAATTCAAGGGAGTGTGTACTTGGATAAGATTTCTCTTGTTCATAATTTGGTGTTAGGGGATGAATTGCAAGCATTTGGAAGAAGAGAAATTTTGGAAACACATCAGAACAGGACAAAAGCATATTGATGATTCCCTCAAAGATTTGTAGGAGGCTACGCTCGGTACATCAATAGATACATCTCTCACTCTGGTAGAGAATTTGAAACTTCAATTGGACTCATTTAAGGAGTATGCCTCCAAACTTGGTGAGAAGACAAGGGAAGAGATTGAGGAGAAATTGACAGAGAAAATACTTTTGGAACTTCATGATAAGTGTGCTCTAGCACACACTAATGTGAAAAAGAGTCTAAAAATTGTGTAGGCTTGTGAGTCTGAAGAAAATATTGTATTTTCTTACTGTATAAGGTGACCAGGTGCCACATAGAGCATAAAATATATCATGGACTCCATTGAGTCCCAGTTGACAGTTGTTTCCAATTCTTATAGTGCATCTAAAGACAAAGATAGGTCAACTTGGAATGCTATCTCTGCCCATAGAGAAAAAATCTTTATTCTACAGAAGCAAAAGGAAGAAATCATCAAAATATTTGGTCAACTTGGTGACCTTGTGATAATGAGTACACTTTGGTTGCTAATGCCTTGGTATATGCAAAGAAGTTAGAAAGGATCAATCTGACTCCAAGTACTTTGGATGATGCACAAGTCTAATGGTATTAGATTCTCTGAATAAAATGTTGATAGATGTTAAGAAGAGTTGGGAGAATGATAAGACAACTTGGCAAGGTATTCTTAAGGATCTTCAAGGCTCGCCATCCTTTGGGTAATATTTTCTAGTTTTCATGTTTTTTGACCACCCTTTGTCCTTGATGTCAAAGGGGGAGAGAAAATGAAGAGAAAAGGGGAGAGTGTGTTGTAAATGGGAGGTTTATAAATTATTTTGGCACATGTTGCCATCAATGACAAAGAGGGAAATTGTTGGAAGAATGAAGAAGAATATCTTCTTATGCAAATTTTGTGTTTTCATTGATGTCACCATGCTATATGAGTTGCAACTACAAGTTTAAGTTCAAGTTTGATCTAGTAGCCTGAATCGGTATGCTGTTACTAACCTCTAGTATTTTGGTGCGCAATCCTCCACTGATGATTATCCTTGCTTGTGGTTTTGGGAAATCATTTTTGAATGATGGAAGCTTTTAAATTCAAAATCTCATGTGCATAGGTGCTTGTATGGAAAATCAAAATTACTCTATTGTTTCAAATTTTTTTTAGGTTTATCCCTAGCCGACCTAATAAGTAATTAATGTTATGATGGATTAATTTTGTGTTGCAAATGTATGTGCAACCTATCTTAGGTCTATGCCCACATGTTGTAGCATGCTACATGCTTGAATTGTTCTTGGAAAGGTTTTCTACATGCTTGAAGCTGACAATTGATCATTTTGGTAAATAAGTGATGCATCTAATTAGGTCGAACTAATTGATACTTGTGGATATGCAAGATATTTAGATTGGATAGTTTTGAGATTATTGGTGAATTGAGAATGTGAAGTGTGTAAATTCAGTTTACTGATCATTAAAGGAACTGAATCAACACTTGTTAGGTGTAACTTTATCAGTTCATTTTCTAGTTGTAAGTTATTTTGTCATGATATCTTTTGTAGGCAATGAGCCTTGCATTTTGGATAGTGAGTCCTAGCAGTGAGCCACCTTTTGTAATATCTTATGACATGTTATGCTATATTGTGAGCTAATCCTCACCATGGTTTTTCCCATCTTGGGTTTTCCATGTAAAAATCTCAATGTTCATGTGTTATCTTATTTCATGCTCTGTTAATGCTTTTGGTTATTTTTACTGTTATATGAATTGGAGTAATTGGATGGTATTTGTTCAAGAAGTTTAAGAAGATACTGATTCACCCCCCCTCTCAGTATCTTGGGTATTCAACACATGTACATAGAAGAGATTGCATGTATCCTCACAATTTTCACATTTAATAATTTCTCATAGTTCATCCTAGAGTGTAGATGTTTAAATGAGTGGGAAATTTTGTTTCTATATGCATTCCAATTGATCTTTTAGGATACAGGTTGACCTGGGATCATTTTTATATCACCCAAGGTCAAAACTCAAAAGTTTGTAACTATTAAAAAACACATCTTTGGACTAGGGTGCCCAACACCTGTGTCTGAGGATCTTTTCCTCAAAATTCTATGGATGTTTGGGAATTAAATGTATTTTCCCAAATATGGACCCAAAATGATCAAATTATTAATTTAATTAATTATATATGAAAAATAGGGTGTTAATATAGTGTGAAATTGTCAATGGTGACAATTTGCAACATTACACTTTCTCTTGAGGCATTCCACATTGAACTATATGATGATTCAGAGGATAAATTAGATATTTTAATTAAACACGAATTCTAAAAGTTTTTCAACATATGGGAAGTCTATATAAAAGTAATGATTATTTTGAAATTCATGATTTGATTATTGACAAAGATATTGTTGATGCAAGTGAATTTTGCTTGTAGACGGCTAGGACATTTTATGGCATGACTAATTTGTAATGCTTATATGGAGTATGTTAATATGATGCAACACAAATAAAATAGGTTCCTATATATGAATGATTTTTGTAGCACACCTAAAGGTTGCTTGTAAGATATGGAAAAAGTTCCAATCAATCATTCAGTTGGTGTGTCATTTGTCTTTGGTTTATACCAATATGATTTCTTAGACTTGCAGTTAAATTATGATTTTAACAAACCTAAAAAAATGCATGCTAATATGTTGATTGAACATAATGTTTATGACTATTTTGAGTTCAATTTTGAATTACAAGATGGGGTTAAGGTTCATGATTTCAACTATTAGATAGATTATGAAAACTTTTATTTATCTATATAATCTAATAAGCATGTGACAATGCACAATGAATGCCTACATTAAATGAAGCATTGTGATGCTATGGGATATAATATTTGTGATCAGCACAACATACATGTCTCATATGGTGATGTATTTTAGTTTATTCATATTGTTAAAGTTTAGATAAGAATGGAGAAATTGAATATTGGCATATTCAAATATATGATGAAAAGTATCAATAGCAATGGTAGTGAATAGGAAAGTTATGAAAGTATTTTCAAATAAAACCTTGAGTAGTCATTAGATAACATAGTATTTGATAGAGGGAAGTATTATTTATTTTTCTTGGGGGGCCTAGGGCTAGCAAGTAATGTTTGATATAAGTGAAGTCAATACATTGCAGTAGAGTAGTTTACAGAGTAGTCCAATTCAAGGCACTTGGTTTGCATCTCAGAGATTTTTTGGAATCTTGTCATAATTTGTTATAGTATATGTCCCCAAACAAGAGCCATTTTTGGCACCTTGAAATTTTCTTCATTTCCAATGCACAATGAACTTCAATCTCACATTTACACCTAATTTTTAGGCCCTACTATAGAAAGATAACATAAAGCTACTAGAATCAAAACAAATCTGTGATGACGGAAAATGATATGATGGAAATTTTATTGGTTGGTATTTTTTGTTTAACAAAATGACTGGTGCTAAGTTTTACTTTGTTCTTGATCACAGCATAAAGGCATTTAACTATTACCTCCAAAAACATCAGTATGACCCCATTTTTGGGGTATTTCTTTCAATATTTTAACTTGCAATAGATTGCAAACAACGTGGAAATGGGGGTTATTCATGTGAAGGAGATTTAGGGTGATTTTTGAGCCATCTAAGGGTTGAAATTTGCTGCTTTAGGTTCTAGAAAGTGGCCTGCAACTTTTCTCATGTATGGGCACTGGTTTTGACAATGTTTCATGCATTTTTGACTGCTAACATCTATTTCCATGACCTACACATTGAAAACCACTTCACCATTATCTAAAAGTATTCATCTATAGCTGGAGAATGTGTGGAAAATATCCAAAATTTCAAGCAGAAGACCCAGTAGTCTGTAAAAATGACCAAGGCAAGTTCTCAAATGGCTTGTTGAGATTGTTCATATTTAGAAACAACTGCAAATACCTCACATGAAATACGCATGCTTCAGATAGATAATCTGAAATGCTCAATTAACAAGAGTGAAAGTGTTAGTGTAAATGAGTTGGTTGCGAGAAAAGACATAAAAAAATGTTAGTCATTAATGTGTTTTTACAAAATGTCTAAATTAACTACAGAAGTAACTTGAGTTGCTCTCATGTAAAAATGTTTGGTCAAATGTATCATTTTCATTTACCAATAAATTGGGTAAATGTTTGGGGATAATAACTTTCACCTACAAAGTGAAATGTTCAGTAAAGAGGTTTTTACATGCAATTAAAAGTGTGCATGGTAATGTAAATGGTGAAATGGGAAAACTCATTTCAGTTTATAAATAAATGCAAAGGCATATTCTCTTATGCCAGTTTCTTGTAGATCTTGAGGAAAAATTTCCAAGTCACATTTAGGGAAAATATGGGTTTTCTCTATTTTTCAAATGTGACTTCCAACCATTTATAAAATAAAATTCTAAAGGATTTGGGGAGAAGCTTTGTAAAGAGATCTTTTTTTTGGGTCTATTATAGATGAAGGTCTATGTCTATAAGTCATTACATGATAGTGTTATTATATCTTGAATTGTAGAATATATGAATACATATTAATATGTAACTATTTTGAACTTCTGAATGTAGTGCTCTTTAAATGAAATAGTCAAGGATTATGGAAATTCTTCAACCACATTTTCTACTTTGAATTATTCTTATGGTTTTTGGTTTGTTGAAGAGATGTTGTAAATGCTTTCCTAAGAGTAATGGGAGTATTATAGTATCAAATGGATTATTAGGAAAGGTTGCATTATAGGCTTTTGTAGGTCTTATTATTACAAGGTGATAATATTTCAGTTGACCATCAAGATATGTTCAAGCACTATAATATAAAAAGCATGAGATATGATTACATAGCTCAATGATAGGCACTGGTCAAGCTTGTGTAGTTCCCATTTCCAAAATATTTTAAAATTTTATAAATCTATAGCCAAGTATAATAAATTATTTTTCATTATTTTAACTTCTTATACCATGATATAAAAGTTTAGAAGGATCATGAATGTTTTCATGTTATATTTCTCAAATCCTTGTCGCAATGTATGGGAAATATTCTTTGACACATCATTTTTTGTCAATGAATCTATCTTTTAAATGATACCATAAAGGGGAACTCGCCTAGGTTAGCAAAGACTAAAGTGCAAAAAAAATTTATATTAAGGGTGAGTTTCTTGTTTGTTGGCCACCGTCCTAGTATCCTTGAGCATAATAATTGATTAATATTTAGAGGAAACCAAGGAATTGGTTGGAGTAACCAACAAGTTGTAAGAACTCACACCATTTAAAGGACTAATAAATATTGTAACATACCAAAGTTTTACTCAATAGTTTTCACCTAAGTTTTAACTCAAAAAGTGAATAACACGAGTTTCCAAAAATAGGGAAATGAATTTTTTCCTTTTCAATAGCATAATTGCACATTGCATAAATATTTTCCACATTGCATTGCATAAGTGAAATAACATTACATAATTCCAAGTAAATGAAAATAATCTTTTCAAATACACATTACAATTCATCCATGATCATGTTTATATATAAATTCCTAACTTACAAGAGTTGAAGGCCAATGTTTCCTCATCTGGACCACACTTCTTTCATTCCAAAAGTCTTGGTTGTCATCTTTGAGAGGGAGAGCATCACCCCAATGCTTTTTCTCCAACCACAAACATAGCAGTCCCCTGCACACCTTTGTAATTGGAAGTTACCCTACCCTTCAACGAAGAGTTTGGTATGGAAACTCTAGAAATGCCTACTTAAATATGGTGTTGTGTCTAGAGGTACATAACTAGTATGGTCATACAACTATGGATTCCCACCAAATATGCATGATACTCTTGACTGACTATGCAATCCTTGCACATAGTGAACCAACAAAGTGTACGCAACAAATTCTACACTTACTTTGGCCAAAGATTTTATATATATAATAAATCCACTTTTTATGAAGCAGTGTCATATTTTCACCTACCCCCTTACTCAACTTGGAAACTCTACTAACCTATGAATAACTCTTCACTTGGTTTGAACCCAAGGTTTAGATATCATAAAAAAGAGTTCATTCAAAAGTGAAAACACAAATAATAATTTAATTGATTAGTTAGGTTTGACCTGATCTATTGAATACCTTTTTACACACTTGTAACAATCCTAGGACTAGCAACTACCTCTTATTTAAGTTCTTTCTTTTATCATGGGAGTAACAACTCTCCTAGTTCATGCATAATTAGTTAATACTAGTGACACCATGTCACTAACTAGATACACCTAGTCTTAATCTAAAACACTATCAATATGTCAATATTTAAAATAATCTAGTATTTAAGCTTGATTTGAAGATTACTTCTTTGCATTGTGTTATGCCTAGTAAATCTCTATCCTTCAAGGATGCCATAACCAATCTGGTTATTCTTGACATTAAATATCATATAAAATATTATGTTCATAGTAATGTCCAATAATAAGTCAACATAATATGGTATTTAACTTCTAATAATTCAACTATGAACCTTTCAACTAATCTTTGATTTCCTCATGGTTCTTTCCAAGTTATCCTTTGCATAATTTATATAAGGTAACCACGTTTGCAAGTACATAGACATTCACATAACTTTTATTTCAATATGATAGAATATTCACTTGTTAAAATGTATAATAAGTTTACATCTAATTTGAAGGAGAACATTTTTTGCTTCAAATGAGTCTGTGCTTGATTTCCTCATGGTTCTTTCCAAGTTATCCTTTGCATAATTTATATAAGGTAACCACATTTGCAAGTACATAGACATTCATATAACTTTTCTTTCAATATGATAGAATATTCACCTGTTAAAATGTATAATAAGTTTACATCTAATTTCAAGGAGAACATTTTTTGCTTCAAATGAGTCTGTGCTTCTATGTCACATCTAAAATTTTTCTTAGATTGAATAATGTTAATTTATTTAAAATATTTTGAAAAAATAAAATTTATCAAATTTTGACTTGTGATAAATTCAAGCTTTCAATGTCATTTGAAAATGTTTATCCATGTAAACTTTATGATTGAACATGAAGGATGAATGTTATGACTAAGTAATGAATATATTTCATTTTAGAATACTAGTTAATTGTTACTGATGAAAACTCTGCAAGTGCAAGTGTGTGTGAATGTAGCAATAGGTTGAAGAACAAGAACATGGTTGAGGTAGGATTACTTAGCCAGATGACGATGAGTAAGCATGTTGGAATTTGGATCACACACACCACTAAAAATCATAGTATTTGCATTTGAAGTATGATTTTGGTAGGATATCATTTTTATGTGAATTTCTTGTGTTTGTTTAAAAGACAAGGAAAGATGTGTCGATGATTAAATAGGTAAACTAATGGGAAAAAAATTATTAGTATGATTATTTTACCTCATCATTTAAATGCTTTCACATTCAAAAATGAAAACAAGGTAAAAGTGTATGACAATATATATATGTATATATATAAGTATGTACATGTATTTTATATATATATATATATATATATATATCTATATATATATAATATATATATATATATATATATATATATATATATATATATATATATATATATATAAGTATGTATATATATATAAGTATATATATATGAGTATGCATATCTATATATATATATAAGTATGTATATATATATACATACTTATATATATATATAAGTATGTATATATATATACATACTTATATATATATAATAAGTATGTATGTATATACATATAACACGAGTCGTTAAGAAAATGATTTAATTTAAATTCTTTTAAAGAAGAATTTGTAAGTTAATTTCTTGTAAAAGAAATAAACATTAAAAATGATGACTTATATATTAAAACACGTTATTTGTGAGAAATAATATAATAGATATAACTTTTAGATGAAAGAATTTAATTTTTATTTTAAATTATTATTTTAAACGGTTAAATGCATTTAAACCATGATAAGAAATTATTAACTCCTTTGATTTTTCAAATCTTAAAAAAATGGAATTTACACAATTAGAGGCCCCCCATAACCTTTGAAAGAGACTTCAATTTGAAAAGATAGGGGGTGGCTAATAAAAGATGAACATTCCTAACTTAGAAAGAAACACATTCTTAATGAATATGGATGAAAATCACTAAAAAATGAGGCGAGATAACATGATTAGAGGAAAAAAAGGAGATTTTCACCCAAGAAAAAAATCCAGAAAGAAAGGAAAAAGGTAAAATCATTGGGGAAAGAAATCTCATTGTTTCCATCCCTATCATCTTGTCTCTTAGACATTGATTGGTTTGGATGAAAAGTAGAGGTATGGTTTTATTAGAATCTTCTAATATTGCATCGAAGGAATTTTTAATCTCATCAATTCCTTGTCTAAACTATGAAATATCAGTATGTTCTAAATGAAAACATTTTATTTTTCGTTTCTATCATTCTTGGAAGCCTCTCTGCTTGCTATCTATGGTCTTGTGCTAGGTTCAAATTCCCACTTATTCCCTCATCCACATTATACTTTCATTGGGGTGATCCCACAATAGTGGTTTACACATTTTGAGAGATCTTGATTTTTGTTGAAATCACATACTTTTAGACAAAAATTCAATTCAATGTCCAATTTGGCCAAAAATTGTAAACCAGTATTGTGGGATCACCCATTGCTATGTCATTATATTTTCATTGCATTGTCATTTAGAGGCTTTTATTTTTATGCTAGTAATGCTAAGATAGGTTTAATAACCATGCATGTCACCTCTTATAGTCCTTCCTAAAATGAATATCTCTATGTATTCTAAATGTATTCATTTACTCTTAGACTTCATTTGTTTCATTAATGTGATTATAGGAAAAAATTGAGTCCTCTAGTTATCACATCCCCTCTCCATATGTAGAGGATTTTCTATGTAATCTTATGTGTATTCAGTAAGCCAATTCGACTTGTAGCCAAAAGCCCATCCCTACACCATGTATTGGCTACCACCAAGTTGTGGTTTTTTCTTAACAATGTTTTTCACCTATGTAATTTCTTTCAAACTCAAAAGTGACCTATTTAATTTAACTTAGAACCAGTGCATGTATCGATCTTCTTAGGTTGAGGAATGTATTTGGCCATCATAGAGCCAATTCCATATGTGGATAACCCACAAGGATTGAAACCACAATCATGAGTGATGTCTTGTCTCTGCCTTCATAGTGAGAAGGCACACGATATGTTGTTGGTCGGCTCATTTTATTTCCTTGAAAGTTTACCTATTTTCATGAGATCTTATCACTTCTACCTGGCTTCAAAGTTGATGCTACCCAGCTTAAGGTCCACCACAGTGGAGGTAATTATTTTGAGGTTTTTGCAATTCAATAGAGAGTGGTGGCCTATAGACCATTCCCATCATATGATAGTAGAATTATTGTTATGTGATAATGGTTGCTTAGATTCTTCTTGAAAGTAGGCCTTCCCACTTGTGTGCATGTTCTATTACATTTGTGTAGACTAAGACATGCCAGTACATGTTGACCCTATGTGTTGCTTGAGGGTTTGACCCATTTTATTATAACATTTCCATAATCTTCCAATAAAGTGAAGGGCATGCAAAGTACTGTTAGCACCATTGGTGTTTAGTAGTGTAAGCCAATAATGGGGAATTTCTAGAACAAGCAACCACATTCATCAAACAACTATGGAGAGAACCCAAAATAACACATGTCCTAGGATTCTCCAACCTCCATGACTCAACAACCCGATTAGGGCCCTAAATCAAAATATTTTGAATAATCATTTTAATTTAGCTTGAATGTTAGAATCAGAAGGATTCTTTATTAATTTGTTTTCAAACAAATGACTGGATCTCTGGAATAGTGAATAAACATAATTATTTAAAGGGAAAGAATGTATTAAATGAATTAAAAGAATGTTCTTAAATTTTTGTGTAAACATTTGTGAAATTTCTGAAGATTTTTTTTTGAAACTAAGTAATACCTATGAAATCCTTAAACTCCTCTGATTGGATCAAAAGTTTATGAAAAAGGAAATGGGTTTTTTGGTTAAAAACAATGTCTTCTTTCTACACATTATATAGAAATGGAAACATAATATTCTATGATAATATTCTTTTCTATTAAATTAAAGAATGTATACACATACTATAATACTGTAATTGAAGCCCATATATGTGTATATACATAAAAAATTTATGTATACACACAAACATGCAATATACCTTCTTTTAAAAACTTATTTTATTTATTTGAATAATGTAAGATTCATTTTGTGTAGGAAGAATAAAGGAAATAATTATATTGGTATGTTGATGCATGTGAAATTCCCATAGTTCTACCAAAACATTTTACTATGTTTTTAACCTCAAGTAAATAAAATATGATGCCAACACTTAGCAATAAAAAAATTATTTTCATATATAAGAATAATATGCACATGTGAAATAAACATCATTCCAAACTTTCCCATTTCATTAGAACAAAGTATTACAACTTTCCAAAGTATTGATCTTTCATATTACATAATTTCATGATTACATTTCTCCTTTACAATTTTCCATAGAAATAGATACATGAATACTTACACATCTTCCATGAGATTAATGTCACAAGGTATACGAATGGTCTAGGTTCCCTCCATAAAATATTGGTTTCCTGTTGATGACGAGAAGCATCACTCAAGTAATTTTCCACCAACCATGGACTTATTGCAGTCCCCTGCACATTTACCTAACTGGTAAGATGACCCTCCCTTCGATGAATAGATTGGTTTGGTAACCTCATAATAATAATGACCTTCTCTAAACTTGATGTTGTGTCCTACATATATAGATCTATTTCATAATGGATAGAACCTACTATATGACATTCCTTTCCTAGCATGTAAACCCAGATCATAGTGAATTGACAGTGTAAACAATGGCAACTTACACTACTTTGGCCAAAGTATTCATCACCCATAATTTAGATTGAACGCCACATGCTCACCCACCTTCCTAGCTTTATTTGTATTTACCATTCAAATTTTATGCATAGGCTATCCCCTTTCACCATGGAGTAACCTTAAGACTAGGATTATCCTATTAATAGATAATGTTAAGAAGTGACGTCATAACACCTTGACTAACTAGGTTGCACCCTTTCCCATTGATTATTCCAACCCCAAGAATAACCTAATTAAACTTATGGGTATTTCTTAATGATATAACATTAAATTAATCTATTTCCAAAATTACAATATCAACAATAAATATCTCCATTTGAACCATAGATTTTTGGAATAAGGGCTATCTTGCACTTCTAGGGTTTTGCACCTAAAAGGAGAGAGGTATAACAAAAACCTTGATGGATCACTCAAGAATAACAAAATTAAAATTGAAATATGTCTAAATGGAATGATATAAATGCAAAAAGCTAATAAAAGATATTGACAAAAGAATGAAAACAAAGGAAATGCATAATGTTTGAAAACACAGTGTAGTTTGCAAAACCACCTAGAAAGATGAATAGTAATACAAGTAAATCAGAACAAGAGAGAAAAATAGAAAGCATGCACTTGGAAATGTGTTGAAGACTGGATTGAAGACTTGAAATTTTGTGGATCCTAAAAATTTGGCCTATTGGAACTCATTTGTCATTCTGCACGAATTAGTCCTAGATCTAAAAAACTACATTGAGGCCTATTTTAGACAAATGGGTATCCAAAACTATAGAAAATATTTTTCAAGAATGGTAGTGGGACTCATTCACCACTAATGGTGAATGAATCCACTTCTAAATTTTTGAAAATCCAAAAGTGGAAATAGAAGCCCTCAGTCTACACTTTAACTCTTGACAGGTGTTTGCCTTCGAAAGTCTGATTTTTGGCACTATAGGTGTCTTTTTGTGTATATTTTGACTTAATCAACAAGGAGATGTCCTCAAAAACTTTAAAACTTATCCTTCAATAATTTTCAAGCCTCTAAGATACCTAAATATGCAAAAACACAAGGAAAGAGAAGGAAATGTTGAATGTTAGGGCATGGGGGGTTTCCTTGGTCAAACCCCTTTTTAGGTAATTAAACCAAAATGAATAAATAATGTAATGAAGCAAGAAATAATGGAATTATATGCTTTCCATGATGATAGATCTTGATTTTATCCAACAATAAATAAATATTTTTCCCTTGAGTGTCTGTAAAAGCTATCTTGATAACTTGAAATGTTAAAACCCTCGCTTGCTTAACTTGAAAGAGATAAAGAATGATGAAAAATAATGAATGAGTTGTGAATTAATGATGAATTAGGGTTTAGAAGATTTTATTTATAGGCAATCCTCCTAATTTTTCCATTAATTTGATCCCCAAGGCTGACATGAAGAAAAAATAAACTTAAAACCTATTTTTTCTCGCTCAAACCACAAAATAGCTCAAATGGGACTCATTTGCCATCAAGGATGAATGGGTCCCACTTGGATGGAATAAATTCACCCATAATGGTGAATGGGTCCCACAGGGGTTCTTTTTCCAATTGGAATGTCGAGAAATAAGGAAATCAGGTTTATATGGTGATTTTATCAGATATTTGATCAAATTAAGCATCAAGATGCACAATATGGGGTCATATGGGCCTATTAATGATGATGTAAAGGATAATTAGGGATAAGGACACAAATTTCAATGTGAAAGTGTGATTAAATACACTTTACATCATTAAAATAGGGTTTTCATAGCCTAGAAAGGCACAACATCCAATGTGAATGTGTAAGACACATTACAACGCTAGATTAAAGTCAAAATTAGTTTACAAGCCTTCTATATTAACATGAGGATGCCATTAAATATATTTTACAATGTTTAATTAAGTGGAAAATAGTTCCATTATAATTTGATGCTTAATAAAAGTCTAGAAAAGTGTGAAAGTGTTTTACAACACCTTACAAGACATCAATAAATGCATTTTATTTAGTTATCAGGGGTCCAAGACCTAATGTGGATGTGAAAAACACCTCACAACACTAGATCAAGGTGTCATTAAGTCCAATTTATCATCATTTATTCCCAAATCAAGCAAGTTACCTTTTTCTATGGTACATTTAGCCCCCACTTTAGTGAGAGGATGAACTTGCTTCAAATTCACACTAAATTAGACATTCAAGAGAGATCCAAGTGTACTAATATAGATGGTTTAGGATAACAAAGATTGAGTAAGCAATCTAGCCCCCATAATCAAAGATACTAAGTCAAACCAACATAAGAACAAAAGGACACACACAAGGAGCAAAAAAATGAGACATTTAATGATAATAAGTTTCCACAATCCATATTATGAGTCTGCAAAGTTTTTCTAGATTTGATTGTGTGCAATTTTTTTTTGGATTTGATGTTTAAAAAATTTTGCACACAATAAAATCCACAAAAACTATACAGACTCAAAATGAGACATGTTATCATGCAATGGCCATAATTAGAAGGAGATTAAAAAGGTGGATCAAGCTTCGACCATTTATCCAACATGTTGTGGATCAAATCTAGGCTATTTGTCCAAAATTGTATACTCACTCTGAGGAAATGAAACTCTTGGTTTACCACCATGTGGTAAGTCCTAAGAGGTGAGAAAAATACACTCATGCTTGGTATGCACTCACATTCACACAAGTTTCTATGGGGAAAGTCATGCCTTAGAATGGGCTTCATGGTCAACCATACCAAATTTATACCTCTTGATAACTTTAATAAATCACTAGCAAAAAATAAACATTGTAAATGTGGAATGGTGTAAGGTTTGTTCAAAGGGATTTTTCTTAGTTCATGCAAGGTATCATCTTAGGAAATATTATGCTTAATGTCTCCAATAGAGGAAAAGTGCAAATGGTCTCATCTTGTTTCCAAGAGAAGACAAGTACAAGGTCTCATCTTGGGTAACATTGTACCTAATGTTTACAAGAGAGGAAATTGCAAGAAAAATAAAATCACACAATGAAATGTGAGTGTCGATGTATTCCCCCACTTTAAAGTGGTTGTTAACACAATTACTATGAGAAATTTCTTTAAAGTAGAAGAAGAAGACATGAGAGCTCACTCAAAAATCCCTATGCCAAGTCATATGTTTCCAATATGCTACATCATGAAAAAGGTAGTATGTCACATGTGAACCAACATTAAGGTACATCATCCACATCCCAAGCTTGCTCTGATATGTTCATGAAAGGTTAACAACTAGCCAAAAGAGGCTATGATAAGTGACATACAAGGACAAGGATAACTAACCCTTTGCCCCAACTTAGTGCAGGATAAGGGTGAGCCAAAATGATTAATGAATGGTCGTGAGCTCTATGATAGGCACAAGGATAATAAGTGACATACAAGGACAAGGATAACTAACCCTTTGCCCCAACTACTCAAAGCCTTACATTCATTAGTTGAATGGTCGTGAGCTCTATGATAGGCACAAAATGAATTTTTGTAATAAAATTTCATTCGAGTTCTCAAGGGAAGGGATATCAAGTGATCTTGGAGGAGTCTCAACAAGATACCCTCTTGATTGATGGTAGAAGGTTTTCCTCTAGTTTGTGAAAAAGATACATCTTGCTTAGTATGAGTTGTAATACCTACACAAGACTTGTTAGATTGCAAGATTTTGTTCTCTCCTTTATAGGAGGGTGTAAAATCTAACGAATTCAATTTAGTGTTTTGAAAGATGACATTGACATTAAGCAAGGATATCTTTGTTTGATTGATTACTTGAAAAGAAGAACAATCAAGACCACTAGTGTTTATCAGTTCAGGATTCTTTATAGTTAAATTTGAATTAGAAGAATGTTGTGTGAGAGTGTTGGCATTGAGTGAAGGCTTGGCGATTTCTATTAAAGGAAAATAACCAATACCATGAGTTGTTTCTTGCATGTTATGATCGATGGGGACATGGATACCTTGTTCTCCAACACCACATCCTTTTCCACTATAGCCAAGTTGCTTCATAAGTTCATAGCATTTTCCATAAATATTTTTCATTGTTTTTGGATCTGGAGGTTGTTTGTTATTAAGTCCATCAAAGTTTGTTGTGTAACCAGATGTCTTTTGTTATAAAGTGATTGAGGTAGATTGCTTTTGAAGGGTCTTCCAAGTTTTGTGTTGACATTACTACTTTTTTGTGTCCCTTATTTGAATCTTTGTTTATGATCTTATACTCGCTCATAAATGTATGTTCTAAATCTAAGGAACTCCAATCATCTTCTAATAGCTTTGTGACTTGTTTAATATGTTGTTCTATGGCTTTTTGTTGAACAAGTTTTGCTTTTGTAGTTGGTGTTAATGTGTTCAAGCCTAATTTTCCTTTGTTTTCTCAATGTGTAAACAACTATCAAGGTTAGGGTTAGCTTCAAGTGTGTACACTTTTTTTATTATAGATATACTTTATTTTATGATGAAGAGTAGAAGGCACCCCATTCATTGCATGAATCGATGGTCTTCCTAAAATAATATTATAAGAAAGTTCATGAGGCATAACATGTATCGGTGTTTCCAATGTGGTTTTTCCAACTGTAATAGGCAAAGTAATCACACCAAGAGGTAATTTTCCTATATTGTAAAATTCCTTGATAGATAAGGAATAGCGTTGAATGCTTGATTTATCCACTCTAAGCTTGTCCAGAAGGTTTACACTACACACATTAAGAGTGGAGCCATTGTTGACAAGGGTTATCTTTATCCCTATTCTTTTATATTGAGATATTATTATGAGGGCTTTATTTTGTTTTTGCACTTCCAAAGGAGGGAGCTCACTTTGGTGGAAAAAAATGTTATCATTTATTCCTTGAATGATGGTCACTATGTTATTTGGTTGCACATTAGAAGGGATAGGAAATTGTTGTAAAGATATTTGAATCATGTTGTGGTAGTGAGAGGAGGCTTGAATGAGGTCCCAAAATGATATCATAGTAGGAGTATCCTTTAGTTCAATTTCAGCAAGATAATACCCTATCTATGAGGAGGACCTGGTAAGATAATTTTAGGTAGGATAGGATTAGGCAAAGGTTAGGGTGTTGGGGTTGGTTGCAGCAGTTTTGGATTGTTTCTAGTGTTATATGTATGAGAAATGGTATTGTAAATCGATTGCGGTGAAACATTGTTCTTAGGTGGGTATAAGATGAGTTCGGGTTTATTTTGAGTTGGATTTTTGTGTGAAGGGGGGTAAAGGATGAGTTGAGGTTGAATAATATTGATGTACCATAGTGAATAAGATTCTAATGTTTTCTCAGCATGTTCTTCGACTATGTTACTATCAATGTTATCTTTTTCTTGTACCATAATATCCTCCCTAGGAGGAGAGTTTGAGAAGAACTACAAACCAAATGTTCTTGAAATTTGAGGGTTGATTCTTCCAAAATGATTTTATCACAAATAGGGGAAAAATCAATGGTTGAAGTGTCTTGCTTAATAAGGGTTTCTCTAGGTGAAGGGGGACAACTAAGATTCTCATGACTTTCGTTAATTAAAATATCTTCTTCACAACTATGAGAGAGACTAGGAGAAGTAAAAATATTATTGTCATGGTTACCTATGGTTGTGTTATCTTGTTCATGAATGTATTGTCCACCAAGAAAAGTAAGAGGAGAGAAACAACTAGGATTCTCAAAATGCTCATTGATTGGTTCTTCTATGAAAATGTCTTTCTCACCAAGAGGAGAGATATTAGGAGAAGAACAAATATGATTGTTAGGAATTTCCAAGGTTGTATTCTACTTCACTAAAACATTCTCATAGAGAGGGGATAGGAAATTTTTCTTAGTATGTCTAGGTATGTAAGACACTAACATTGTTTGAACAAAAATGAAAAGCACTTGTAACCATTTCATGCAATGTTTTAGCAATGTAAACAATGTATATCCAAAGATGCAAAACATTTTTATCCAATATATGCAAAGCTTTAAAAATTGAAACAATCTATATCCAAGAATGAAAAGCACTTTTATCAAACTTATGCAATTTTTTATGAAAATAAGCATTGTGTATGCAAAAGTGAAAAGTACTTTTATCGATGTTATGCAAAATTTTAGCAATGTGAGCATTTTTAGATCTAATGATGTTTTTAATTGAAATGATTTCAAAAATGACTACCCTAAATCTATGTTGCTGACCTAAATGCATAAAAAAAATGTTATTGAAACTTTCTGGTCTTAAAGTATATGTTACCAGGAGGCTTGGGAAGCACATAAATGAGGTTTCTGATGTTGTAACAAATAGTAAAAAATCTAGACTGGGACTAATTCGCCCAGAATGGTAAATGAGTTCTAGTAAGGGTTTTTTCAAAAAAATTAGAAATTTTCATGTGGTATGGATGCCTTTTATGCTGCATGACTTGTTCAGGCTAAATGCAAATATAGATTTTAGATGATTTTCAATGATTTGATATGCAAAAATGCAACCTATATGCACTTTCAATAATGCAAAATTTTAAACCCTAGAATGCAACTTAACTAATGAAAAATGCAATGCAAGCTAATTCAAGGATGATGATGGACTCAAAATTAGACAAGAAATTATTTGAAAAGTAGTTTCACTAAAATGAGCCATAGATTTTTGGAATAGGGGCTCTCTTGCACTTCTAGGCTTTTGCACCTAAAAGGAGAGAGGTATACCAAAAAATTTGATGGCTCACTCAATACTAGTACAAGTACAATTGAAATATGTATAAATGGAATGATATAAATGCAAAGAATTGATAAAAGATATTGACTAATGAATGAAAAATAAGGAAATTGAAGATGTTTGAAAACCTAGTGTAGTATGCAAAAACACTCAGAAAGATGAGTATAAATGCAAGTAAATTAGACCAGGAAAGAAAAACAGAAAGCATGCACCTGGAAATTTTTTGAAGATTGGATTCAAGACTTGAAAAGTTATTAATCCTAAAAAATTATCCTACTAGGACTCATTTTCCATTCTAGGTGAATTAGTCCCAGATCTAGAAAATTGCATGGGGGCTCGTTTCAAACAAATGGGTATCCAAAACTACAAAAAACACTTTTTAGGCCTAGTAGTGGGACTCATTTTCCACTAATGTTGAATGAGTACACTTTTGAATTTCTAAAAATCCAAAAGTGAAAACAAAAGCCCTCAAACTGCACTTTAGCTCTTGATAGGTGTTCGCCTCCAAAAGTCTAATTTTTGACACTGTATGTGACTTTTGTGTAGATTTTGACTTAATAAACAAGGATATGCCTTCAAAAACTTTAAAACTTATCCTTAAAAAAATTATAAGCCTCCACAATACCTAAATCTGCAAACACATAAGGAAAGAGAAAGAAATGTTGAATGTTAGGGCATGGGGGTTTGCCTTGGTCAAACCCCTTTTTAGGTAATTAAACCAAAATGAAGAAATAATGTGATGAAGCTTGAAATAATTGAATTAGATACTTTCCATGATGATAGATCTTGATTTTTTGCAACAATAGATGAAGATTCTGCCCTTGAGTGTCTGAAAAAGCTATCTTGATAACTTGAAATGTTAAAACCATAGCTTGCTTGACTTGAAAGAGATAAAGAATGATGAATGATGAATTAGGGTTTATAAGCTTGTATTTATAGGAAATCCACCTAATTTTCTTGTTAATTTGATCCCCAAGGTTGACATGAATAAAAATTAAACTTAAAACCTAATTTTTCCTGCTTAAACCTTGAAAATAGCTCAAATGGGACTCATTCACTATCAAGGGTGAATGGGTCCCACTTGGATAGGACTGACTTACCCTAATGGTGAATGGGTCCCACAGGGGCTCTTTTGCTAGTTGGAATGTCAAGAAATAAATAAATCAAGTTTATATGGTGAATTTATCAGATATTTGATCAAAGTAAGCCTCAAGATGAACAGTATGGGGTCATAGGGGCATATTAATGATGATGTAAAGGATAATTAGTGATAAGTACATAACGTTTAATGTGAAAGTGTGATTAAATAAAGTTTACATCACTAAAATATGGTCCACATAGCTTAGAAAGGTACAACATCCAATGTGAACATGTAAGACACATTACAACACCAGATTAAATTCAAAATTAGTTTACAAGTCTTCTTTATTAACACGACGATGCCATTAAATATATTTTACAATGTTGAATTAAGGGGAAAATAGGTTCATTAGACTTAGATGGTTAATAAAAGTCTAGAAAAGTGTGAAAGTCTTTTACAACACTTTGCAACACCTTTACAAGACATCAATAAATTCATTTTATTTAGTTTGTAGGGGTCCAAGACCTAATGTGGATGTGAAAAAAACCTCAAAACACTAGATCAAGGCATCATTAAGTCCAAGTTATCATCATTTATTCCCAAATCAAGTAACTTTCATTTTTTCTACAATACACCATTCAAGAGTATATCTTGATAATAGATGATTCTCTTCAAAAGTATAATCTCATCAATAAATAACCTCAATAAAAAGAATAATCCTATCAATAAATGACTCATTAAAAAGTATGGTCTCAACAATAAATTGAATCCAATGAAAAGTATAATCAACAATCAAATGATCAACTACATCATATAGCTTAATCTTGACATATTTTCTTCAATCAATAATTAAACCAACAACCCTATAAAATAGTTTATTCCTAACCTAGGGTTTCCAACAAAAGTAATGTAATGATCAAGTCACCATCATAAAAACCTCTCTTTCAATATATCACAAATATTTCATGTTTACTACATGTGTATAAAATATGGAGGACAATAGCCTAATAAGGGTTTGTTCTTCTCTACCTAAAAGTTGTCTACTCATCATGGCTTTAGGTTGTGGGTATGTGAATCTCCTAGAATTTTTTGAATAGGAATAGACCCTTAATCAAAATAAGAAAATAACATAATCATAAAACACATTTTCCAACCCTATTGTTGAATAATGATATAACCATCAAGTTTATACCCTATCCCTAGGGAAATAATCTCTTCCTACTTCTAGGAGACATGATTAATCAATCAAGAAAAGATTGTCAATCAAGGTTTGCATAACATTGTAACCTAATGATGATTCCATTTCTATCATGCCACCTTTTTTTTTGTATTACTAATCTTATTGGCCACAAAGGTTTACTTAGAATTATAACCAAATAAGGCACTTCAATTTAATATAATCTTCACAAGCCAAGCAATATCTATGTAATTCTAACTTAATATAGTATCTAGTAGAATGTAGACACTCATAATCCAATATATAAGGTATATGCATATAACCCAATAATAGGGTTCACAAAAAACTAGACTCATCAAGCATCTTTTGTACTTATCCAAAGAAGAATATAATCAAATTCATGATAAAGCGATTAAAATCTCTTTCAACTCAATTCTTTCTGAATAAGACATAAAATCTTACAATATTTTAACATAAAAATATAATAGAATAGAAACTATCATGCCTATATTTAGAAAGCTCCTCTATAATTAGTCTCTCACTATCCTCTATCTTCCTTTGAAAAATTTCACATTCATGCCACTTCTCACACTCAAAGGATTGACTCAACTAAGAGGATTAAAGGTGGAAAATTTAAAATGATGATTAAATGCATATGATCAACCAACTACTTTCTCTATATGAAAACAAAGTTGTTTACTTGGAAATGCAAGGCTAAAGCTTCACAAGTTGAATCCACATAGCCAACTTCTCTTTTGACTTTTTCCTGTGATAATTATTTTTTGTGTATGTTGGATAAGAAATACATAATAGATTTCTAAATTCAAGAAAAATTCATAATTTGGTGCCACATAAACCCACAAGCCCTATTCCTTTGTTTCTTGTTTGGAAGAACAAGTCTAAATATGGTTTTCACATTTAATATCTAATCAACACTTTGAGCTTTTACTAAGTCCTTGGATTGTATTTTACAAACTTAGCTTTCTTTTATTTCCATGCTCTATGTTAATGCAATTTTATTTATATATGCACTATCCTCAATATGTTGCACTATATATTATGCTCTCAATAATTATTTCCAACACATATTCAAAATGGTATTTATAATATATATATATATACATATATGCAACATGGTATATATTAATGTATATATATCTCAACGTATATGATTATAATATGCATTATTCAATATTTGAATACATATACACATATTTACATAATCTAAATAATAACAATGCATATAAATATCATTGCCTCAATATTTAAACACACATATATATGCAAACCCATAGATTGACATATCTACACAAAATGTATATATACATATACATATATATATACATATACATATATATATGTATATATATACATATACATATACATATATATATATATACATATACATATATATACATATACATACATACACACACATAGACACACATATATGTCACCTTTGTCCAACCAATCAATATTCTCATGCATATGGGTAATCCATCCATGAGAATGTGTAGATACATTTATCTATGTATACTCATTCATGTATTTACTCATGTGTATGATTTTATCATAAACACGTACTTATATACATATATATATATATATATATACATTTTATGTATATATCTCATTGATTAAATATAAACTTATAAAGAATAACTCACATATAACAAAGAGACTTGAAATCACATAAGCCAAATCAAGATCATTCACAAACAAGATCATAACCTCTTCTAACTCATGCACAAACAAGACTAAAGGTAACATCCCATTTCCCAAGCTATTGACTTGACTTGACCAAACACGAAATGAGTGTGTGAAAGCTTAGTTAGGCTCATTAAGGGTAACTAGACTAAGCTCCTCTCTTAAGTGATACTCCCCCTCACATAATTGATGGATTGAATATGTTCTTGCATCTAGCTTAATACATTACATACTACCTAGTTATCCATTCCCATTAAATCTATTTGCATCATAAAACATTTGCATCGAGAAAGAACTAAAATATTCATAATGCAATACACATTCTTTCACCTAGTAAACATAGTAAAGTCACAATTTGCATTTATCATCATATTTACTCATGAAGATGAAAGTAACTCAGTAACTATGAAACCGGGTGTAACAATGCATGTGCATGAACATTTCATTTAATTGTTGAATATAGGTCATGATAAAATGATTGAAGTTATGTTGCATAATGTACTAAATGCAATAAATATGGTTAAGTTTACTATGCAAGAATTTGTTTGATTTCAAGGATTGCCTAGTGATTCATGAAGATTGTGCTTGTAGAATCTCTATTTTACTATCATAAGGTTGTGTAACGCCCACCGTGCAAGCCCCAAAGAACAATTCAACAAAGAACACAATTTTTTTTTTTGAAACAAAACAAATAATCAACATACCAAATATTAAATGATCGTATACATACTCATATACTTCATTTCATTATAACATGAATAACATAATCGACTATGTTCTTTGGGGCACACGAGGTCACATCGAAATAGACATTACTAATCATCAACTCATAAGATATCAAAAGGAACTAATGACGACAACATTAGATATATATATATATATATATATATATATATACATAGATTCCATCACAAGATAAAACCATGAGAAATCACATAACCAGATAAAGTTACAAAGTTGATAACTACATTACAACATCTTCAAATTTTACATCATATCAATATAGTTACATCATGAATCCCAATCATGTGGGATGAATACAATATACAAGATTATCAAAATACAAAAAGATCATCTAGAACAAATCTTCAAATGGATGAGATTGAAGCCAACGAATGCTGATGGGGAACCCAACGGTGTGTGGAGCACGTTCCACCCGACCACCCCCATGCTAAGAGGTGACAGAGAAGTAACTTCGACCAAGACTGACAACAGAAGTACAAACATACAAAAAGTACCAACATAGATCCATAACACAATACTCCAATTAAAATGAACAAACAATAACATCATATCATAGTATCATAAAGATTCAAGATCATAAATCAAACATAAATGAGATCATACAAGACCACAAAGCATACTAAAAATGTATCAAAACAATAATCATAAATCAATTTAAATCAAATCCAACAACAATCTAAACCAAATCCCATAACCTACTTCCAGAGGAACTCAATAAAGTAAAACTCATGGGCAACTAGGGGAGAGTGTCATCGCATAGTCCTACATGGGCTGTTCTATGCTCTTCCTCCCAACTGGAGGTGCCGGTCCCATCTATGGATGTCTTGTGCTCTTCCTCCCAACTGTAGGCGCCAGTCCATAGGGTGACTAATGCGGAGCCATAAACCTCTTGTGAGGATGAGGTCACGACCTTGCCGACCATGGCCTTCTCAGCCTTCCATTAGTTTGCGAAAGCACTAATGAAGATGAGGCATCCATTTTTAAAAAAAAAAATCTTATAATGATATTACTACCCAACCCTCCTAAGTTAATTATTAGGTTTTCACTTGATTAATAACTCACTCGTGGGTTATCCTGTGCCCTTCCCCTTAAGCGAGGCGTCGGCCCCCGCGAGGAGCCACTCTCCCTAGAGACCCATCCAAAAATCAAAAGAACTAGGGGTTGTACCATTCCAATCATGAACATCGAAATACAACAACAAAAATAATACACGAGGCATAACCCATCTCACAAATTAAATAACATAACATAGTCTCATAATTCGGTACATCCCATTTATAAAACATGACTCAGTAGAATTCAAGATGAAAAGGTATAAATTCAACAAAATCATCATCCTCTGGAAGACTAAGGTGTTAACAAAAAAAGGGTTCCCACATGTATGAACTAACAATGTCCCGAACCCAAAAATTCTACAAGATGAAATTTCATAAAAATAAAAATAACAAGGACAACTTATTTACTTTCATAATAAATTCTATTTCCAAAAATATTCCCAGTAAAACAAGAATTAAATAAACAATGCTGTCATATATTCGTAATTGATTTTTCTACTAACTTATCCTCTTTAAGTTGGTAATTTAATAAATCAAAAATAATGATAAACAAAAGATTTCTTTCTATATTATTATTATTTTCATTATACCAGATTCTGTTTTATTTTAATTAGAAAAAGAAACAAAATATTTTTTTTTACAAAGATAAATAATACAACAACAGTTAAATCAGAGGAATTAGAATAAATAAATTAATATATATATATATATATATATACAAATATAAATATATATATATATACATATATATATATATACATATATATATACATATATATATACATATATATATATATACATATATATATACATATATATATATACATATATATATACATATATATATATATATATACATATATATATATACATATATATATACATATATATATATATATTAATAAAAAATAAAAATCCACACAGTAAATAAAAATATAGAATTCGCGTATTAAAAGAAATTTAAATACATACAAATTTAAATGGGAAATTTTAATCCCAACACACAGGCATGGGAAAATATGCTCAGCCGTGGGCAGTCTACAAACTGCTCACGACAGTCCTTCGGACTGCCGTGGACAGTCCGCAGACTGTCACACGGTACCATCGGCGGTGTGGTGGGTACGGCCACGGCCGAACCACCACAAAGCCACAATATAATATATAAAACCCAAAATTAAATACAATGCACAGTGGCCGACAGAGCAATTCGACGAATTAAAATTTTTATTCAAAATTTTCATATGTATAAATATATGTGGATATATATATATATTTATATATATATATATCTAATATATATATATATGTATATACACTAGAATTTGAGCATTTCAAAAATAGGGAAAGATATATATACTGTACATTTCACTATGCATAATTGAAATAAAAAGAAATGTTTTATAAAGTATATGTATGAACCAGAATATCACAACCCAGAAATTTGTTGAAAGGAAATTGCCCTTAAACAAATATGTATATTTTATTTTTTATTTTTAAAATGAAACAACAGAACTACTGTTCATTTCCAGATTGCAAACAAAACCCCTTTTCAATAAACAACAGCCCAAAACCCCATAGAAATTCTATTTTGACAAATAACAATCCCAATCCTCAGTTAAATCTCTGTTGATTAAACAACAACCCAATGGATTTTCTTTTCACAAACATTTGAATTCCAACCCCAAATAAAAATTTCATACGCAGCAAAACAATTCCTATCAATTTGAAATTTTATTTGATGCTACATCAAATAAATAAGAAAAGAACCTGGCGTCCTGTGTTTGAAGAAGATCTGTAGAAGCTCTATCCCTTTTGTCGATCCAATCCTCCGCCAATGAATGTTTCCAGCAGCAGCTCCGAGATCCTCCCTCAACTCAAATCTTATTCCTCAATGAATTCTCAGAATAATAAAGGAATGCAATACTATAACAGGAAAATTGACTGCCAAAAATTCTCCAAAATCTGTTGGAAAGAGAATGCAACCCCCCTTCCAACCCAAAAATCCTCTAAATAAAATCACACACCAAAGTCTCTTCCATTTCCTCTTCCAGCGAATACCAAAAGTCACTTCTCCAAAAATGAAATTTAATTATATTCAATCCACAAAATATTGAGCTCTTTTTATTTTGTTTATTTATTTATCATTTCCTCAAACAAATTAAATAATTATATGCATAGTAAAATAATTAAAAACAACCTTTTGTAAGATTAAAATAAATGTAATATTTTACCACTATTACTAATATTTATCTATTGCTTTATTTATTTACTATGTTATGTTTTTATTTTATTAATTATTTAATTATTTAAATCACAACCTAAAACCATACACCACATTAGATAAATCATAAAATCACAATAAAATACAAAGACCAATGCAACAACACAATGACTATGGCCAAGACGCACAAACCAAGAAGGTACAAGACTGTTGACACCTTGAAATAGAGTTACTTTCATGTCACCTTTATTCAACTTCCTGCCGTTGGGTTGGTTCAATGCTCACCCAGACCTATCGAAATAGGTGGAATCGAGTCTTATTCCTGCAAAGCCTGCATCCAACAAGGTGATATACAATATACATACATAAAATCAATTACAAGGCATTGTGAGATGGATTTGCAGTGTAGCAGGGCGCTCGTGAATGAGTGATGCTACATGTCCCCTCACCAATTCATAACATCATCTAAAGCATTATAAGTTTACATTAATTTGCATCAAAATCATCAATTACTATTTTCTAGTCTACTAAATTCCAAATCATTTCATCAAAACAATCGTAATTAAATATCATCATAATATCCATGGCATCATAAGATTATATAATCAATAATAGTCTAAGCTACCACAACATAATATCAATAGTATCATCAAAACCACAATGTGCCAAAAAAAACCACAGAGAATGTCAAAAATTCAAGTAATAACATGAGGGGTATTACATCCTCCCCCCTAAAATTCGGCTTACTCCTGGAAGCCAATAAAAAGATAAGGATAAGAATCCCTGATACGAGAGGCATCCTCGCAAGTAGCTGAAGCCTCATCATTCGGGTCCCACTAAACCCGCACTTGATCAATCTCTCTGCCTCTGAGGGTAAGCCACCGACGCTGAAGCACGACCACGGGCTCGAGTGCTAGCTGCCCGTCCTCGACCTGAAGAGCAGTCCAATCCAAAACATGAGTAACATCAGGAAAATATGGTCTAAGAACAGAAACATGAAATACATCGTGGATCCACGACAAACTGGGTGGAAAAGCTAAATGGTAAGCAACAGGTCCAATCTGCTCCAACACCTCAAAGGGTCCAACGAAGCAAGGTGCAAGCTTCGAACCCTTTCCGTAACAAATTGGGCTCTTCTGCGGGCACACTCGCAGGAATACCCGATCACCAACTGCAAACTGCCGATCAACTCTATGAGCGTCAGCATACTTCTTCTGTCTATCTTGGGCAGCTACAAGATGCTCTCGAATGCGAGACACCTGCTGCTCGATATCTCTAAGCATTTCGTGCCCAAGAAGCACCCTGTCCTCCAATCGATCCCAACTCAGAGGAGTACTACAAGGACGACCGTACAAAGCCTGGAAAGGAGCCATACCAATAGAACTATGGTACCCATTGTTATATGCAAACTCAACCAAGTATAGATAGCCCTCCCAACGTGATTGCTGATCCATGACATACATGTGAAGCATATCCTCAAGTACCTGGTTAACCCTCTCAGTTTGACCATCAGTCTCAGGATGATAGGAAGAACTGAAATTCAACTTCGTTCCCAAGGACTGCTGCAAAGATGTCCACAATGCAGACGTGAATACCGGGTCTTTGTCAGAAATGATCCTCCATGGTATCCCATGTAATCTAACTATATCATTCATGAACACCTTAGCAACATAAGATGCCATATACGAAGATCGAACAGGAGAAAAATGAGCTACCTTAGTCAATCTGTCAACTGTGACCATAATAGCATCATGCCGTCTAGATGACATAGGCAACCCAACAATGAAATCCATGGAAATAACATCCCATTTCCACTCTGGAACAAGGTGAGGCTGTAGCAATGCTACTGGATGATGATGTTCAGCCTTCACTCTCTGACATTCAAGACATCGAGCCACATAGTCGGCAATATCCCGCTTCATTCCTGACCAAAAATAGAGTGACCATAGATCCGCATACATTTTCTTAACTCCAGGATGTGCCGTGTAAGGTGCTTGATGACCTTCTATCAAAATCAAGGTACGAAGGCCCTCTGAAGAAGGTACATACAACCGTCCATAGAAACGCATAGCACCATCTGAATCCAATGAATAACCAACAAATTTCCCCTCCAAAGCTCTGCCTGACTCCACCTCAGTTTTCACCTCTGTATACCAACTATCTGAAAGAAGGGTTGCGAGAATCTGACTCTTCAAATCCACCTCAAGAGACATTGCAGAAACCTCATGCCTACGCCGACTTAGAGCGTCAGTCACCACATTTTCCTTACCCTGAATATATTTGACTTCAAAATCATACTCACACAAAAATTCCATCCACCTTCTCTGCCTTGCATTCAAATTCGGCTGCGTAAAGATGTATTGCAAACTCTGATGATATGTATGCAACTCAAACCAGTGCCCTAACAAAAAGTTCCTCCATCTCACAAGAGCATGAACAACTGCGGCCAATTCAAGGTCATGTGTGGGATAATTGAGTTCATGGTCTTTTAATTTTTGAGATTCATAGGAAATCACTCTCCCATCCTACATCAACACAGCTCCAAGACCCTCCAACGAGGCATTCGTACAAACAACGAAATCACTTGAAGGATCCAGTACTGCCAAAATAGGAGCACTAGTCAGTTTTTCCTTAAGGGTTTGGAAAGCTATCTGACACTGCTCAGACCAAAGAAATTTCTTTCCTTTCCTTTGAAGCGATGTGATAGGATGCGCAATCCTCGAAAAGCCCTGAATGAACTGCCGATAATACCCAGCTAGTCCCATGAAACTGTGAATTTTTGAGACATTAGTGGGCACGGGCCAATCCATGATAGCCTGGATTTTAGTAGGATCAACAGAAATTCCCTCTTTAGAAATCACATGGCCTAAATAGTGAACTTCAGTCTTATAAAAGTCACACTTTTCCAGATTGGCATACAACTGGTTATCTCTTAAGCACTGTGAAACCTATTTTAGATGCACCTCATGTTCCTCCATAGACTTAGAATAAATCAAAATATCATCAAGAAACACGAGGACAAACCTATCCAAGTAAGTTTGAAACACCCCATTCATTAGACTCATAAAGACTAAAGGTGCATTCATTAACCCGAACGACATCACTGTGAACTCGTACTGTCCGTACCGCGTACGAAATGTAGTTTTATGAATGTCGGCCTCTGCTATCCGCAACTGATGATACCCTGATTTAAGGTCGATCTTGGAAAATACCTTTGCCCCTTTTATCTGATCAAAGAGATCATCAATCTTGGGAAGGGGATAACGATTCTTTATTGTTACCTTGTTCAATTGCCCGTAATCGATACAAAGGCAGAGAGACCCATCCTTCTTTTTGACAAAGATCACTGGTGCTCCCCAAGGAGAAACACTAGGGTGGATAAACCCCTTAGCTAACAATTATTCCAACTATAGACGAAGCTCTTGGAGCTCCTGCGTGGTCATCCTGTAAGGAGCCCGAGAGATAGGCTCAGCCCCAGGCACCAAATCAATCCTGAAATCCATCTCTTGCTTAGGAGGCATACCTGGTATCTCACTAGGGAAAACATCAGAAAACTCAGCAAGAAGAGGGTAATCATTCAATGACACCTCATGGCTAACCTCTTACTCAAGGTCACTAACCGATACTGCAAAGAGTTGACAACCCTGACAAAAAAACCTTTTTAACTGCATAGCTGAAATCATTCTCAAAGAAACAGGCCTCTGAACACCCACAATTTCCACCTCTTTACCAAAATCATCCACACACCACACTACTTTACGGCGACAATCTATCAAAGCATGATGTGAGCTTAGCCAATCCATGCCCAAAACCACATCATATGAACCAAGTGGAAGAATTCTGAGGTCCACCCTAGTTGACATTGCCCCTAACTCTAACCTACAACCCTGCACAAGCTTCTCGACCACAACCTTAGATCTTGAAGCTAACTCAACCTGCCACTTTTCACTTTGCTTTATTGCCCCCAGTTTACATCACTCAACAACTAAAGGAGATATAAAAGAATCAGATGCACCAGAATAAAAAAGTACTAAAATGTTAAACTTGTGTAATGAACCTGTAGTCTCAATGATGGTGCTCTGATGATCCGCCTGCTGATTATCCACTGTTGCGAAGACTCAGTGAGATCTCCCTACGTCGCCCACTGTTGGCTCAGACACAGCTGGTTTCTGACTAAATTATGAAGCGCTCTTTTGAGGACACATCCTAGCAATATGCCCCTGCTACCCACATGAGAAACATCCAGAACCTCGACCAAAACCTCTTCCCTCAGATGGAGCATTCGATTGCTGGAAACTCCCACGACTAGGTGGAGACTGAAAAACTCAGTGTAGGCTGTTCCGATCGTGTATGGTTCCGGTTCTGATCCTTGCGAAATTGAAAGTGACCACCCTACTGAGAAGTAGCATTCTTGTGCTTCGGTTGAGATTGCTGCTGCTGACCCCCTCTTGAAGGCCCAAAATGACTCTTAGAAGGTCCTGCTGACTGTGTCTAACCCCCTTGAGAACCAACTCTAGGAGTGGGCACACTACCAATCTGTACTCCTGTATGACCACCCAAAGCCATAGCCAAGTTTTCCTCTACCAAACGAGCCTTCTCGACAGCAACTTCCATGGTCTTAGGTTCGAAGAACCTTACACTACCACTGATGCGTGCATTCAAACCTTGAAAAAAGTGCTAAACCAACATCCCTTCATCATGGCTAATCCCTACATACTGTTTCAGCTCATAGAAGCGACGTTCATACTGTTCTACTGACATTGCCATTTGCTTAAGATCGTGAAATTCATCTGCCCTGTGCTGCCTCCAATGATCTGAGAGGAAGCGAGCCCTGAACCTTTCCAAGAAAAATTCCCAAGTGACCATATAGATATCCATATGCAACTTCTGTTCCTCAAGCTGCCACCAAGTGGACGCGAAACCCCGCAAATGCATAACAGCACATCGAGCCTTGGTATTACTACCGTAGGGGTGCATTGCAAAGCATTGGCCCAAATCAATTAACAAGGTCTTGGCTTCCAACCCTCCTCCAGAGCCATCGAAGGTAGGTGGATGAGCTCTCATTAAATCCCTCATATGACCAGCTAATAAAGCATCCTGATCAACTGAAGCTCCCCTGTGCCTTGGAGACCTTTCTCTTTCCCTTTCAACTGGCTGAGCCCCATCAGGTCTAGGACCCAATCTATCAAGAAGCTCACCCAACAGATGCTGCAACTGACCATCCAACCCCAGCTGTTCTGGATTCGGTCCACCACCCGATGGATTGTTCTGAGAATTCTGTTGCTCCTTAGACTCAGGATCATGAGAACTTGGCAGTGAAGGACTCAGTTAGTTGGCTCCACGGCCACCACCTTGACCTCTACCTCTACCTCTACCTCTGCCTCTAGGCATGCTTCTGCACAACAAGACAAAGGTACATAAGAGCTCAAGAGAAAAACATGAAGGTTGCCTAATGGACAATACTACCCAAAGACCCCAGCGTTTACAACCTTGGCTCTGATACCAAGTTGTAACGCCCGCCGTGCAAGCCCCAAAGAATAATTCAACAAAGAACGCAATTTTTTTTTTTTTTGAAACAAAACAAATAATCAACATACCAAATATTAAATGATCGTATACATACGCATATACTTCATTTCATTATAACACGAATAACATAATCGACTATGTTCTTTGGGGCACACGAGGTCACATCGAAATAGAAATTACTAATCATCAACTCATAAGATATCAAAAGGAACTAATGACAACAACATTAGATATATATATATACATAGATTCCATCACAAGATAAAACCATAAGAAATCACATAACCAAAAAAAGTTACAAAGTTGATAACTACATTACAACATCTTCAAATTTTACATCATATCAATATAGTTACATCATGAATCCCAATCATGTGGGATGAATACAATATACAAGATTATCAAAATACAAAAAGATCATCTAGAACAAATCTTCAACTGGATGAGACTGAAGCCAACAAACGCTGATGGGGAACCCAACGGTGTGCGCAACACGTTCCACCCAACCACCCCCGTGCTAAGAGGTGAGAGAGAGGTAACTCCGACCAAGACTGACAACAGAAGTACAAACATACAAAAAGTACCAACATAGATCCATAACACAATACTCCAATTAAAATGAACAAACAATAACATCATATCATAGTATCATAAAGATTCAAGATCATAAATCAAACATAAATGAGATCATACAAGACCACAAAGCATACTAAAGATGTATCAAAACAATAATCATAAATCAATTTAAATCAAATCCAACAACAATCTAAACCAACTCCCATAACCTACTTCCAGAGGAACTCAATATAGTAAAACTCATGGGCAACTAGGGGAGAGTGTCATTGCATAGTCCTACAGGGGCTGTCCTGTGCTCTTCCTCCCAACTGGAGGCACCAGTCCATAGGGTGACTAATGTGGAGCCATAAACCTCTCATGAGGACGAGGTCACAACCTTGCCGACCATGGCCTTCTCAGCCTTCCATTAGTTTTCAGAAGCACTAATGAAGACGAGGCATCCATTTTTTTTAAAAAAATCTTATAATGATATTACTACCCAACCCTCCTAAGTTAATTATTAGGTTTTCACTTGATTAATAAATCACTCATGGGTTATCCTGTGCCCTTGCCCTTAAGCGGGGCGCCGGCCCCCGTGAGGAGCCACTCTCCCTAGAGACCCATCCAAAAATCAAAAGAACCAGGGGTTGTACCATTCCAATCATGAACATTGAAATACAACAACAAAAATAATACATGAGGCATAACCCATCTCGCAAATTAAATAACATAACATAGTCTCATAATTCGGTACACCCCATTTATAAAACATGACTCAGCAGAATTCAAGATGAAAAGGTATAAATTCAACAAAACAATCATCCTCTGGAAGACTAAGGTGTTAACACAAAAAGGGTTCCCACATCAATGAACTAACAATGTCCCGAACCCAAAAATTCGACAAGATGAAATTTCATAAAAATAAAAATAACAAGGACAACTTATTTACTTTCATAATAAATTCTATTTCCAAAAATATTCCCACTAAAACAAGAATTAAATAAACAATGTTGTCATATATTCGTAATTGATTTTTCTACTAACTTATCCTCTTTAAGTTGGTAATTTAATAAATCAAAAATAATGATAAACAAAAGATTTCTTTCTATATTATTATTATTTCCATTATACCAGATTCTGTTTTATTTTAATCAGAAAAAGAAACAGAATATATTTTTTACAAAGATAAATAATACAACAACAGTTAAATCAGAGGAATTAGAATAAATAAATTAATAAATATATATATACAAATATAAATATATATATATATAAATATATATACATATATATACATATATATATATATATACATACATATATATATTTATAAAAATAAAAATCCTCACAGTAAATAAAAATATAGAATTCGCGTATTAAAAGAAATTTAAATACATACAAATTTAAATGGGAAATTTTAATCCCAACACATAGGCACGGGAAAATACGCCTGGCCGTGGGTAGTGTAAGGACTGCTTCGGATTGCCGTGGACAGTCTGCAGACTGTCACACGGTACCATCGGCGGTGTGGTGGGTACGGCTGCGGCCGAACCACCACACAGCTACAATATAATATATAAAACCCAAAATTAAATACTATGCACAATGGCCGAAAGAGCAATTCGACGAATTAAAATTTTTATTCAAAATTTTCATATGTATAAATATATGTGGATATATATATATATATATATATATATTTATATATATATGTATATATCTAATATATATATATATATGTGTATATACATTGGAATTTGAGCATTTCAAAAATAGGGAAAGATATATATACTATACATTTCACTATGCATAATTGAAATAAAAAGAAATGTTTTATAAAGTATATGTATGAACCAGAATATCACAACCCAGAAATTTGTTGAAAGGAAATTTCCCTTAAACAAATATGTATATTTTATTTTTTATTTTTAAAATGAAACAACAGAACTACTGTTCATTTCCAGATTGCAAACAAAACCCCTTTTCAATAAACAACAGCCCAAAACCCCATAGAAATTCTATTTTGACAAATAACAATCCCAATCCCCAGTTAAATCTTTGTTGATTAAACAACAACCCAATGGATTTTCTTTTTACAAACATTTGAATTCCAACCCCAAATAAAAATTTCATACGCAGCGAAACAATTCCTATGAATTTGAAATTTTATTTGATGCTACAACAAATAAATGAGAAAAAAACCTGGTGTCCTGCGTTTGAAGAAGATCTATAGAAGCTCTATCCCTTTTGTTGATCCAATCCTCCGCCAACGAATGTTTCCAGCAGCAGCTCTGAGATCCTCCCTCAACTCAAATCTTATTCCTCAATGAATTCTCAGAATAATAAAGGAATGCAATACTATAACAGGAAAATTGACTGCCAAAAATTCTCCAAAATCTATTGGAAAGAGAATGCAACCCCCCTTCCAACCCAAAAATCCTCTAAATAAAATCTCACATCAAAGTCTCTTCCATTTCCTCTTCCAGCGAATACCAAAAGTCACTTCTCCAAAAATGAAATTTAATTACATTCAAATCCACAAAAGATTGAGCTCTTTTTATTTTGTTTATTTATTTATCATTTCCTCAAACAAATTAAATAATTATATGCATAGTAAAATAATTAAAAACAACCATTTGTAAAATTAAAATAAATGTAATATTTTACCACTATTACTAATATTTATCTATTGCTTTATTTATTTACTATGTTATGTTTTTATTTTATTAATTGTTTGATTATTTAAATCACAACCTAAAACCATACACCACATTAGATAAATCATAAAATCACAATAACATACAAAGACCAATGCAATAACACAATGACTATGACCAAGACGCACAAACCAAGAAGGTACAAGACTGTTGACACCTTGAAACGAAGTTACTTTCATGTCACCTTTATTCAACTTCCTGCCGTTGGGTTGGTTCTGTTGGTGTAATTAATTATTAATTACACTTTGCATAAGCTTTCTTAGGTTTATTTAATTCCTATTTTTTAGGATCTTATCTTTATCTTTCGAGCTATCTTGTTGCTCAAGATAAGATTAGGTTTAGGTATCTTTGCTTTTATAAAGCAAATAATCTCTTGTAATTAATTGGTCTTTTCGAATATATCAAATTGCATGTTTTTATGCAATCTCTGCTTTTTCATTTTCTTCTTCTGTGGAAGGAATATTTTTGGTTTGCAATCAGATCTTGGCTATTCTAACATGGTATCAGAGCCTCGATTCGCAGCCCCTTCTCAACATTTTTGGAGGATTTCGTTGCAGAGCTCGTTCGGAGTCCCTCGAGGGTTTCAATCCTTGAGTACATTTATGCAGCATCTTGGATCAGATCGGGGTTTTCCGTTGGATTCAGAGCGCTGGAAAAAGTCAGAAATGGCTTTCGTTTTATTCATTTTCATCACCGATTGCCAGATCTGCGAGGGTTGTAAGATCGGTGATTTATCTGTTAGATCTGGGGGTCGCCTGATTTTCGGAGCACTTTGGGCCCAAACGGACCTCGCCGTTGGATTCGCAGCGCCCAAAAACCCCCATTTTCATATAAAGCATGTCCGATTTGGACACTGTCGTCCGGAGAAGCAAAATTTTTTTGCCCGAGGCCGTACGGCCCCTAGGCACGCATTCCGAGGTTCAGATTTCGAAAAAAATTCAAAAAAAAAAATAAAAAATCAAAAAATCAGCGCATATTTTGCGCGGCCAGTGCATTTGCCCACCGCCGCCAATACTCCACCGGGCGGCCACCGGCGGACCACCCGCGAGCCACCGCCGCCGGTGGCTCCCCCTTTCTGCACCGCCACTACACTTTGCTAGCCCCCGCGGGCTTCTGCGCATGGTCCTATGGGAGACCAGCGCTCAACCTAAGCACCCTGCACCCGTCCAGCCCCCAAGCCAGTCATATTGGTGTCCAAGGGCTTCGGCCCAGCCCCCTGTGCGCCAGCCCCTGGTCCTGCATGCGACCAGGGGCCGAAATTTTTTAGCCCCTGAGGGCTGCAGAAGAGCATATTGGGCAGTTTTTGAGCAGTTTCGCGGAAACGAGCATAACTTTCACATACGATGTCGTTTTTTTGTAAACGAGATATCGTCGGAAAGCTGTTTCCGAGCTCTATGCATTGGTACTGCTGATATTTTCTGGTTTTTCTTTTTTGATATCGTTTTCGGCCTCGGAAGTCAGATGTTGCCATTTTCACTCTGGGACCCATATCTTTTAACTCGCTTATCCAATTTTCGCGATTTTTGTGGCGTTGGAAAGCTGGTTTCAGCCTCTATGCAGATCTGAGGTCATTTCAAGAAAATGTGTAACTTTTTTTAGGCATGAATTCGTTTTTGTTTCGTGCTCTAGGTTTGCATTTTCACTCATGTTTCTGTAATTTTTTTGCATCATCTCCTTATGCAATCATTTGGTATTGTAATAACAAACTGATATAAAGTTCCATTCAGGGGGGTTTCATGCATAACAATCTGATTAGTGTGTTTTTTTTCACTTTGATCTCATATTTCATTTTGTTTTGATGGCAACTCGTATGGGTTATCTGGTCTCTTAGTTTCTTTTGGCCACATTTCTTGTCTTGCTTGACACATGTCGGATTCATTGGTTCACACTTCAGATTGAGAGCCTATGGTTAATGATCCACATTGGATCCATCTCAATTTGAGGGCCATGTTTTTGTGGTTATTGTTCCAGAGTCTTTTTTTTTGGTACTCCTTCCCATGGAAGAGTTTTAGTCACAGTTTGGCATCGACATCGAGATACATGGTTTCCAGATTATGTCATCATCTCATCTCCTATTGCTTCACAGATTCCAGGGTTGTTCCCGTTTGGAGTTTTTGAGTGTTCTGTGGCATCGGTTCTTCTGTTGCTTTATCATGATTCCTTGAGTCAATCAGTGACTCTCATCCGGTTTCAGTAGTATACAGAAGAATATTTCCTTGCTTGCCTATATCAAGTTCTAGTGTTACTCCATAGTGTTATTCCAGTGATTCTTCGCAGCAGTTCATCTCACTGAGGGGGGTTTCTCTCTCTTTGTATTTGTACATGAGTACCTGATCAGGCCTTGTTTCCGGGACTCATATTTGCATAATAATCTACTTCTCCCTAAGTTGCACTTATGGGGGGGTGTTGGTGTAATTAATTATTAATTACACTTTGCATAAGCTTACTTAGGTTTATTTAATTCCTATTTTTTAGGATCTTATCTTTATCTTTCGATCTATCTTGTTGCTCAAGATAAGATTAGGTTTAGGTATCTTTGCTTTTATAAAGCAAATAATCTCTTGTAATTAATTGGTCTTTTCGAATATATCAAATTGCATGTTTTTATGCAATCTCTGCTTTTTCGTTTTCTTCTTCTGTGGAAGGAATATTTTTGGTTTGCAATCAGATCTTGGCTATTCTAACAGGTTCAATGCTCACCCAGACCTATTGAAATAGGTGAAATTGAGTCTTATTCCTGCAAAGCCTGCATCCAACAAGGTGATATACAATATACATACATAAAATCAATTACAAGGCATTGTGAGATGGATTTGCAGTGTAGCAGGGCGCTCGCAAACGAGTGATGCTACCTGTCCCCTCACCAATTCATAACATCATCTAAAGCATTATAAGTTTACATTAATTTGCATCAAAATCATCAATTACTATTTTCTAGTCTACTGAATTCCAAATCATTTCATCAAAACAATCGTAATTAAATATCATCATAATATCCATGGCATCATAAGAGTATATAATCAGTAATAGTCTAAGCTACCACAACATAATATCAACAATATCATCAAAACCACAATGTGCCAAACAAAACCACAGAGAATGTCAAAAATTCAAGCAATAGCATGAGGGGTATTACAGGTTGGATAGGGTAACCTATTGTATACTATATTGTATGTTTACAAACTAAATGTTTAGAAGGGAAGGTTGTTTCCTTATGTATGTAGAATGTTTCCTTCCAGGATTGGTGCAAAAAGTGGAATAACCAAAGGTATAGGTTTTTTCTTTTTCCAAAATCTATCATTTTGTTGGATATAGCATATGATTGGCCAAGATTTTGTATCCCATAATATTGAATGGACTAATTTTATGATGTAACTCTCTACCATTTCCTAAAATTTATCTTGTATGTTCTAGGTATGGATTGAAATGCATGTAGTTATGTTAGAAATGCACTAGATTCCACATTGCATATTGATTTCTTTTTCTAAATATTATGTGCAGGGTCAAGTATTCTTCATGTTAGGAAGAATTTAGGGGAAGTGTAGTTTGATTGTTGGGTGGAAAAAGTGTTTGAAAGAGACACTAGACAAGTCATCTTTTTTTTTCATTTATGGCAACCCTAGTTAGTAATCCTATTAGCACCTAAGTATTTTCTCATACCAGAAGTCAGATTGATGATATGTGAAAAAATAGGACATCCGATAGAAAAGGCCAACAAGGTGATTGTAGGATGTTGTGGATATTTGAGGAATAATTGTTTAAGGTGTTTCATGTTTGAAGATGTTTTTTTTGGTCTATGCTATGTTTCATCCCACATTGGTTGATTCACATTGATTATTATTTATGGATTGAGTTGATAGATTGTAAATGTTTTATATTTTCTTGAAGCCAACATGGTGTTGTTCTAATTTCTAGTTGGAGATATATATAATTGATTGTTCATATCATTTTGATATGTGATTAGATATGATGAAAAATTCAAAAGGATTTTAGATCGATTGTGTGCAATTTCACTTGCGTAGAATAAAGATTGGTGATTCGGATTAAAGAAGACAAAGTTTCAAGAGAAAAATCAAATAGAATGTGAAGGATGTGATAAATGTGCTTAACCAAAACTATAATCAGGCATTAGAAGATGTTATCTCATAGTTCATCCACTCCAGTTCTCTTTTGTAAGATAGTGAGTCTTGTTTTGGGTAGTAAGCCTTTTGTATTTGAGTAGTGAGCTCTAGGTAGTGTGCCTGAATGCAAGTGCATTTCTTTGTAAACACTTATTTTGAGTATACTCATCATATTGTGGATTAATATCCACCATTTTTTTCCTCTAATAGGATTTCCACATAAAAATCCTTATGTTATGGTGTTGTGGTTGATTTCTTTATGTGCTTGCATCTTTATTTTGTTTCAATGCTATAAGTGATTTAAAGATCAAGTTAATAAAGCTAAACTTTGCAAAACACTAATTCCCCCCCCTCTCAATGTTCCTTGATTCCAACAATTGGTAGCAAATCCTAGTTCCTCAGAAGAAGTTTAATAGTTTGGGAAAGATCCAGGAAGGTGATTCAATGGATTCCAACAATCTTCATCAACAAATTTTGGTGGCACTAGATGATCTTAATCAATCCAAATATAAAGTTTGGGAATTGCAAGCAAGCCTCATGAATGTTGAGAAACTCAGTCAATCATTGAAACATCAAATCAATAAATCCAAGGAAAAGAGAAAGGATCTATGTGATCAGCTCAAGTAGAAACAGAGTAAAAGCATGGAAGATGAGCATCTAAGTCAAGCCTTGAAGGAGAAGATAGAAGAATTTGAAAATCTCACCAAAGATAATGTTGTCCTAAAGAATGAGATGGAATATATTGTGATGAGGATGACCAAGAAGATTGAAGAGAAAAAGAAGAATGAAGAGAATCTTACTTAGTCCTTGAAAGAAAAATATGAGGAATGTAGTAGAATTAATGATGGACTCATTCAACTAGCACTTGAATTGCAACAATCCTAAAACAATGAAGAAGAGATTGAAATATAGATTGTTATTCGAAGGGATGAACTTGCTACTACAAATGAATGCAAGGAAAAGTTCAAGACTAGCTAAGCTAAGCTTGATGAACTGATTCAGAGTCAAAAGATTGAAGGTGACAAGCAAGGTGTTTGATATGAGAAAGGAGAAAGCTCTAGATCTATTCAAAGGAAAATTATGCTAGTAAATCAGAGAAAAAAGGTAGAAAGAATCCATTAAGACAACCTAATGCTCAAAAGTTCAATATATTGTTTTGTTTGCAATAAATTTGGTGGTGCAGGAGCACCCAAGACCTTCAAGGAACACTTCAAGTGCTAGGAAGTTGTAGGGGTCTTGAAGACTTATAAACAACTCCAGAACATCAACTATGATATCTTGCAGACTATAATGGCATTTGGCACAGATGGGAGTAGTTGGAAGAACAAAAGTCCTAAGGGTCCTGATAAGGACCCTAGGACCAAAATGCAATGTAAATGGGACAGTCATGTTTTAGGGGTTTAAATAGTGATATAATGCTTAAATTGTGTCAAATAAGGTTGGAAATTAAGAATCTAATAGTTTTAGATAGTAGAGTTTAATAAATTGTAAATTGGAAATTCAAATTTTTGAATTCCAACATTAGGCGGGAAAGTAGTTTTTGATGTTTTAATCACTTTAATGTAAAATAATCAATCCAAAATGGTTTGAGAAGTTTTGGAAAGGTTATTCAAGGCCATATAAATCATTTTTATGGAGGTTGGGTTTCTGGTACAGATTTTGTACGGATTGCTCCAGGAAGAAGCAAAAAAAATAGCAATTTCTTGCATTTTTCTTGTGCTCTTTTGATGATTTATTGATTTCTATTGAAGATCTGTTTATTAGGATGGTTTAGGGACTTGTATCTACATGTATTTAAGCCCTTTGATGTTCTAATACATGTTTATAATCAGTTCTTTGTATTATATTGCTAACTGTCCTAAAAAAAGTGCAAATTTTTCACTAACTTTGAGGTTTTTCATCGATGGTTAATCCATTTCAAGGTAAAATGCTGTTGTGACCTATGAAATGGATCATTCCTAACATGTATCATATATATTTGACAAACTAATGTGTAGGAAAGAGGAATATCAAGGTGTACACCGAGTTGTCAAAGGGAAAAGTGCATGAAAATGGGTGCTAAGGTATAGCAGCAGGAGATCTGCCTTAATGAGGGGTGTTTTTTTGAGTTTGTATTGATTTATTATGTTGATCTAATGGTGAAAAGTCAAAGAGGGGGTTCTGGAAGTGTTTGGAAGGTGAGTAACTAAAAAGCCCTAGTTTTGAGGCAATTTATGGAGGGTTTTGTGTTTGAGCATATTAAGGGTGTCATAGAAGACTAAAAGCTTGAAAATATTTGGTTTTGAGACATTTTAAGAGACTATTGAAAGTTTCATGGTCAGGGGATAACTTTAGAGAGGGGTTGCTTTGAAAAAGAGGGCTAATTAGGCCTAGTTTCTGAGGAAACAATAGATTTTGTTTGGTGTGTTCTGAAACAAGTGCCATCAGGGATTTGATATGTTTTTTTCATCATAAAACACATCTTAATCAGTAATTATATTGGAGGGTCCTTTGGAAAGTTTGAGATAAAATTCAAAAATCCTTCACTAGAGGCCTAGTTAAGGTGGAAAAGTGGATTTTGTTCAAGACAGAGGTTTTGGGCTTTGATTTCATTTAAGACAAGTGTAATTGTGCCTGTTAAGAGTATTCCTAGGGTTTGGGTCCATAAGGAAAGCAAATAAGTCATTTGGTGCATTATTGAGGCCTTATCTCCATACTAGTGCCTATTTGGAAGGTTGAGAATGAATCATTATTAGCCTTAAAACTTTGTGTTTCTTTCAAAGTCCCTACCCTCTGCATTAGAGTGGTATCAAAGCAAGGAGTAAGTCTTTTAGGGATTAAAGAATCAGAAATGGCACCTAAAAATCAATTGGCAAGAGAGTTGGAGGAGTTAAAGGAAATCTTGGAAAGGGAGAGAAGGGAAAGAAGAGAACAAGAAGCAGCAAGAGAGCAGGCCAGAGCAAGGGAGGAAAGGTAGTGGAGAAGGGAGAGAGAGACCATGCAAGAAAGGATAAATAACCTTGAGAGGAGTAGGAGGAGAGAAGAACAAGAAGACCAAGAAGACAATGATGAAGATGAAGAGAATGTGAGGGTAAATCAAGAACAACAAGCAGATGAGACAGAGGACCCTAAGGAAAGGAGGTTACTGAGATTTTTGAAGGAAGTACAAGGTCATGGAGGAAAGAGTCACATAGATTTTCCTATCTATCAAGGGAAGATGGATAGTGAAGAGGTGTTAGGATGGCTTGATGCCTTAGAGAACTATTTTGAGTTTGAGGAGATGGATGAAGAGAGGAAGGTTAAGTTTGCCAAAACTAAGTTGAGAGGCACAACATTGACATGGTGGAATAGTTTTCAGAATGATAGGATGGCTAGGGGATTGGGAAAAGTTTCTACATGGGATAGGATGAAGAGTTTGGTCAAGGAGCAATTCCTACCATCTGATTACACAATTCATGTGAAGAGGATGAGGCAGAATTTAAGACAAAAGGACTTGGATGTTATGTCCTATACTAAGCAATTTCACAAGCTTAGTATCAGAGGAGGTTGTGAAGAAGAGGATGAGAAAATAGCCAGGTATATCAATGGCTTGAGGTATAATCTACAAGATGAGATTGGTTTGCAATTTCCAAGGACATTAGGAGAATGTTTTCAGTTGGCCATTAGAGCAGAGGAAAAGGTGAAGAGGAAGCAAGAAAGATCAAGCAATGGTGGAAGAGGAGGTATTTCAAAATGGGGCAGAGGCAATAGAGAACAAGGACAAGGCAGCAATGATAAGAGCAGCAATGCCAAAGGTAAAGAGGTGTTTTCTAATCAAAGAGGAGGATATACTCCTAGAGGAGGAGGCAGATTTGGACAACGTAGAGGACCATTCACAGGTAGGTGTTTCACTTGCAATGAATCAGGGCATCCTTCCTTCAAGTGTCCTAAATGGGAACAAGCTGATAAGGGAAGAGATAGGAGACCTAACTTGGTACAAGAAGAAGACAAGGAGGAACCAAAAACATTCATGGCAAACCCTGTGACTGATGGTGAGTTTCTTATGGTCAAGCAAGGAGAAAGACTTCATCATTAGCCAAAGGTAACCATCTTTAATACTAATGTTCTTAGTCATGGTAAAATATGCAGATTGCTCATAGATTCAGGGTCACATAGCAATTTAGTTTAATTTGATATGGTAACCAAGTTAGGGATTGAAACTTTTGATCACCCTACTCCCTACAAGGCCACTTGGGTAACTCAAGGACAACATGTAGAGATTTGTAAGAGGGTTTATGTATATTTATCAATTGGATCATATCATGATAGGGTGCTTTGTGATGTCATTCCAATGACTTGTGGTCATATCATCTTGGGGAGACCATGACAGTATACTAGGCAGACATTGCATGATGGTTTTCACAATACATATTTGGTGCATAAAGATTCTATTAGATACAAATTAGTGCCTTTTCCTTTGGAGCAGTCAAATGAAATTTTTATGATGTGTTTTGAGAAGAGTTTGTAGGTGAATAAGTAGGGTAAGATAGGTAAGACAGGGGAAGATACTAGTTGGAGGAGTGATGAGTTGTAGCAGGGTTGTGGAGCACACAGTCCTAGAAATCATAATTTGTGGGACTTAGATAGTGTTAAGGTTGGAGACATTGAATGCCCTATAGTTGAGGGTGATAGAGGTGGTGTCCTTTCATAGGGGAGTAAGTGGAATGAGGGTAGGAACAGGGCACAAAAACAGATTGAGTTCAAACAGCTAGGAGGACAAACAAATCACTATTTTGGTTCTCAGATGATGAATGACAAGAGTGCAGATTGGAAAAAGAGGAAGATAGTGACTTTGGGAGATTACATGACCTATCATTTGAAGATGCAAACATATGAGAGAAAGGGGTCTTTTGGTGGCAACACATGGGATACTTCTTGGGGCAAGAAATTTTTCTTTCTTGGGGAGAATGGTGCAGGAGCACCCAAGCCCTTCAAGGAACACTTCAAGTACCAGGAGGTTGCAGGGGTCTTGAAGACTTATAAACCACTCTAGATCGCCAACTATGATATCTTGCAGCCTATAATGGCATTTGGCATGGATGAGAGTAGTTGGAAGATCAAAAGTCCTAAGGGTCCTGATAAGGACCCTAGGACCAAAATGCAATGTAAATGGGACAGTCATGTTTTAAGGGTTTAAATAGTGATCTAATGTTTAAATGGTGTCAAATAAGGTTGGAAATTAAGAATCCAATAGTTTTAGATAGTAGAGTTTAATAAATTGTAAATTGGAAATTCAAATTTTTGAATTCCAACATTGGGCGAGAAGTAGTTTTTTGATGTTTTAATCACTTTAATGTAAACTAATCAATCCAAAATAGTTTGAGAAGTTGGAAAAAGGTTATTCAAGGCCATAGAAGTCATTTGTATGGAGGTTGGGTTGCTGGTACGGATTTTGTATGGACTGCTAGAGGAAGAAGCAAAAAAAATAGCAATTTCTTGCATTTTTCTTGTGCTCTTTTCATGATTTATTGATTTCTATTGAAGATATGTTTATTAGGATGGTTTAGGGACTTTTATCTACATGTATTTAAGCCCTTTCATGTTCTGATACACGTTTATAATCAGTTCTTTGTATTATATTGCTGATTGTCCTAAAAAAAGTGCAGATTTTTCACTAATTTTGAGGTTTTTCATGGATGATTGATCCATTTCAAGGTAAAATGCTGCTATGACCTATGAAATGGATCATTACTAACATGTATCATATAGATTTGACACATTAATGTGCAGGAAAGAGGAATATAAAGGTGTACACCGAGTTGTCAAAGGGAAAAGTGCATGAAAATGGATGCTAAGGTATAACAGCAGGAGATCTACCTTAATGAGGGGTGTGCTATGTTGATCTAATGGTGAAAAGTCAAAGAGGGGGTTCTGGAAGTGTTTGGAAGGTGAGTAACTAAAAAGCCCTAGTTTTGAGGCAATTTATGGAGGGTTTTGTGTTTGAGGGTATTAAGGGTGTCATAGAAGACAAAAAGCTTGAAAATATTTGTTTTTGAGATATTTTAAGAGACTATTGAAAGTCTCATGGTCATGGGATAACTTTAGAGAGGGGTTGCTTTGAAAAAGAGGGCTAATTAGGCCTAGTTTCTGAGGAAACAACAGATTTTGGTTGGTGTGTTCTGAAACAAGTGCCATCAGGGATTTGATATGTTGCTTGTCATCATAAAACACATCTTAATCAGTCATTATATTGGAGGGTCCTTTGGAAAGTTTGAGAGAAAAGTCAAAAATCCTTCACTAGAGGCCTAGTTGGGCTAGAAGGCCTAGTTAAGGTGGAAAAGTGGATTTTGTTCAAGACAGAGGTTTTGGGATTTGATTTCATTTAAGACAAGTGTAATTGTGCTTGTTAAGAGAATTCCTAGGGTTTGGTTCCATAAGGAAAGCAAATAATTCATTTGGTGCATTATTGAGGCCTTATCTCCATACTGGTGCCTATTTGGAAGGTTGAGAGTGAATCATTATTAGCCTTAAGACTTTGTGTTTCTTTCAAAGTCCCTACCCTCTGCATCATTTGGTCATATGGTTTCTCAATGTAGAAGTAGAATAAATCAAAGTGGTCCATCATTCCCCAGTTATTGTTTCAATTGCAATAGGTATGGTTATAATTCAATTGAATTAAAAAATATGACACAAATTTTCAAATTGAAATACAAATGTTATGACTAGAATATATTTGGGCATATTACTAACCAGTGTAGATCAAGAGAAAATCAATGAAATAACTAGTCTAGAAAAAGAAATGTCGTGTGCTATAATCGTAGAAAATTTGGTCACATTGCAAGATTCTATAGAAGCAAGAAGGGTCTAGTAAACAAAGGGAAAAATATGTAGAAGGATGATATAGGAAAAGGAAAAGTTACTACAAATGAGATAAAGTATCAAATAAAGAAGACATGGGTGAACAAGAGGAATTCCGGTGTAGGAAATGAGTCCGCACCAGGATCTGGTGCTAGAAATTCCTCAGGGAATTAATTTAAGGCCTTTGGCCTAGGGGGAGCTCTCAAGAAAATATTTTACCCCCTAATTGTAGTTGTTATCAGAATGTGGTAAATTACAGTGATTGCATTACTAATGTACAGATGCTTTGGGAACACTTGTGGAGGAAATTTATGCAAAATTGAAGGTCCGTAGAAGAATTTTCCTTCACTAGACTATGAAAACAAGGTGTACAGAATACCTAGGGAAAAATAATTTATTTTGATAAAAATTTAGGCGTGCAAATGATAAAAGGTTACTTCTATTTATCATTTGTCACATTCTGTTTTGAGAAGAAGGTTGAAGAGCTCTACAAGCCAATTTTGGCGAGATACAAGTCTAAAGGTGATTCGGCGAACAAACCTTAATCAAGAGAAAGGTATTTATATGCAAAACTTGTGAATTTGAAATTTCTGAAATGGAAACTCCATTAGTGGTTGATATTAAGGATAGACCCCACCCAAAATTCAAGTGGCACCCATTAAAATCCATTGAGAAAAAAACATTAGGTGCATTTTCTTCTATTCCATATGGTGTTTTGCACATTGAAGATATTAGGGCATATGTTGATGCAAATGTTGAGGAATTAGGAAGCTCCTAGTTGTTAAATCTATACACAAATCACATTATGGGATAAGATCTCTATGTAAGGCTTGAATTTAAATCTTTGGAGGAGAATAAGTTCACACGGATCATGAAGTTTCCCATGTTCAATGAAAATGAATGGGCTCAGTACATACTAATTTGAGTGCATGCTAAGTTCATGTGGTTAAATCATCCCTTCAAGATCACAAGAGAAGATATAAGCATTGTTACTGGTCTGAATTCATTTGGTGGATTTCCCACATTGAAATCTTTGAAGAACCTGACAGTCATTGAGGCAACTAGTTCCATTTTTGATAAAAGAGCCATGAAAATTAATGACATAATTGAATTAGATGTGAAGTTTTCTTCTATGGTTATTGGATATAAAATCTATCACTCCAATGGGGATAACTCTATATCCAATATTGAAATCTATGCAACTTATCAAATGGTCAAGGAAAATGCAAAATATGACTTGTGTGAGTTACTCTAGAGCCAATTAATTGAGAATCTTCAAAAAATCAAGGACAAGAAGCACTCTTTCTAGTATGAAAATTTTCTATTATTCATATTTTTCTACTTCATGAATGAAGTTCCAGGAGTTGGTAAAGTACAATGGGAAGGTGATAGACTGGTGGTTGTTCAAATTTGAGACATTTCATATGGAATTGGTGATAGAAAAGCAAGGAAAACTACTATCTAGGGTTACTTCAAAAGCTTATAGAATGAAATGCAAGCCAATCAAAGGATTCCTACATCTATTATGGAAAAATATAAGGACACTATTTGCTTCATGATTGACATTGATCAGTGTTTGATGGAAGCAACAAAACCTAGAATAGTTTGGATAATGCCTACGAGATATGAGGTTGAAGAACACATTTTGGAGTTGTATGTCCAAAACTTGATGAGTAACCCTCGAGATTTGACATAAGAAAGGTTTGGTACCTTTGAAGAGAAGAATATGCAAGTGCATGGAGAACTAAAGAAGCCTATGATAGTCCAAAGGGTGAGAAAGGAAGTTAAAGCTTTTGCAAAAAGCATCAACATATCAATTGAAGTAGTGAGGGAAGCAAGGAAGAAAAGAGATAAAGCTAAAGGGGAGCCTACTAGAAATGAGTCAGCTAGTCTAGCATCATCCTCTTTCAGATCTAGATCTATAAGGATCTCTGCACTCTCATTTGGTCCTACAAAGAAATCAAGCCCAATAAAAGCTCAAGTCAAGACATCTAGAAGAGAAGGATAGAGGAAAATCACAAGAGTCTATGTTGTTGAAGATGATGAAGAAAATAAATTAGATGAAGAGGTAAGATAAATCAAGCATAAGGGTGTTAAGGCATCAAAAGTCTCTAAGGACAAGCCCTCTAGTGAAGGAAAAGCTAAGAAAAAGGTGAAAACTGATAAATCAGGTATGACTGTAGAGGAAGTGGAAAAAGATTTAATTAGGGATGGTAATCTAAAACCACTTTCTCAATGGTATGACACTTTTGATAGTGTCAATCAAAAAAATCTTGAAGAAGTAACAATAAAATATCTGAATATTTTCAATGTGACTCTTGTAGAAATAATTTCAAAGTTACCTAAAGGGTTATATGTAGTCTTGGAAATGAGGAGAGTAAATGCAAGAACTGAAGAACAAATGAGAGAACACATACTTTCCAATCTATGTTTGGTAATGTCAATAGAAGAAATTAAGAAAATTATCACTAATGCTAGAAAGGATTTTAAGAGAAAAACAAGGGTGAATAAGCTTATGATCGGGTAGACTAAAGAAGTAGAAAAAGACATTGAGAAAATTCTTAAGGTAGTTATGTTGAAGAACAGATATAACAATCAAGATGTTCGGGCTAATGCTAAAGAAGTGAAAGAAGACACATTTGAGGACACTCAAAATCCTCTAGATATGGAAGATAGTAAAATTTCCATGGAGACTAAAGCCCCTAAAGTTATGTCAATTTAGAAATAGAGATTACCATAGCCAAGCAAGAATATGTGATTGTAGAAAAAATGCTGAGGCAAAGGAGATTGCTATGGAAGCAAGAGACACTGCAAAGGTAGTAAGAAGTTTTTAGAAGAACAATACGAGGATTTTGACCCTGAATTGCTTGAAGGTCCTATCAACTTGGCCACTCTATCCCCTATTGAGAAGTTGAAGGTATAATCATTTGCTCAAACCAAGGCAAGGGAGGAATATATTGAAATCTAAGATTAAGGATAGTGAGATGTTAAGTCTTGCATTTGATATTGTGGAGAAGATCATGCCCACACATGTCAAGGATTCATCTAATTCTCCCTCTGGTCAACTGAAGAAACTTTTCAACTTTGTAAGTACTCACTTTGAGTCCCTTGAAAAGTCAATAGAGGATAAGGTCTAGGAAGAATTTGATGTAAACAAGTTTAGTAGATTGAAGAGTATGATTGCTAATGATAAATCATTATTAGCTACCTATGAAAAGAACATTCAAGGTGCATTATCTAAGGGTGGAAATATCTATAATTCATGCTTATCCATGTCAAAATTCACTGAGGTCACTGAGAAGAAAATTAAGGAATATTTGAAACAGTTAGTAGATATTTCTCAAGGCTTTGATCCTATAACCGTTTATGTAAGTAAAAAAATGTTGAGAGGGTATGTGAGCTCAAAGGATTAATTGGTCCTAAAATGTAGACAATGCTTAGTGCATTGAAGGAAGCACATGATGCTATGGTTGTCAGTGACCCAAAAAAACTGGAGTTAGTAGAGATGCAAACCTACATGTTCTGTGGTCACATGAATATTTTGGAGAGTCTCAAAAAGGGTTGGGACACTAGTTTAATCCTGTTAAAGAACAATTTTTTTGACATATTCAAGTTCATGTAAGTCAGAAAAAGCATGTTTGTATAGTATGTTTATAGAAAATTTGTAGGATTGTTGGTATGCAAATTCCCGTCTTTGCCATTGATGTCAAAGGGGGAGTGTGGGATAGTGAAAATTTTCATATTCATCTCAAGGGGAGTTGTGATTAATGTTTTTTTGAAGTTTTGAGGATTGGAGTGTATTCATGTTGGTACTAATTCCGACACTTAGTCATTTTTCACTAAGTGTTTTCATCAATGCCAAAGGGGGAGATTTTTGTCAAGAGACACTTCACAAGTGATCTGGTTTTGTCATTGATGGAAACCCTAGTCAGTAATCCTATCTACACCTCAATATTTTCTCATACCGGAATTCAAATTGATGATATGTGAAGAAAATAGGACATTCAACAAAAAAGGCTGACAAGGTGATTGTATCATGTTCAAGATATTTGAGGAATAATTGTTTAAGGTGTTTCATGTTTGAAGATGCTAGTTTGGGTTTGTGTTATGTTTCAACTAACATTGTTTGATTCACATTGATAATTATTTATGGATTGAGCTGACAGTTTGTAAATGTTTTATATTTTGTTGAAGCCGACATGGTGTTCTAATTTCTAGTTGTGGATATATATAATTGATTGTTCATATCATTTTGATATGCAATGAGATGTGATGCAAAATTCAAAATTGTTTTAGATCTATTATGCATAGTTTCACATGAGCAAAATAAAGATTGGTGATTCAGATTAAAGTAGATAAAGTTTCAAGAGCAAAATCAAATAGAATGTGAAGGATGTGATAAATGTGCTTAACTAGAACTATAAGCAAGCATTGGTAGATGCTATCTCATGGCTCATCCACTCCAATTCTCTTTTGTAAGAAAGTGAATCTTCTTTTGGGAATTAAGCCTTTTGTATTTGAGCAGTGAGCTCTAGGAAGTGTGACTGAATGCAAGTGCATTCCTGTGTAAACACTTATTTTGAGTATACTCATCATATTGTGGATTAATCTCCACTGTGGTTTTTCTCGTAATAGGGTTTCCATGTAAAAATCCTTGTCTTATGGTGTTGTGGTTGATTGCTTTATGTGCTTGCATATTTATTTTGGTTCAATTCTATAAGTGGTTTAAAGATCATGTTAATAAAGCTAAACTTTGCAGAACACTGATTCAGTCCCCCTCTCAGTGTTCCTTGATTCCAACAAAAAGCACCTGAACCATGTTCTCATCCACCAATTGTGCTGAGAATTGAAGTGGAATTACAAGTAATTCTATCTTTTGATTATTGTATATTGTACTACTTTGTTGTAAACTTTATATGAATATTTTGCAATTACAGCCTATTCAAACCATGTAACCTGAAATTATGACATTTGGAATTGAATAAAATTCATTACAATGACATGTGCTATGGTAGAATATATATTTTCAATTTGTGTCTTGAATTCATTATTCATATTGTCATGATTGATTTATTTTGTGTTATTTAAGAATGACACATTATATTTGGTATCAAAGCTTAGGGTTCAACTCTAGGCCTATAAGTCCATAGTGGTTGGAATTAGGGTTAGTCGACCCTTATTTTATTTTGATTTATCTTGTGAATAAAAAACCTTAATTGAATGTAGGTATGAGTCAATCCAAGTCTAGGAAAAAGGGAAAGACACTTAAGACATCCAAAAAGAAAAATTTCAAAGAAAACACAAAACTTTAATTCAAACCTAAAATCCCTGATGATGAGACCTTAGCCCATGCTCTTACTCATCTAAATTTAGAAAAGGGAAAAAAGATCAAAGAGTCTAAAAAAACTACAAAAACTAAGAAACCTTCTATTTTATGGTTGAGATGATAAGAGGAGTATTGTAGATGTTGAGATGGTGTTTGTGGTGCTTGATTTCCAAGTGCTTTTGAGAAAATTTGAATAAAAGAGGAAACAATGTGGTAAAGAGTGTTTAGTGTGGCAAAGTGATGTTGAATGTTTTGCTCTATATTTATTCATGGTTGAAGATATACACGCTTGGTTCAGATATGTTGATCAAAGGTGTTTTGAGGTGTTATATATAGAGTTTCATGTTATGGATCATTTGGTAGAAGAATTTGTATTCACCAATGTGTGAACTATGATACAATTTTGTTTGGGAGAAATGGTTTTCCTCTACATTTCTCTACATTTTGGTTTCTAGTTTTGTGTATTTGGGAGTGTTCTTATATTTTTCATATCTATATTATGTTTGATTTTTTTTGTTTTGGTGCTCCACACGGTTGGATTCATGAGTTAGGTATGTGCAGGATCATCATGGAAAAATAGGCCCTTAAGTGGCAAAAAATTCACAATAATCAGAGTTAGGAAACTTGATGTAAAAATTTGAATAAGTTATCTATATTATTTCAAAAATATGTAAGAATATAATCAATATAAAATTGAATTTAGTTTCTAAACTACTAGTTTTTTTTTTTAAAAGGCCATTTGGTGAAAATTTGAAATTTCAATGTAGTAGTACTTAAATTTCAAGGAAAAAATAAGTAGGTGTTTATTTGACCACCCTAACCACAATAAAATGATAATATTTTTTTATAAGATTTTAGATATAAGTAGAGGACTCATGTCCTAATGTGATGCATATTTTTTGTAATTTTTTTCCAAGTAAATAATTAGTTGTGAATTTTTTATTACAACTTTAAGAAAATATAAAAACTTGTATGTTTGACCACCTTAACTTGGTCAAAACTTCATGAAATTCATTTTTTTTAATCCTATAGTATGAAAAGCATACAATGTGACACATGTTTTAGATTCAAAAAATATGATACCATTTGAAAGCTATATATGTTTTTCAATCAGCCTATCAATAAAGACTTTAGTCATAATTCAAATAGAAAATGAATAATAATTAATTATTAAATTCAAAGTAAACCATAATTTATATTAGTGGAAAGCTAAGAAACTCCTTTAAAAACCATTTTTATTTAATCAATTTTTGGTAAAAAAAAGTTTTCAGCCACATACTCTACACATACCCATCATATCACCACTTTTGGCCCATCATCATCTTGCAAATACCCAGTTACAGTGTGTGGAAGGTTAACTAGGTGTATAGAATGAGTACATATATTCTTTCAGTGTATGATGTTATAAAGGATTTATTGGATTTTAGGGTGTTGATGGAATATTCTAGATTTTTTTAAGTGTTCTGAGTGATCTGTGAGTTGTCTTTGGATTTGAGGAAGTGTGTACCTAAATGTTAATGGTGTAAACATAGGTTCAGTCAACCTTGGGTGATTACACTAAATGCAGATATGCTTCGATGTTTTTGGAAGCATGGTGTGCATGCTTATGTGGATTTAGGTCCAAGTTAAGGTTTGATGTGGTCTACCTTCATTCCTCTCCACTGTGAGAATTTTTTGGTGCTGACCTAATTTGAATTTGCATGTTTGAGCTGCATAGCTAACCTTGAAAGATATTTTTAAGGTTGTGAATGGTGTAAATGCAAGGTGAATTGTTAAAGAAGTGCATGTAGATGCCAGGATGTTTTGAGATGAAAATTTAATCAGATGTAGATCTTAAGTGCGAACTTAATGCCAATGAATTCAATGAAGTGAGTGGAAGGATCTACATTTGCAAAAGACCTAAAGTTTCTAATAGCAGTGAGTTGGAGGTTGTTGATGGTGTAGAGTTGTAGTGATGTATCTTCTTTATTACTCTAAGATGGATTTCTCATTGCAACAATATTCTATCTTCTTCTTTCTAATTTGGTAGTGAGCCATTGGCAGTGAGCCCTTCTTTCTTTTGAGTACTGATCCCTCAAGTAGTGAGCCTATTGTATTTGGTATTGCAATTACTTTATATTGTGAGCTAATCCTCATTATGGTTTTTCCCTTTTTGGGTTTTCCACCTAAATCTTATGTTCTTGTGTGTTTGGATGTGCTCACATTACTATTTCTCATGTTTGTATTTTGGCAATTCATGATAAGGGTTTAATGGTTCTTAAGGGTTTAAAGATTAATGCATATCTAAATTTTAATCATGGTTTTGATGTTTTAATATACAATTGAGTCTCTCACACACAAATTTCTTGTGCATTCAACAATTGGTATTAGAGAAATGTTCCTTGGAAGAAAGTGTAATCACTTGAGGTAGATCTCAGATGGAGTACAAGAAGGAGGCTCCTTTGATTGATGGATTAGATTATCCATTCTATCTAAACTGGGATGGAAGGTTTCCCTGTTTCTCCAAGGTTCAAAATTTTGAAGTTTACTAAAACTAGATATACAATATCTACAAATGCTCCAAGTACTGATGATGAGATCAAGGCATATGAGAACAATGGAAAATAAAGGTATGCTCTTTTGAGTGATCTTTCTAATTCAAAACTTGTGAAAGTTATGATTCTTAAAATTTTTGGTGAAATCTAGAAAAAGCTAGAAAGTATCTATGAAGGAGATGATAAGGTCAAGCAAGAAAAGATGGAGAATTTTAATATTAGGTTTGAAATCCTAAGGTTGATTGAAGATGAAGATATTATAGGATACATGCATAGAGTGGAAAAAGTTGTCAATTCCATTAGAGGCCTTGTTGGGAAACTTGAAGACTAAAGTGAGGTGGTAAAGAAGGTATTAAGAACTCTTCCTAAATCTTATAGCCATAAATTTTCTACTATTAAAGAAGATCAAAATTTAGATCATAATTCTAGAGATCATATTTTTGGTTCCTTGACTACTTTTAAATTGAGATATTTTGGTCCAAGTGATTCAAGAAAAGAGACTACTTTTAAAGTTGGAAAAGCAGAGAAGAATGAGGAGTCTAATTTGGATGAGTTTGATGAGTTAGAAGAAAAAGTTGTGAAGAAATAGAAAAAGGGCACTAGAAAATACAGAGGTGAGTTATCTTTCAAATGTCTCAATTGTGGAAAGATATGTCATTGTGCTTCAAAATTTCTAGTCAAAGCTTCAAATGAAAAATTTAAGGAGAATAAATATAAATCAATTAAGATAAGTTATTATGTTAAAGAAGATGCCAACATATCTAATGATGAATCTGATTACTCAGATGATGAGAATGATGAATGCTTGTTCATGGCTCTAATGTTGGAACTAATTCTATTAACTCTGAGAAATGTATGAAGAAGGGAGTTGCTCTAGAAGGTCATAATGGAACTATGGTGACCACTTTTCATGCTAGAGAGGACAAAAACTACTAGATTATTGATCTAGTAGATGCTCAAATCATATGATAGGTGATAAGATTAATTTGTTAAACTTGAGAAGTTTGAAGGTGGTCTTATTAAGTTTGGAGATGATACATCTACTAAGATATGTGGAAAAGGCTCAATTAGTTTTGACAGAAAGAATAATACATATGATGTTCTTTATGTTAAGGGTCTCTGATATAATCTTCTAAGTGTAGGAAAAAATGTAGCGTAAATGATATAATCTTGTCTTTTAGGATGGTGGTTGTGAGACTAGGAATTCTTTTTGCTATAGGAAGAAGGACATATGGAAATGTTTATCAACTTAAGGGTACTAATGGTATGTGCTTTATGACTCAAATCAATGAAAGTTGGTTATGGTATAGAAGAATGTGTCACACCTATTTTGATATCCTAGTTAGGATCATCCCTACTCAAGTTGTAAGAGCTTTTCCAAAGATTATATAGCCTATAAAGGTAGTTTGTAAGGAATGTTAGGTTGCGAATCATACCCAAAAAATTTTCAATGTCAAAGAATATTCTACTACAAGACCTTTGGAGTTGGTGCATACAGACCTTTGTGGACCTACAACAACAAGAATTTTTCAAGGTGTCAAGTATTTTATGTTATTGATTGATAACTACTCTAGAATGACTTGGGTAACTTAAAGAAAAATGAGAAGCTCTAGATAAGTTTAAGGAATTTAAATCTATGGTTGGGAATGAAATGGATATGAAAATAAAATGTTTAATATCTGACAAAGGTGGGGAATTCACCTTCAATGAGTTTAACAAATTTTTTGAAGATCATGGAATAAAAATACATTTGTTAGCTCCTAGGACTCCTCAATAGAATGGAGTAGTGGAAAGGAAGAATAAGATGGTTCAAGAAGTAGCAAGGACAATGATGAAGGAAGACAATCTACCAGATGTATTTAATGGAGAGAAGCAATTCATACTCCTATCTATATACTTAATAGAGTGCAACCAAGGAAAAGCAATTCAAATACTCCCTATGAGTTATGGTATGAAATAAATCCTTCTATCAAATATTTCAAAGTGTTTGGAAGCAATTGCTATATCATAAAAGATGAAGAAAAAATAGGAAAGTTTGATGCAAGATTTGATGAAGGAATATTCCTTGGATATTCTACAAAATCAAGGATTACTGGGTATGTGCAGGATCATGATGGGTCAAAAAGTGGCAATATGATGGGTATGTGGCTGATGACTATTTTTTAACCCAAAATTGATGAAACAAAAAGGATATTTAAATGAGATTCTCATCTTTCTACTGATATCAATTATGCTTTACTTTGAATTTAATAAGTAACTATTATTCATTTTCTATTCAAATTATGACTAAAGTCCTAATTGATAGACTGATTGAAAAACAACTATACTTTTCAAACAATATCACATTTTTTAAATCCAAAACATGTGTCACATTCTATGTTTCCCATACTATAGGATTAAAAAATGAAAAAATTGAATTTCATGAAGTTTTGAACAAGTTAAGGTGGTCGGACATATGAGTTTTTATATTTTTGAAAAAGTTTTAATAAAAAATTCATAATTAATTATTTACTTAGAAAAAAATTACAAAAAAATATGCATCACATTGGGGCACGAGTCCTCTGGGTATGTGTAGGATCATCATGGAAAAAACAGGTCCTTAAGTGGCAAAAAAATTAGATAAATCAAAGTTAGGCAAGTTGACTTAAAATTTTGAATAAGTTATCTATATTATTTAAAAAATATGTAAGAATAGAATCTGTAGAAAATTAAATGTAGTTTATAAACTACTAAGTTTAAAAAAAAAAAAAAAATCTATTTGGTGAAAATTTGAAATTTCAATACAGTAGTACTTAAATTTTAGGAAAAAAATAAGAAGTAGGTGTTTGTCTGACCATCCTAACCACAATAAAATGATAATAATATTTTATAATATTTTAGATATAAGAAGAGGACTCATGTCTCGATGTGATGGATATTTTTGTAATTTTTTCTAAGTAAATAATTAATTATGAATTTTTATTACAACTTTTAAAAATATTAAAAACTCATATGTCTAACCACCTTAACTTGGTCAAAACTTCATGAAATTCAGTTTTTTCTTTTTTTAGTCTTATAGTATGCAAAGCATAGAATGAGATGCATGTTTTGGATTAAAAAAATGTGATACCATTTGAAAGCTATAGATGCTTTTCAATCGGTCTATCGATTAGGACTTTAGTCATAATTTGAATAAAAAAATTAATAATAATTACTTATTAAATTCAAAGTAAAGCATAATTTATATTGGTGGAAAGTTGATAATCTCCATTAAAAACTATTTTCATTTCAACAATTTTGGGTTAAAAGGGAATTAGCCACATACCCATCATATTTCCACTTTTTGACCCATCATGATCCTACACATACCCCTCTACTTATATCTAAAATATTATAAAAAATATTATCATTTTATTGTGGTTAGGGTGGTTAGAAAAACACCTACTTATTTTTTCCCTAAAATTTAAGTACCACTGCATTGAAATTTTAAATTTTCACCAAATAGATTTTATTTATTTTTAAACAAACCTAGTAGTTTAGAAACTACATTCAATTTACTACAAATTCTATTCTTACATATTTTTGAAATAATATAGATAACTTATTCAAATTTTTATGTCAAGTTGCTTAACTCTATTTTTTTTAAAAAAATTTCCACTTAAGGGCCTATTTTTTCCATGATGATCCTGCACATACCCTACTAATGCTACAACAAGAGGCTAAAAAGGATTATTGAAGGTGCAAGTGTCAAAGTGGATGGAGACTTACATAAAAGCTCGGTGTTCATAGAAGGATATGAATCAAATGAGTCCTCTTGCTGAGAAGAAGAAAAATATGATGGTGAAGAAAAAGAAGTGTAGGTTGAAGAGGAAGAAGCTTCAGAAAGGATCCCTAAGACCCCTAAGTATGTGTAGAAGAATTATTTTGAAGATTAGACCATTGGTGACAAAAGTAGAGGTCTATTGACAAGAAGAAAGGCTAATATGATAGAAGAACAAGTAAAGTTATGTTTACTTTCCAAAGTTGAACCTAAAATAGTGATTAAGTCATGTGAAGATGAATTTTGGATAAAGGCTATGAAAAACCTGATGTAGATTGAGAAGAAATAGACTTGGGAACTTGTCCCAAGACCAGTAAAAAAGAATGTGATTGGAACTAAGTGGGTGTTCTAGAATAAACGAATGAGAATGGAGAAGTTTTTTAGGAATGAGGCAAGGCTTGTGTGTAAAGGCTACTCACAAGTAGAAGGAATTGACTTTGAAGAGACATTTTCTTCAATTTCAGGGATAGAGGCTATTAGGATTTTTTTGGCTTTTGTAGCACATAAGGATTTCAAATTTTATTAGATAGATGTGAAGTCCACATTCTTTAATGGGGTATGTGCAGGATCATGATGGGCCAAAAAGTGGCGATATGATGGGCATGTGTAGGGTATGTGGTTGGAAACCTTTTTTACCCAAAATTGATGAAATGAAAAGGGTTTTTAAAGGAGATTCTCAACTTTCCACCAATATAAATTATGTTTTAATTTGAATTTAATAAATAATTATTATTCATTTTCTATTTAAATTATGACTAAGTCCTGATTAATAGGTTGATTGAAAAACATCTATAGCTTTCAAATGGTATCACATTTTTTGAATCTGAAACATGCATCACATTATATGCTTTTCATACTATAGGATTACAAAAAAAATGAATTTCATGAAGTTTTAACCAAGTTAAGGTGGTTAGACATACGAGTTTTTATATTTTTCAAAAGTTGTAATAAAAAATTCATAATTAATTATTTACTTGGAAAAAAATTACAAATGCATCACATCGGGACATGAGTCCTCTATTTACATCTAAAATCTTATAAAAAAATATTATCATTTTATTATGGTTAGGCTGGAAACACCTACTTCTTATTTTTTCCTTGAAATTTAAGTACTAAGTATGCATTGAAATTTCAAATTTTCACCAAATAGATTTTTTTCTTAAAATAAGCCTAGTAGTTTAGAAACTATATTCAATTTTCTATCTAGATTCTATTCTTACATATTTTTGAAATAATATAGATATTGTTGTGCATGTTTTGCACACATGCTCTGTAGTAGGCAGGGACCCCCCTTTTTTTTTTGCTTCCGATAGGCTACTTTTCTCCTGTCTTGTTTTGCATGCTCCATTTTCCAAGCCCAAATTGGTCATGTGCCTTCAAACAATCAAATCCCCCTGACCAAATTCACCTACTTGGGGTATTCAAATCCATGGAGAAATAAAGTCCCCTATCCTTTTTCTGCCTTTTGTTTTGTTCCTATTGGCTTGGTCCCTGATCGCTTGATTCACTTTTTTCCACATTTTTGACTTTGTGGGCAACTTTTTGGTGGATTTGGGATGTGTTTAGGGTGCTTAAGTGAACTGCAAAGGTTTCGTCAATATTCCATAAAGTTTTGGTGGTTTCAGAGCTTTCCCTCCATAATTCCCTTCCTCCTTGGCTGTTTGGAAATATCCATGGATCCCTGTCACTCTAGTTTCCACAATTTTGACTTTGGGGGAAACTTTTTGGTGGATTTGGGATGTGTTTGGGGTGCTCAAATGAACTTCCAAGGTTTCGTCAATGTTCCATTAAATTTTGGTGGTTTCAAAACTTTCCCTTTGGAATTCCCTTCCTCGGCTATTTGGAAACATCCGTGGACCCTTGTCACTTTGGTTTCCACATTTTTTACTTTGAGGGAAACTTTTTGGTGGATTTGGGATGTGTTTGAGGTGCTTAAATGAACTACCAAGGTTTCATCAACGTTCCATTAAGTTTTGGTGGTTTTGGAACTTCGTACCCCTTTTACTATTTGGAAACATCTGTCGACCCCCGATGACTCGACCTCCAGAGCCCGGCCCCTCCGTGGCCGCTTTGAACATCCATAGAGCCCTAGCAGCCTGGCCTCCAGAGCCTGGCCCCTCTGTGGCCATTTATGGGATTTCATCCCTCCATGGTCATTTTTGAGATTCCATCTCTCTGTGGCCATTTCCAAGATTCATCTCTCCATGGCCATTTCTGTGACTCCATCTCTTTGTGGCCGTTTTGAACATCCATGGAGCCCCAACAGCTTGGCCTATGGAGCTCAACCCCTCCATGGCTATTTCCAGGATTCCATCTCTTTGTAGCTATTTCTGGGACTTCGTCTCTTTGTGGCCATTTTGAACATTCGTGGAGCCGTGACGGCCCAGCCTCCGGAGCCCAACCTCTCTGTGGTTGTTTCCGGGATTCCATCTCTCCATGGCTGTTTCTGGGACTTTGTCTCTCTGTGGTTGTTTTAAACATCTATGGAGCCCTAACAGCCCGACCTCTAGAGCCTAGCCCCTCTATGGTTGTTTCTAGGATTCCATCTCTCTGTGGCCATTTGCAGGATTTCACCCCTCTGCGGCCATTTCTGGGATTTCATCCCTCTGTGGCTGTTTTGAACATCTATCAACCCCTAGCCCTCAGAGTGTCGCACCTCTATGGCTATTTTGAGCTTCCAATTTTGTCAAATGAGTCCAATCTTAAGGAAGTTTTTTGGGCACTCTTCCTTCCCCTTTTCCCATACGCTATAATTGAAAGATTTTAGTTTTTCTATGTTTTGTGGGGTCTGGGAACTTCCCTTCTGGTTTGTTGTCCCTTGTTTGCTGCCCACCCCCTTAGGCCTACATTGATGTTTATGATCTAAATGAGCCCCAAATATGAATATTATGATGTTTTGATGATGCATGGATGAATCTAACAAAGATTTTGCAAGATTTGACTAACATTTTCTTTGATTTGTGTATGAAAGAACTTATGACACTTCATGTATGCATGATTCAAGGAGCTTACCATCAGTCTATTAGGAGACCCATTGAGAAAGCTAAACAAGGAATGCACATAGCTCCTGTCACCATTCATTTTATACCCACCTTTCCTCGTAGCACCCATCAAATAAAGCTAGCATTAGAAGAAGCTTCTTGCTAAGGAAGTCAAGGAAAAAAATGCAGGGGGCTGGTCTTGAAGAAAGCATAAGAGAGATGTTCGCCCAAATTAGAGGCAACCAATCCATTGATGCCAATCATCAATGAGCTCGTTTGATCCAAGGAAGAACACTATAAAAACATCAAGAAGACAAATTTTAGGTAGTTTCTGCTATAGTGAAAAGGGAAATCAGCTAAATGACGAAATTGCTACAATGACTAGCACTAGATGAAAAAATAGAGAAAGGACAAGGAATGTATTTTTAATTACTGAATATTTTGGGGTAGGTGAAACCCTAATGTAATTGAATCTAGGCCACTCATTGTGAATTAATCCTAGCTGTTGATTTGGGCTTTGTTAAACTATAAATAGGGGCTTGCCCCTCATTTTTAAGGGTTGGAGAATTGATGTAAAGACATTCTGTAATAATAGAAAGCAACATTGCATGATTTATAGGTGTTCCTTTTGAGTTTGCTCTTTATGTATGCATGGTTCAACTTCCCTACTAGTTTAGGTGTTAGTTTCTTGAATGGGAGTGGTGATGGTGTTTGTTGTTTTGTGCAACTATAGGTTTCTCTTGGCCAAGAAAAACCTAGTTTAGGGAGTTTGTCTACTGTAACAGACTCCATGATCATTGTTCATTTGTAGTTTTAGGTCTAGGAACCTTCTCTCTTCCCTGTCCTTTTCCCTTTTTTTAATGAGTGACCTATGCTAAGGTTCATTGCACATTGTAAAGCTAAATCTAGTGATAAAATTGGAGTTCAAGACTGCTGTGTGAACCTACAACAAACACACAACAACTTCCCCATCTTAGGAACTCCATTTCAAGACCCAACTTCCCATACTTTGTAACTCATTCGTAAGTTTGCCTTGTGATTCTAGCAAATCACATAAACCAACTAAGATATTCCAAGAACTATCAAGACCTGACATTAGAGACCTTGGGATAGTGTTCTACAACCTAATTGTGGAAGATTGTCTTTCAAGAGAGGTGATGCACCTATGCATTACCTATGTTGAGAAGTGCATAAAAAAAACATCAAAAAAACTAGTGCTAGAAGGAGGGCTGACATGTTGGGAATACAAAGCTAAAGGTTGGAAGTGATTCATTTTATGCCCTCCTCCTCTTAATGTCATCAATAGAACTGGCGCTAGGAGGGATTGACATGTTGAGGCTACAAAGCTGAAAGTTGACACCTTGAAAAGAGAACTTTCAAAGAATAACTTTGTGATAGGGAGATATCTTTTAAGACAAGTAGAAGTTGAGTCAAAATGGAGCAGCTTGCACAAATTGACATCTCTCAGTTGCATGTAGATTTGAATAAGAGATTGAAGAAGCCATTGCAATAATTTGCATTGGTGGATAGATGTCGGATCCATTGCACTCATAGGCACAACAAATTGGGATATTTGAACTTCTTGAGCAAAATCGAAAGGATCTTGTAGGGAGAAATTCACTTTTGGGAAATATACCAGCCCTTGGCTCTCGAAGACCCAAAGGAAGAGTTGAAAACAATGGTAGCCAAAGCATTCAAGGAGTTGATCCAAGAACATTTGAGTAGCAAGGATAGACCAAGATTGGAGGAAGTACTAATAGCAAGTTGGTGTAGATTTCACAATGCACCACATTCAGAATTTACATGTCCATCATGTGACAACATCATTTCTCAAGCCAAGGGTTGTTCAAACAAGTTGGACTAGCCAAATCCCAATGAAGAGAAGTTATCCTATGAGTCAAAAGAGTTGTCAACATCTAGAGGACTGCAAGGTAAGGATGAACCAAGAAATTTGATACAAGCTAATATTGGAGCGGTAGACATTGAAGTTGAAAACTAGGAGGAAGAGACAAATTTCACTAGGACAGCAAGGTGCCTTGGTGAAAATATGATTGAAATTAATTTAGAATGCCTTCCCTCTACCAATCAAGGGCAGTCCTCCACTCTAGAAGAAGAGAAGTTGGTAGGTGATGATGAATCAACAAAGTCTACAGCCATGCATGTTGGGACAACAAATGAAGATGCTGAAGAACAAGAAGAAGAAAAGGTTGACAACATTGGAGTAGTAGAAAATGATGACAAAGGTATAAGTGAAATCAAATTAGAAGAACTCTCATTCGTCAATGACAGTGATCAAGAATCTAAAAATGAAAGTTTGGAGGAGTGGGAACAACCACTCACCACGGTTGTCTACCATCATGCTTCTTTTTCAAGTGATGATGAGGACCCAATAGCAAAAAGATATGGCCAACTCATCTCTAGATTAGCAAAGGATTGGTCTGGACTAGGATGTCAAGTGGATTTGGAGCTATTGCTATTACCAACCTGGTACAAACTTCATAATTCATCACACTCTAAATTTGTATGCGAGTTATGCAAAGAGGCTATTGAAAAAGTTAGAGGACAAGTGGAGCAACCAAGTACCCAACCTCCTCTACTTGTTTCCCACATCGAAGAAGAAGACCAAAAGCCTGAATCAAGTGATGGCTCAGCTGAAGGTGGACCTCAAGAGGATGTTGGAAAAATAATAGAAGGACAAAAATATAGTCTCGGACTTCTGAGCGATGAAGTAGATCAAGCAGGAATGTTGTCCACCAGTCTCCAAGAAGTTCTTCCTCTTGAAGAGCAGTTGTGTACCATGGACGATGGGATTTTTGGCGAGTCTTTGGAGGGGAATCATGCAGTAGAATTTGGTCCCCTTGATGAGGTTCCATCAATTAATGACTTCTTTCCATTGGGAGATGCACTACGAAGGTATGCTCATGTCAAGGAAGAACACATCCCAGAAGACGATAGTGATGAATACATACTCCTTGAGCCCCTGAACAATGATGCTCTAGATTGGGAGAGGAACTTCTTCTCTATTTACAATGATAGTGAGCAAGAGGAAACGAGTGAATGTCATGATGAGATGCATTAACAACAAAGGGAAGAAGACAAAGGTGGGGGTGTTTTGATGGCTTCCAACAAGTATGACAGAATTGACCAACTACAAGATGCAACTTGCAGCCCTTCTGCCATGATCATTGTTGATCCTTCTTTACATTCAGGGAGTTGCAATGGGGTAGATTTGTCCATGTCATTATCCCATGAAATTGAACATCATAAAAAGGAGGTTGATACTTGGGGAAGTAGATGAGACAACATACTATTGTTTGAGGACAGTAAACAAGTGGATCCCAAGTTTGCAAATGATTAATGTGGAGAAGTATTTCATTTTGAAGAACTACCAACAAGGGTTGTAGGTCCCATTGGTAGATTGGAAGAGCTGTTTACTACCCCATCCTCCTACCCTTATGCAAGCTTAATATTTGAAGTGTTGTACCCTCCACAACACCCGCTTGAGGCTACTGATGCAACAATCAATGATGTTGTGCTTGCTCTCGACTATCCAACACTACCACCTCCATGTGATGACATCCATGTTCTATCCTTCCTTGCTCTAGTTAATTTTCATAGTTTCATTTATCATTTTGATTATGGGAATGAGGAAAAATGAACATGTTCATGGATTAACCATGGGTTCAACAAAGCTCCTGAATTGCTGATTTTTCATGATGACGTGATTGAACTTGAGTGCTGCAATATTAAACTTCCATTTTCTAAATATAAAGATAAATTTGCATGGTTAAGGATGATAATGATTTCCAATTTTATTTTTCATGCACTACAAAATCCAATGAATGTTAATGTTGGCTTGCCCTGCTTGAACATAGTACTTTGTAAATATCTCTATACATAGCACATTTTGAGTAGTATAGGTTTCCTATAAATACTTCACTTTCCTATTTTCCTTAGGTTAGTTGGTTTGTTGTAGGTTTTCTTTTTTTTTTCTTTTGCTTTGCTCGGGGTTCCTCTACTTTTAGTTGGGCACATCTATGCACACAACAACCATACTTATTGCCTGGGGTTGTTCTACTTTTTTTTTGTCAAACTCTAATCAAGTCTTCAAAGTGGATAGTGAAGGTCTTTTGTTAGTGTCAAGTGATCTGGGTGTTTGATTCAAGGAGGATATTTGTTGGTTTAGTCTGACTCTAACGTATTCTAAAATATTACAGCTCTTACGCATCTTAAGAATTTGATGGTCACTATAGGGCCTTTTGTGAAGTTTAGTTAAATGAGAAATCTAAAATTCTGCTCTAGTGCCACTATGATTCTCAACCCTAGGTGCGAGCTTCAATACTTGTGGGTTGAAATAAAAGAGGTAAAAAGAGAAAATAAAGAAAGAAATAAAACATTGAAAATTAAAAGAAAGAGAAAATTCAACTTTTCGGGGTATCACAGCAACAACCTCGTCGAGGCTATGGATGTCTGACTGGTAGTGAGGAAATGTCCTAGATGCTTTTGGAGTTAGAATAAACTATGTAGCTTAACTTGACGGAGCTTGGGTTCTTGTAGCAACCTAAGGATGGGAATTAACACAATTGCACACACTTGGATTTTTAGCATATTGAAGATTGGGTTGGCTAGTGGTTTTGATCCTTTGGTTGGGCATCTGGTTTGTTTTCCCTGGCATGAAGGTCAGAACCAGAGATTCTAGGTTCATGATTCTAGTTTTTCATCAAAATTCTCTGGAGCATTTCCCTAGCGAGTCACCATTTGTTGTGCATGTTTAACACACACCTCGTAGTCGGCAACGACCCCCTTTTTTTCGCTCCTAACAAGCTGCTTTGCTCCTATCTTGTTTTGTGTGCCTCATTTTCCAAGCCCAAATTGGTCATGTGCCTTCAAACGATCAAATCCCCCTAACCAAATTCACCTACTTGGGGTATTCAAATCCGTGGAGAAATAAAGTCCCCCATCCCTTTTCTGCCTTTTGTCTTGTTCCTGTTGGCTTGGTCCTTGATCGCTTGATTCACTTTTTTCCACATTTTTAACTTTGGGGGCAACTTTTTGGTGGATTTGGGATGTGTCTAGGGTGCTTAAGTGAACTACCAAGGTTTCGTCAATGTTTCGTAAAGTTTTGGTGGTTTTAGAACTTTCCCTCTGTAATTCCCTTCCTCCTTGGCTATTTGGAAACTTCTGTGGACCCCTGTCACTCTAGTTTCCACATTTTTGACTTTGGGGGCAACTTTTTGGTGGATTTGGGATGTGTTTGGGGTGCTTAAATGAACTTCCAAGGTTTTTTCAACGTTCCATTAAGTTTTGGTGGTTTTGGAACTTTCCCTTTGAAATTCCCTTCTTCCTTGGCTATTTGGAAACATCCGTGGACCCCTGTCACTTTGGTTTCCACATTTTTGACTTTGGGGGAAACTTATTGGTGGATTTGGGATGTGTTTGGGGTGCTTAAATGAACTGCCAAGGTTTCATCAATGTTCCATTAAGTTTTGGTGGTTTCAGATCCTCGTCCCCCTTTTGTTGTTTGGAAACATCTATTGACCCCTGATAGCCCAACCTTCTGAGCTTGGCCCCTTTTTGGCCATTTCTGAGATTTCGTCTCTCTGTGGCCATTTCCGGGATTCCATCTCTTCGTGGGAATTTTGAACATCCATGGAGCCCTGATGGCCTAGCCTCTAGAGCCAGGCCCCTCTGTGGCCTTTTCTGGGATTTCGTCTCTCCATGGCCATTTCTGGGATTTCGTCTCTCCGTGGCCGTTTCTGGGACTCTATCTCTCCATGGTCGTTTTGAACATCCATGGAGCCCTAGTGGCTTGGCCTCTGAAGCCCAACCCCTTTGTGGCCATTTCCAAGATTCTTTATCTCCGTGGTTGTTTCTAGGACTCCATCTCTTTGTGGCCGTTTTGAACATCCGTGGAGCCTCGATAGCCCAGCCTCCAGAGCCCAGCCCCTCCATGGCTGTTTTCGAGATTCTATCTCTATGTGGCCATTTCCAGGACTCTATCTCTCTATGGCTATTTCTGGGATTCGTCCCTCCATGGCCATTTTGAACATCCGTCAACCCCCAACCTCCGGAGCCCAGGACCTCTATGGCCATTTTGAGTTTCTAGTTTTTTTCAAATGAGTCCAATCTTAAGGAATATTTTTGGGCACTCTTCCTTCCCCTTTTCCCATGCACTATAATTGAAAAATCTTAGTTTTTCTATGTTTTGTGGGGTCTGGGAACTTCCCTTCCGGTTTGATGTCCCTTATTTGCTGCCTGTCCCCTTAGGCCTACATTGATGTTTATGATCCAAATAAGCTCCAAATATGAATATTATGATGTTTTTAGTGATGTATGGATGAATCTAACAAGGATTTTGCAAGATTTGACTAACATTTTCTTTGATTTGTGTATGAAAGCATAACATTTTCTTTGATTTGTGTATGAAAGCACTTATGACACTTCATGTACGTAGGATTCAAGGAGCTTACCATCGGTCTATTAGGAGACCCATCGAGAAAGTTGAACAAGGAATGCGTATAACTCCTGTCACCATTCATTTCATACCCACCTTTCCTCGTCGCACCCATCAACAGAGCTAGCATTAGAAGAAGGTCTACGCCAAGGAAGTCAAGGACAAAAATGCAAGGGGGTGGTCTTGAAGAGAGCATAAGAGAGATGTCCACCCAAATAAGAGGCAACCAATCTATTGATGCCAATCGTTAATGGGCTCGTTTGATCCAAGGAAGAACACTGCAAACACATCAAGTAAGAAGACAACTTTCAGGCAGTTTCTGCTATAGTGAAAAGGGAAATCAGCTAAATGAAGAAATTGCTACAGTGTTTGGCACTAGATGACAAAATAGAGAAAGGACAAGGAATGTATTTTTAATTGCTAAATATTTTGGGGTAGGTGAAACCCTAATGTAATTGAATCTGGCCACTCATTGTGAATTAATCCTATCCATTGATTTGGGTTTTGGAAAACTATAAATAGGGGCTTGCCCCTCATTTGTAAGGGTTGGAGAATTGATATAAAGACATTCTGCAACAATAGAAAGCAACATTGCATGATTTATAGGTGTTCCTTTTTAGTTTTCTCTTTATGTATGCATGGTTCAACTTCCCTACTAGTTTAGGTGTTAGTTTCTTGAATTGGAGTGGTGATGGTCCTTTGTTGTTTTAGTATTTGATGAACTTCCAACTCATGCTTTTTGTGGTTCATTGATGATGAATCACTATGGAAAGCTAGTTTGAGCCTTTTTCCTTTATTGCTGCAACTTAGTTTGATTGCATGTACATGATGTGTGTATGTAATGTGAAAATATGCAATCTTTAGAAGATTGCACTAGTTTTGTGCAACTGTAGGTTTCTCTTGGCCAAGAAAAACCAAGTTTAGGGAGTTTTTCTACTGTAACAACCTCCATGATCATTGTTCATTCGTAGTTTCAAGTCTAGGAACCTTCTCTCTTCCCTGCCCTTTTTCCCTTTTTTTAATGAGTGACCTATTCTAAGGTTCATTGCACATTGTAAAGCTAAATCCAGTGATAAAAATGGAGTTCAAGACTATTGTTTGAACATACATTAAATGCACAACAACTTCCCCATCTTAGGAACTCCATTTCAAGACCCAACTTCCCATGCTTTGTAACTCATTCATGAGTTTTCCTAGTGATTCTAGAAAATCACATAAATCAATTGAGATATTCCAAGCACTATCAAGACCTGACATTAGAGACTTTGGGGTAGTGTTTTGTAATATGATTGTGGAAGATTGTCTTTCAAGAGAGGTGATGCACATATGCATTACCTATGTTGAGAAGTGCGTAAAAAACACATGAACATATAACTTATTCAAATTTTTATGTCAAGTTGGCTAACTCTGATTTTTCTGAATTTTTCACAACTTAAGGGCCTATTTTTCCATGTTGATCCTATAGATACCCAATGGTGAGTTAGAAAAAGAAGTATACATTGAACAACTAGAATTTTTTCAGTTGTTAGAAGATCCTAATATGGTATGCATATTGAAGAAGGAATTATATGGACTCAAGCAAGCTCCTAGAGCTTGGTATGCAAGATTGGATAGGTACTTTTTTCAATAGGGACTCAATAAAGGTATTGTAGATAGCAATATTTACTTTAAAGTTGAGAAAGATCAAATTTTGATTGTGGTCGTATATGTTGATGATATAATCTTTGGAGGAAATGAAAGTATGGTGCAAAATATTTTTAGAAAAGATGCATAAAGAGTTTGATATGTCTATGTTTAGGGAGATGAATTTCTTTCTTGGACTACAAATCTATTAGACAAAGAAAGAAATATTTATATCACAATCAAAGTATGTTAAGGAAATGCTAAAAAAGTTTAGAATGGAAGACTCTAAATTGGTATATACTCCTACAGTTATTGATTATAAGTTGAGTAAGAATGAAGAATCACTTAAAGCTAATTAGAGAAAGTATAGATCAATTATTGGAGGACTATTGTATTTAACTATTGCTAGACTAGATATCATCCATCTAGTTTTTCTTGTGGCTAGATTTCAAGAAGACCCTAGAGAGTCACTATATTTAAATACTTGAAGGGCACTCTAAAACATGGTTTATGATATCCAAAGGATACTAATTTCTCTCTAAGTTCTTATACAAATGTAGATTTGGAAGGTTGTATGGATGATAGGAGAAGTACAAGTGGTGGTTCTTTCTTTCTTGGAAGTAGACCAGTGTCATGGCTAAGAAAGAAGTAGGATTCAATGTCATTATCTAAAACAAAGGAAAAATGCATTATTGCAGCATCATACTACACACAAGTGTTGTAGATGAAGCAAAACTTGAAAGATATCAAAGTTTCATATGATGAACCAATTCCTATCTTGTGTATTAATATAAGTGCTATCAATATTTCAAATAATATGGCAATGCATTCAAGGACAAAGCATACCTTAATTCGGTATGACTTTCTAAGAGAAAAGGTTGTAGAGAATCAAGTGAAGTTGGAGTTTGTACCTACTAAAGATCAGGTTATAGATAACTACAAAAAGGCTCTTCCTAAGGATACTTTTGAGTATCTTCAAGAGAAGTTAGGGGTTATTTCCCCTCCTTCAATTATATGCATAATTTGATGCATTAGTCTAGCAGATTTCAAGATTAATTCCTTGTTTTGTATTGGTGTTGGTGGATACCTCTCAGGAGGAGTAGGTAGTGGAATTATTGGTTGTTGTAGTTAAGTAGAGTAAATGTTGTCATTATGTTGTATGCTGGTGCTATCAAAGGAATTGAAAGTTGAGGTTGTAGAGAAGTTCTTATCCCTTATAGGTGTTTCCCTTGGGGGAGAGAAAGTATATGTGATTGTTGTCAAAGGGGAAACAAAGAAAATAAAATATGTGTTTCCCTTTGCCATTGATTTCAAAGGGAGAGAGATTTAAATGAAATACATTATGAAGTAAGGGGGAGAATGAGAATTTTTTTGAAAGTGTTGATGCTTGTGTAAGGGGGAGTAGTGTACACTAATGTGCAATATATGTTGTTGACTAGAGTTGCTGGTTGTTGTAGATGGTTTTGCACTAATATGCAATATATGTTGTTGATTAGAGTTGTTGGTTGTTATTGATGGTTTTTCATATCATGTGTTGCCATAAATGAAAAAGGGAGGTATTTTTGGATTTTTGTTGTTGTTATTGATGTCAATAGATCTTTGTTGTTGTATTGATGTTAACCTATGGAGATGCTTCAATTGGATGTATTATGTTGTCATTAGTAGTATCATTGATGTCAACCTCTAGTGTTGCTTTGATGAGAATATATTTGTGTATTTTCAACCTCTTATGTGGTTGATATGATAAGAAGAGTATTGCAAATGTTGAGATGGTGTTTATGGTGCTTTGTTTCAAAGTTATTTTGAGAAAATTTGAACAAAAGAGGAAATAGTGCGGTAAAGAGTGTTCAGTGTGGCAATGTGGTGTTTATTGTTTTGATCTACCTTTATTCATGGTTGAAGATATGCTTGTGTGGTTTAGACATGTTGATCAGAGGTTTTCTAAGGTGCTATATCCATAGTTTCATCTTCTAGATCATTCAGTAGAAGTTGTGTTCACTAGTGTGTGAACTATGATAAAGTGTTGTCTGGGAGAAATGGTTTTGCCCACATTTCTTTGCATTATGGTTTCTAGTTTTGTAGATGTGGGTGTGTGCTTATATTTCTTATATATATCTTTAGTCTATTTTTTTTATTTTTTAGTGCTCCGTATAGTTGGATTCATGAGTTACAATGTGTGGAAGGTTAACTAGGTGTACAAAATGAGTATGTTCTTTAGGTGTATGTTGTTGTGAAGGATTTTTTGGATTTTAGGGTATTGATGGAATATTCTAGATTGTATTGACGTAATGTGTGTGGCCTGTGAGTCATATTTTCATTTAGGAAGTGGGTACTTAAATGTTAATGGTGTTAACATAGGTTTAAATGACCTTGGGTGTTTACACTAATTACAGATATAATTTAGTGTTTGTGGAAGTGTGGTGTGGCATGTATATGTGGATTTAGGTCTGCTTGTTAAGGTGTGATGTGGTCTACATTCATTCCTCTCCACTGCTAGATTTTTTTGTGTCGACCTAATTTGAATTTGCATGTTTAAGGTACATAGCCGACCTTGAAAGATTTTTTTAAGGTTGTGAATAGTATAAAGGCTTGGTGAATTGTTGGATAAGTGTGTGTAGATGAGAGGATGTGTGGATGTGTTGAGATGATTGAATTTAATTATATTTAGAGATATGAGGTGTGAGCTTAATGCCTATGACTCCAATGTAGTGAGCAAAGGGGTCTACATTTGTAGAAGACCTAAAGTTTCTGATAGTAGTGAGTTGGAGGTTACTAATGGTGTAGAGTCATAGTGGTAGAGATTTAATGTTACTTTGATACGATTTCTCATTGTAACAATATTCTATCTTCTTCTTTCTAATCTAATAGTGAGCCATCAGTAGTGATCCCTCTGATAGTGAGCCTATTGTATTCAATATTGCAATTACTTTATATTGCAAGCTAATCCTCATCATGGTTTTTCCCTTCTTGGGTTTTCCATGTAAATTTAGCATTATAATGTTTTTAGATGTGTTCACATTATTATTTCTCATGTTTATATTATGCTAATGCATGATAAGGGTTTAAAGTTTCTTAAGGGTTTAAGGATTAATGCAGATCGAGTTATGATTTTTTAATGTACAACTTATTTAACCCCCATCTCAATTGTCTTGTGCATTCAAAATAGATTTGTATGAATTCATTCCTTCAAGGAAGCCATTGAAGGGTGGTGAGTTGGAGCACTTTGTGAATTCATCATTCCTTCCTACCATTTATCTTTCTACCATTGGCATTGCCATTGTGGAAGTGGAAACATAACATGGGGTTTGACCAAGGCAAGCCCTTCTTCTTTCTTTGAATGTGTAGGTTTCAGGTTTGAAGAAGATTGAAGAAAGATTGAAGATCAATTATTTTTTGTTACAATTGAAACCCTACACCTTGACAACTCATGAAACTTAGTTACAAAATTATCTGATAGTGATCCAAAAGTGTGAAAAGTGGGAAACAAAAGATTTGATCAAAAAGTAGAGGACTAAAAAAATAGATTTGAATTTTCCATACAAAGAAAATGGCATTTGGGGCACATATTTCATCCATTTTTAGCTCCATATTCAAACCATAAGTGCATAGTTGTTTATGTAGTATTTCTCTCTTTTTTGATTTCTTAGATCTACTATATTTGCACTAGAATAGTAATTTTCATCATTAGTTCAATTGAATCATTGCATTTCATCCTTAGGTCGCTTTCAAATTTGGTTAAGGGCTAGTTGACTTACCTATCAGGCTGTAATTCAATCATATACCTTTCCCAAAGCCAACCAAACCCCTATATCAACACACACATTTACCATTCCAAATGAAATTAATGGAAAGGTGTTCAAACCCTAAGATGAAAGCTCTAAGTTGTCCCTTCCCACATGTTTTAGTTTCTTATAGCATGATTTATTTTTTGCATTAGTGATGTTTAAGAGAAGGGTATAGAGATGCTACTTTTTGATGGTACAAATAATAATATTGTATATCTCTACATTTCAAATGATTGTAATAACTTTGAGCATGTTTATTTTGATGAGGAATTGGGTTTTCGTGAGAAATAGGTAGGAAAATTTATAGTAGGAATGAACACAAGGAGAATTTTCCTATATGATGAGCTTATATCTCTACCATTTATCATAAGTTTGAATTCTTCTTGGTGTAGATACAATTCTATTTTTGAAAGTGACTTGGAGTATGAATATTTTGAAGAGGGTTAGCTCATTGAGTAATAAAATTTTAGGAAGGGGGATTAGACACCTTATTATCAATATACAATTGTTGTTATATCCCATGTCCCTAGTTTCTATTAGTTTTATTACTATAGGTTGAATCTACTAGTATGATCCTCAGGATCTAGACTAGGTACGTGTTGAGCTTGATTAACTTGTGACAATTCTTTGTTATGATATTTTAAGGTGATGCATTGTAATGAAGATGGGGAAAATAAATACATTGCATTTATCAATAGGTTCCCACATGATGATAAATTGAGGTATGCATCATGGAAAGATAAGTTCATATCCATGGAAGAAACTATTACATATATTGTTTTGGGTATGTGCAGGATCATCGTGCAAAAAATAGGCCCCTAAGTGGCAAAAAATTCAGAAAAATTAGTGTTAGGCAACTTGACGTAAATATTTGAATAAGTTATCTATATTATTTCAAAAATATGTAAGAATATAATTTGTAGAAAATTGAATTTAGTTTCTAAAATACTAGGTTTATTTAAAAATAAATAAAATATATTTGGTGAAAATTTGAAATTTTAATGCAGTAGTACTTAAATTTTAGGGAAAAATAAGAAGTAGGTGTCAATCAAATACCTAACCATATTAAAATGATAATACTTTTTGTAATATTTTATATATAAATAGAGGACTCATGTTTGGATGTGATGCATATTTTTTGTAATTTTTTCCAAGTAAATAATTAATTATTAATTTTTATTACAACTTTTAGAAAATATAAAACTTCGATGCAATGCGACCACCTTAACTTGGTCAAAAATTCATGAAATTTAATTTTTCATTTTTAATCCTATAGTATGTGAAGCATAGAATGTGACGCATGTTTTGGATTCAAAAATATGATACCGTTTGAAAGTTATAGATGTTTTTCAATCAGCCTATCGATAAGGACTTTAGTCGTAATTCTAATAGAAAATGAATAATAATTGTTTATTAAATTCAAATTAAATCATAATTTATATTTTTGGAAAGCTGAGGATCTCCTCTAAAAACCCTTTTTGTTTCATTAATTTTGGGTGAAAAAAAAGTTGTCAGCCACATACCCTACAAATATTGCCACTTTTTGGCGCACCATGATCCTGCACATACCCTTTTAATAGAATTAAATGAATTAAGTTACAAATGTGTATCCACCTTTCATTATGATTTAGGAGAGGAAAAATTAAATTAGTGACTTAAAGAATGAGATTTTTCTCCTTGGATGGAAAGATATTCAACATAAAGCACCTAAATTGTAGGTCTAAAATTGTGTTTAGATGTTCATAAAATATTCTAGTGTGTTGTATGTCAAATATTATATATGGAGAAGTATATGGCCTATGAAATGTTCATGAAAATTTTCTAAACTTGGTTTGGTAATATTGCATACCACCTCAAGGTCTTGGCCAAAGGGCTGATGAAGTTTCTAATTCACAATTCATTAGATTCACATTGTTTTGTTACTATAAATTTGTGTCTTGTATATATCAAGTGTTCTATATTTTTACAATCTTGACACTTGTTCCAATCAAGATGAAGTGTTTCTTTTTCCTAATCCTATTTTTTTCTCTGGTTTAGTTTTCCACCTAGAGATAAGTTGGGATCTCATTGTTCCTATAAGAGGTACAAGTCCCCAACTAGATCCAATGTTAGAGCCTAACTTTATAGGCCTCAAAATTATTGTTCCCTTGCATTGTATTAGATTTTTGATAACCATCCATATATAACCAATCTAAGATAGTATAAGGAGGTTTTCCATGGCTCAAAATTTTATCCACATGCTACATCGTGTCATCACCTATGTGATCCTCTAGTGTCAAAGGTTGTAAAAAATCCAAAAATTCACATGTGTGTTAGGTCTATTGGGTCATTTCCAATAGTTTTTAAAAGTTATTAGAGTTTCAAACATTTGAATTTATTGATGCTAGTATACCATCCTTGTCATCTCTGACTTCCCCTTTGTCTTTCTTGGGTTTCCAAACTCCATTATCTTGGTATACCTTTCAACCCAATCCTAACATCCCAGTCACTTTCCTCATAAAATTCTTCTAAGGATTCTTGTTGAACTATCAACCCATTCCTTACCTTCATACCACCCACTTGAGCCCCAAAATCATGACCCCATACCTTAGAGAATCTTAAGCATTAGATTTTCAAATTGTGTTTCCCTTGATATCATTTTCACATCTCTAACCTCTAATCCTAGAAAGTATTCATGGAACACTTAAGTCATTCATATGAGATAAACTTTTAGGATTCCTTATCCCATAATACCTTTCATTATTTCCCTATCAAATTTTTGGATTTTCATTTCCCCAAGTACCCTTTGCATGTCATCCCCAACTCCCAACTCCTAACTCAATGTTTTACACCAAGTATTCTATATCAAATTCAAATTTGTGACCTTCCCCTTCCCTAGGTACTTATTTTTTGTCATGCCCACCTCTCAAACCCCATCGATTCCTTCATGTAATTTATCAAATTTATACTTTCTCTCATTCCTTTACCTCAATTCTCTTCCTTATGCATCTCCAAAAGTCTACCATGCAATGAATTCACTTATACATTAGATATCAAAGTTGGAGATGTGGAAATGTCTTAAAAATGGTACTAGGTATGAGTCATGCTAACCCTAATCTCCAACATTCTAGAAATTTCTCATCTCATTAGGACTATTTTTTATGTTTCCCTCCATCTACATGACTTCTTCATTGAACCCTTGATACCCAATACTCTAACTTATTAATTGGAATGTAGTATGACCCTCGACTTGTCATGGTCTAAAACTCCCATATTTTTGTGTAGCATCCCATTGACTTGATTTAATGTAGTGACCTCTTAAAAAGGGTTTATGACACTTGAAAATAATGTTCATCATTTAGGTGTGGATTTATAAGTGGTTTCTAGTGATAAGGAATAAAACCACATAGGATGCCATTAATGTTTTAACATTTCCATGTAGCTACCAAATCAAAATTAATGACACCTAGAAATTATTTTTTATTCTAAAGCACATATATTTAAAGGAGAAAATAATTAAAATGGTTATACCCTACTTTATTATCATGGTTGAAGATTGGATAACTTAATACATTCATGTCATTTCCTAGGCGATCTTCCAATAGATTTTGTAGGAACTCTATCACCTTATATACACAAATCTTAAGTTCATTAATGACCAACATGATGTTAGGAGAATGACATCTCAACATTACAATTGCATGAGATTATTATTTATAGTAAGATTAAATTTGAGCATGGATTGGTCTGAAATCTTAAGGTTTTACTCTGTGTTTAGAGTTGTGAATTTTTATTGGATGTGGACTAGAGATTGATGTTTCTCTCATCTTATCCTAGTGTAGTGTTTTGAGATAATGTGATCATGGTTTAGTAACTAATCATTGTGTAGATTTTTCCCTCACTCTCTCTCTCATTTGTTCATCATGGTGGATTTATCCTAGAAGTGGTTAGTCTTCCATTGTTGCCACCTTGTTTATGGAATGGTGAAGTTTTCTTCTTTTCTTTCTTGTTGTGTCATTATGACACATGTGTACACATTATTATGGAAGTGTGACATGCCATTGTTGTATTATTGACATTATTGTCAGTGTTCAAAAAAATATTTTTCCATTAGATTTTGTTTGGAGCATGTTAGCTTGGAGCATTACAACTGTATATAATTTTTATATCTCATTTTTTTGAGAAAGTATATAAACATTCTAGTATGCATACTTTTTTATATATATAGATAATCATTAGTTTAGAGGTTCAAACATTACAATGATTATTATATATTATCGCAAACATCTCCTTTTATGTTACCATAATTACCAATAAAATTTAAATTTTTATGTTATACAATGATATTCAATAAATTTAATCCATTCATGTTATCATGATGTCCAATAACTCTAAACATGGAAAATAATTTATAAAAATTGTAATCATTATTTAAGAACTCAAGGTTTGGACAAAGATTTTTTTGTATTTCATATTTATATACTATTGATCTATTTCTTGAAATTAAAGTAGTTAAATATTTATTTTGCATGCAGGTTTTCTTTCTAAGCATTGGTTGATCACATATGCCATTATATTTTATGTTTACTAACCAACTATTATATTTTATTTTATCTTTTGATTACGGATGGTGTTTTATCTTGTTTAGTCTCATTAAATATATTTTTTTCTATACCGTATTTAGATTCGATTTTTCCTTGTCATATAAAATCAATAAGGAAACCACACACATTTGTATCATAGATGATTTTTCTTATATATTTATATTTCTTAGCAAAGCATTTGAATCATTTGTCATTTGCAAAAGTACTTAGAACTTTTTCTCAATTATTTTTAAAATCTATTGACAATATAGCTACAACATTTGAATGAACATCTTAAAATGGTCAAAATGAGAAACAAGCCAAATTTGTAATTACATTTTAATCATCTTCTATAGACCTAGTATTCTAGGTAACTTGTCAACCTAGTTATTTTAGACTTGATTTTTTTAAAGTGCTTGAGCTTTGTGTATTTAAAAAAATAAAAATAAAATAAAGAGAAACAATCTCTTCTATATAATTAATATTTGATTTGGAAAGAAACTATATATAAATCTCATAGATTGAGAAAAGATTCATAAGATGAATTCTAAAAATAATAAATATAAAGTATTTTGTTGGTAGAACTATAAATATTACATATTTTTTTATATATTTAGATTCTTTTACTAATTCTAAATTAGAAGTATATGAATGGATACAAATTCTTTATAGATAGGTAGTAGGTAGTACTGGACAAAATTGCTACTATTCTTTCACATTATGTAAAGCAAATTAAAATAAAAAATGAGTCCAAAAAACATCTAAAGTGATTTTTTTATACACAAAGATATTAAGTACCATACATTAAAAAATTGTAAATATAAATTTTATTACCAACAAAAATATTTATATAACTTTTAATTACTAATTTAAACACTTAAAAATTTAATAAATGTTAAATTAAAAATTCTATTCATTTTATATTAGAAAGAGTAGCTTTCATTTTCATCCAAAATGTCAAATTTCTCATATTCAAGAACTATCAAATCTTTTCTGTTGAAGAGTTGTCAAATTTATTGTATAGAAGACGCGCATATTCAAATTGATTAATACAGAGGCGTATACCACACTCTTCCAAATAACAAAGTAGAAAATCGATTAATTTTAGTAAGTCATTGATATTTTCTGCTGCTAATTTCTTACACGACACTCCATTCAAATTGATTAGTACAGATGTGATGTGATGCGAATACAAAGATAAGCACTTACTGAGTGCGCTCGAAAAGAATTCACTCAAAAATCTCTTCACACGGCAATTAGAAAATGACATTCAATTACTTCTGCAAAATTTCCACACTTCAATAGATTTTGAACGCCATTACTCTTCAATTAAGAAAACTCTTCAATTCTATTACTTCTGCAAATTTCCCACGCTTTTGAGTAGACTTTGAACACTAGCCACTGAGAATTTTTCGGGCGCACCCATAATTTTCTTTGCCACTAATTTCTTCCCACTAACAAATGATAAAATAAAATTCCAGTCAAATTCATTATTACAGATGCGATGCATTGCATTACTAGAATTTTCAGCTGCAACCAAAGTCTTGAGAACTTAGAAAATATAAAGAAACTGTTGAAAGAATGATTAATACAGATGCGTTGCATATGCATTGAACACCCTTTCATGTCCGAAAATAATCATTATATTATTACCATGACTGAATTAACAAATGGAAGTGATATAAATGTTAAAAGCATGAAGTTTCTGCAGTCAATGATCATGAAGTGAGCTATTTCTGGATTAAAACTGCGTAAATTTTTTGTAGCAACATTTCGGATCATACTCTATGATCCATGATCCATCATCACTCTCTCTCTCTCTTTTGTGCTTGCATATCCTGATGATAGATCATGGAGTATGATCCGAAACATTGATACAAAAAATACACAGTTTTAATACAGAAATAGCTCACTTCATCATATAAATGTTCTTTGTTGGTGACAAAATATTGGACTCATTTTTTATTTCATTTTTCTTTACATTCAATGTGAAATAATTATAGCAATCTTTTTCAATACTGCCTACAGTATATTGAGCATCTCTATAAAGAATTTGTGTCCAATCATATACTTCTAATTTGTAATTACTAAAAGCAATTAAATATATATAAAAAACAAATATTTATAGTCCTATCAACCAAATACTTTATATTTATTATTTTTTAAATTTATCTTATGAATCTTGTGTCATTGTTTGAGATATATATATAGTTTCTTTTTAGAAAAAATATAAAATATATCAAATAATTTTTCCATTTAATTAATTTTTAAAGAAATACACAAAACTCGGGCACTTTTTTAGAGATCTCTTGTAGTTGATCAATTGACAAAGAAGTTCTACCTCAATTGTAATTGCAAAATTGACATCAATAACAATCTATAAGGTCTCATAATCTTGATATGATAACAAGAATTTCAACTTGGCCTTAGGCTAGTATAGACAATTCTTGGTGGTTCTTTCCAGGAGGGTTTGAAGCTTTTTTATTCCTCTATTAAACAATTTCAAAACATGAACCCAAGGGGCTTTGGCAAGAGGATGATCTTGATTGGATAGATTCAAAGACTACAAAATAGACTACTAGTTCATTAAGAGGCCACTAGAGAAATTGTTACTTGCCTAGAGAGGCTAGGGATTGATAGAATCCTAAGCTTTCTAGATGCTATTAATATAAATGTTCCTTACATCAACATATCTAGATAGAATACCTCATGGTGAGGAGAGTAAAGATTCCAAGTCCTTTCAAAGATGGTAATCTAGTAGGAATACATAATAAAATACAATTCCGAATGAGAATTTCTTGGTACCATGTCATTCTAAAGCTTTGATGATCAATTAAGAATAGAGATTAATTCCTTGATGATGGATTAAAAGAAGTCCTAAATATACCTTAAATCACAAAATAGTCCTTATGAAAGAACTCTTTTTTTTTCTCTTATGTAGCATACTTGAGATAACTCTTAGTTGGAGGTTTCTACTAAGCTTCACAGGAACATTTTAGTTTGGGAGATAACTTACAATTAGTAATGGCATCTCCCAAAGTGGGGGCTAAATGTAGTGTAGAAAATTGTTCTCCCTGCTTGGAGATGGTACAATTTGACCCTTACTTTGGACCTATTTTAGTACCCTTACATTCATGACCCTTTAAATTCATGACCCTTTAAATCATCATTAATAGGCCCCTATGACCTTTTATTTTGGATCCCAAGGCTTATTTCAACTAAAATCCTTACAATAACTACAACGGTATTCAATTTTCTAACAACATGACATTTTCTCACATTGAAAAACTAGGGTGGGACTCATATGCCACCTTGGATGTATGAGTGCCCCTAGGTGGGAGGCATACACCACCTTGGGCATATGAGTCTCGTGTTGTAATGCCCTGCCACACAACCCTAGAGGAAGTTGCAATTCACTACTTAAATGCACCAATTTATTTTTTATTTTTTATTTTTGTTTAAGTGCAAATAACATGTAAGATGAATACACATTGCCAACCACCTCTAAGGCCATGAGACAAAGATTACTTTAAAACCCAAACAACAATAAACAATAATATAAACCGAAACATTAATCACTTAAGGAAAGGAGATAACATACATTCCATACAATATAAATTACAATGAAGGATAAGAAATACCAAAAGATTTCAATTAACAGTATTTAAACAATAAGATTACAACACTCATTCCCCGAATGAGGTAATTCCAACAAAAAGATTACATATTACAAATTCCACCTTGATAACAATTGAGGGATAAGAAATACAATAAGAACTGAGAGAACAAGGCATGAGAAGAAACTAATTCCCATGAGCTCTCCAACTGGAAATCACGACAACGCGAACAAGAAGAAGAACCAATGGATTAAGATGCATGCCACCTGACCACGTGGAATCCAAAAGGTTCCACTCCCTTCGTGCTAGGAGATAGTAACTAGGAATTCCTACACAAGACCATCTACCACTAGACATTGGCCACAATAAATTGATACAAAATAAATACAAGACCTCATCACATGACTGAATGGTCATACGTGCAACTCTAGGTATGACTCACACAACACTATCATAGGTTACAATTCTTCTAGACATAGAAAAGATCAAGGATGACAAAAATATAAAGTACACACTGTTGACTTAGGAAGAGTGTCATTGCATAGCTCGTCAAGGGATATCCTCTGGGAATCTTCCTAGGCTTCGACCCCCACCTTGGGTTATCCTGGTGGCCTCTACCGAAATCTTGGCACCCATGCTCACTCATGTGGAATCAAATACCTCTCGTGAAGAAAAGATAGATGATCTTGCCATTCCAGGCCTTCCTGTCTCATCCCAAGTCTAAAACAAGCCCTTGGGCCCATGAGCGAGGCACAAATTATCTTGTTTAATGTTTCACGCAACCTAAGCTTCTAAAAGTTTAATTTAGTTATCATCCAATTAACCAACTTACAAAGGGTTATCTTGGCACCACTTTGTGCACCAATGCCCATTGCAAGCCACTCTCCTAAGACAACCCACACGGTGAAATCCACAATAAGAAACAAGATAACACGACCTCTCCATTTCAAGGAGGTAACAAAACAAGGATAATCACCCCAACACTGAAGACCACAAGGTCAAGACCCTCTCCAAACACTGGAGGCAACAAGGTCCAGCCCTCTCCAAACACGGGAGGAAACAAGGTGACATAATCCACTCCATACAATGGAGGAAAACAAAATACAAAATACCACTCCATCTAAAGGAGGCACAAATTACATAACTCTCTCCTAATCCAAAGGAGACACACACCATCCCCGTTCATGAAAACCGGGTGAAACAACATGGTGTAACTATGCACATTTTCCCATGACACATCAAAAGTTGACTCACATACCACAACTGATACCAATAAATGAACTTCTATCTGGAAGACTTTCAATACAATGACTCTAATCCCACAACATTGAGAAAGTACATATAAACACTAAAAGCATTTCGAGCAACCAAATGCGCTAATGTTCAGATTTCCTAAATCCAGTCAAACATAGTTTACATGACTTACATTTATCCAATCAATCAAACCCATTTCTTTTCATGACATAGAAATATGCAAAGAACACAACACATACTCTAAATTTCACAACCATATTCCAACATCAAGACATTTTAATAAATAACATCATCGAACTGGAATTAAACCAATCAATCACTCTATGTCTCACAATCATATACTGTAAATAAATCCACTTGATTTATAAAACATTTGGATTAAATAAATTACTCTTATAGCAATAAGTCAAACAACTCAATCTCATATATTTCATGAAATCATTCATTACTTCTAAGTTTAACCACTGTATTCTATAAATAAAACTTTTAGTCAATAATCATTTAGATCAAATACTCAATCTTAATCTCAACTCCGCATTAAGTAAATCAACTAAAACTCATCTCTCCTTGAACACAAACATATTCCAATCAATTATACTAAATAGTATATACATAAATCCTCTTGCTGACATTAAAGAATTTAAACCAATAATAAAACTCTACTTGCTCAATCTATAATTAATCAAAATCAAATTATCAATAAATCAACATTTGACAAATAAAGTCCTTTGATTTAAAATAAATCATTCGTTAATTCTAAGCTCTTCAATTATGTTCCATAATTAAAGATCAGAACCACCTGATTGAACTAAGTCATTCATTATCTCTAATCTTCTCAATTGTCTTCTATACTTAGAACATTTTGATAAATAGACATCTAGATTAATTAAATTAGTCTTGAATTCAAATTCGCATCAATAATTTAACTAAATGTTAATTAAAACACTTAATCTATAGTACATCATGAATTAATAAATGAATTAATCGAATTCAATATTCTAAATAAAACGTATGATCAACATCAACTTTCATTTCTTCAATACCAAAGTGATAATCATTTTAGAGTAAGTTCTATTTTTGATATTCAATTATCATTTAAATGCGTACCCATAAATATCATTTAGGATTCTAAGATTTCCCATTCAAAACATAATTTAAAACCTCATTAATTAAAATATATCTAATAGTTTATATATTTCAATTAATCGTGTTTAATTCCTTATTATTTTTCATATACAAATTATGTTTTTAATATACATTTAAATAATTACTGAAAATCAACTCTTTTAAAAAAATTTACATCTATATATTAAAATATCAATTTCCTCAATTGTCATAATCACATGATCATTTAAAAACAATTTCAAATTTAACAATTAGCCTTATTTAAATAAATATGCCAAATAGAATATTATTTAGAATCCCATGATTTCCCGGTCAAAACAAATTCTTGAATACAATCGATTGATTACAAGAACTCCATTTATTTCGACTTGGTGACAAAATAAATTCCCTAAATAAATTATATTTAAATAGAAACCACTTAAATATAATTATGATTTAAATATATTTGTTTAAAATAACCAATCTATTATTTTATTTTACCATAAAATGGGAAGATGAGGGAATATATATTCATTAAATATATATATATATTTTCTATATATAATTTTGAAATTAATCTATATATATATATATATATATTATAATATGTATATATTACATATATATCAATTCAATATATATAATATATAAATATTATAATAAATATATATATATATATATATATATATATTAATATATAAAAGAAAAGAAAAATGTAAACTAAAGTTTTAAATAAAACAAAATTTTATTAAAATAAAACTAAAGGCCAAAGGCCCTTTTTGGCTGCGTTGCAGCCCCAACAGGGGACGCACCCCCTGTGTGGCTGCTACGTAGCCTCACACAGGGGTGCAGCCCCTGTGGTGGCTACTTGCAACCCCCTCCCCATTAATGGGGAGCGCTGCACAACCAACGCCCCCATGGGTGGGAGGGAATGGCTGCGGGCAGCCCCCACAAGTTTTTTATTATAATTTTTTTTTTTAAATTCATTCGATTTCGTTTTAAAATGAAAATCAAAACTTTCTTCTGGTAAAAAAAAAGAAAAACCAGAACGAATTTCTCACATAAATTTTGAAAAGAGAAAGCCTAGCTTATAAGGATTTAAATGAAAAATATAAATGATTATTCATAAGACTATATCATTTCACAGCCCAAATTGGGCAAATTTTCTTGAAGAATAGATTGAGAAGAAAGAATCCAAGCAAAATAATAAAATGGATTTTTCTGGGTTTTCCCCAAATTGATTAATAAACTAAACCTTTTCATTTGAATCCCTTCCAAGATCTAATGCAAGTTTTGAAATGAATTTTTCATAGTTTAAATTGAATGCAAACAATCTTTTGAGGGTTTACACACAACCAAACATAGATTTTTAACAATCAAGAACAAGGATTTAAAGTAATTTCGAAATGGACAAAACAAGAGCAAGAGGAACCTGTTTTTTTTTCTCCAAACTTGAAGATTCGAATGGAGCTTCAATTCCTCTTCCATTCCAACTCAAGCACACCTTCAATCTCCTTCACCAATCCAAATCAAAACCACCCACTAGAAAAATTTTCTCCCAAAAAAAAAAATGCAAGATCTCCAAACTTAGCTCCATTCCTTGTCCAAAATAGGGTTTTTCCCCAAATTCCTCCAAACCCTAAAATTCCCACTCACAAAATATAATTTTAAAAACATGGGAATATTTCTAATTTTTTTTTAATTCAAATCCCAATTTCGAATTTTTTAATTCAACTTTATGCATTTTCCAAATTCCTCATAAAACATATGCATTTCAAAATTATCAATAAATGATTTTCTCAACCATATTTTTCAAAAGTGGAATTAAACATATTAGCATTTAATTATTTATTTTAATTTAATCGTAACTATTCAGACAAGATTTTAATTAAATTCTAAATATCCAATATAACTTCTATTTTCAATTTCATTTGAATTAAGATATACAATAACGCCAAAATCACTATTTCATTTAATGTATCACTATTAATCTAATTAATTAATAAACTAAATCTAGTTTATTAATTAATCAAATCAATCAATAACCCAATAATTATTTTATTAATTTCATCAAATAAATCAATAAAATAAATCACATTTAATCATTAATTAAACTACACCTAGCATTTAATAAACTTTAAAATTTGAAATTAAATAAACACTCAAGGGGAAACTGACCAAGTTAAAACGACTAACCCCGAGAACAACTTGACAATACGTTATGACTAGGGTGACGACTTGGCTCGAAAAACCTAGCTACTATCTCCCAATCAATTACCATTGGTAAACAGACACGCTCAAACCTATGAAACCAGGTGGAGTCGATGTCATGTACCTGCCAACCTGCAACAAAGAGCATGTCAAACATACATATATATATGATATGATTAAACACACTAGGAAGAGGGAATCTCATAATTGTAGGGTGCTCACAAGCGAGTGATACAATCTGTCCCTTTCACCAATACAGTATCACTAACTGACGCAGCTAACATCAAAGATATGATCAATAGCATACAACATCATTTAGTCAGATATCTTCTAAGTTACTCCAAATCATGTCATAAAGATAACATTAGAATAAGATCACATCACATCAACATATAACTTCACATTGTTTAACAATCATGATCGCAAGTAATTAAGTTCCAAAGTCAAGGCATGTTTAGACACAATCGTCACATCATAAGCATAATCAAACATTACCAAGAAAACACTGCCGATCCAAATATCCAGAACGGAGGGGTGTTACATCCTCCCCCCAAGGGTTAGGCTTACTCCTGGAAGCCTACAAACAAGAATAGGGATAGAACTCCCTCAAAGCCAACTAACACACTATCAAGCTATACATTCAACATTGTGAAGCATCCCACCATCAAATCTCCACATCACGTAACCATAATAGTTCCCTATGCACTAATACACATCATAGAGAATCATCATAAAGCCACACCTAATATAATATCATTTCAACATTCATCTAAATTTTTCATTTTGAATCCAGGTACAATAGTTTAATGTCTATATGATCTCTTAAGTCTTAACAATAAATTTGGGGACTATAGGCCTCACCAACAACATATGCACCTATAATGTAATTATCCTTATCAGGTAATTATTTCACTAATTCCCTTTTCTCTAAACTTTACTTTTTTGCAAAACAATTTTTTTTCTATTCATACTATACATTTCTCATAATTATGAATGCAACTTGGGGACTTAGGTCCTTTACCAAAGGTTCAATTCTAATAAAACAAACCTTCATGAATACATAAGCATTTTCTCATAAGATACAACATATCCTGGGTGTCAATACCCCACACACTTAAGGACAACATCTTCGTTAACCCAATGGAAAGAGAGAGAAGACAAGATATTTATAGTTCTAACATAGGCACGAATGTGATCATGGTTTCGTCATCACACAATCACTTTCACACAAATGCATCTACCACATGAGAGCATGCACAAATCTCTATGAACTAATAACATGTTCATTCATTTCCTATTATCATATTTCATAATCTCAATAAAATATACATACAAAAGAAACTTCAAAACCACATAGGGTCAATCAAGTAATCATTAATGTAAGGAGGTAAAGCACAAGAAGACATGCACCAGAAACTTGCATGGTGAAGAGAAACAAAAAAACTCCAAAGGAGAATGCACACAAAAGGAACCTCTTGGCACCTTCAAGGTCACACAAACTTTCCAAGAACACAAACAAAGAACCCAAGCAAGGGCAATTTTAGGCAACACATGTCACCTGCAACCCACCAACAAACACACTACAACCACACTCAAGAACCACTCAAGGGTCTCAACCCTTTACACAACGAAAGAGCCAAGCAACAAGAAGGAAGCCAAACAAAGCACACCTCTTGGTAGGCTTGTGAGCCTAACCCTCACAAAAGCATTCAACAAAAGACATGCAAGGGTGGAAACTACAACAAAACTGATTGTCGTCCACCACACACAACACATCAAAATCACACACTACACAATCATCCATAATGCATTCTTCCAATAGAAAGGATATCGGTGCATTGCGCACTACACTGAGGATCCTATCCTTCCCACTGGTTTCCTACACCATTGGACCTATACCACTTAATGACAACTTCTAGGAAAACAAGAGAAATCAACCCAAAAGGAAAACAACACGAAAGAGAAAACAACTAGGTCAATACAATGGGCTCATAGTGCCCAAAGTATAAACCTACACAACTTACAACATAATGGGTCCAACATAATCCCAGAGTTCCTAGTGTTTAAACTTTGGCTCTGATACCATGTGTAATGCCCCACCACGCAACCCTAGAGGAAGTTGCAATTCACTACTTAAATGCACCAAATTTTTTATTTTTATTTTATTTTTTGTTTAAGTACAAATAACATGTAAGATGAATACACATTTCCAACCACCTCTAAGGCCATGAGACAAAGATTACTTTAAAACCCAAACAACAACAAACAATAATATAAACTGAAACATTAATCACTTAAGGAAAGGAGACAACATATATTCCATACAAGATAACTTACAACGAAGGATAAGAAATACCAAAAGATTTCAATTAACAATATTTAAACAATAAGATTACAACACTCATTCCCCAAAGGAGGTAATTCCAACAAAAAGATTACATATTATGTAATGCCCATCGTGCAAACCCCAGAGAACACACGCAATATGAATAATTTTTTTTTTATAATAAAAGTAAACATGCAATACATTAAACCATAATCACATAGCACATTACATAACATTAACAAACTTAGTTCTCTGGGGCACGCGAGGTTACATCGCAACAACTAAATGGAATAAAATTAAAGATTACAACAATATCATTTATAATGATAACCAAGGATAAGGATACATCCAATAACCATGATGTGAGAATAATAAACATCGCATAATTACATCCATGATAAAACTCTTAATAGAGTTACAAATGGTCCTAACTATTACATCATTGTTTAAATATTACATTACAATTTTTGATATAAGAATTACAATAAAATTCCCAAACATGAGGGATGATACAATTACAAGGAAATATGAAATACAAGGTGAGAACTGGTACAACTCCAACTGTGGGAATGCTGAGAAGCCAAGATGCTGATGGGGAACCCAACGGGTGTGGAGCATGTTCCACCCAACCATGTGAATTACAAGTAACTCATCCCTTGTGCTCAGAGGTGATGAGGAAGTGAACCCGACCATGAATGTCAAACCGACTCAACAAAAACATGACACAAAACAAGTACAACTCAAAGCAGGCAATGAACAACCCTCAACCTTCACAAATCACATAACAAGTTAAAACTAAGAAACTCATCTCAATAACATGAAGTACCACCAATTAGCAATCATGAAACAAATTCACAAGAGTCAAAAGCATCATAAAGATACAATATCCAAAGGAACTGAAACAACATCCAAAATACATTTCCAAATAAATCTGAAACATTAAAAAGAACATGGTTCCATAATAAATCTAAAACAACCATTCAATACACAATTCCATAGGCAACAAGAAACAAGTCAAACAGGTGTCAAGTGGGGAGGGTCATCGCATAACTCTCATGGGATCCCCTGGCACTTCCTCCAACTGAGGCGCCAACACCCATCTATGGATTCCCTAGCCCTCGAAAATCACATAAAGATACAATATCCAGAGGCAACTACAACCAAGCACAAGGGTGTCAAGTGGAGAGTATCATCGCATAGCTCTCATGGGATTCTCCTAGCCCTTCCTCCAACTGAGGCGCCGACACCCATCTATGGATCTCCTGGCCCTTCCTCCTAACTGAGGCACCGGCACCATAGGGTAGCTAATGTGGAGCCAATAATCTCTCATGAAGACGAGACTATGACTATGCCGACCACGGCCTTCTCAGTCTATCACTAGTCTATGGTAGCCCTAATGCATAGCCGAGGAATCCAATGTTTTTATTATCTTGTGTTTTTTAACTACCCAACCCCCTAAATACTATTGTTTAGGTTATCACTTGTTTAACTACTCTTTCGTGGGTTATCCTGAGCCCTTCCTCATCCTGAGATGTCGGCGCCCATGAAGAGCCACTCTCCCTATGACCCCTAACATAAATCAAAACTAGGCAATGGTTGTACTATCATGAACAAAACATAATTCAAAACATAAACAAGCAAGGAAAATCCATCTCGCAATAGCTCATAATCAGAATGCCAATACCCATGTACAACCCTTCCAAAAGTAATTCTAATAAATTTTCAATTCCAAGAGCACAACCACACGGAATAACATTCACAGATTAAAAGACACGCCTCTGGAACTAAGGTTCTCAATAAACAACAACGGTTCCCACATCGACGAGAAAAGTTTACAACTATTAAATAGAAACACAATAACCAGATCACACGATTTCATAACCAAAAGTGAACAATTAACTCAATTGCATAAAACATTTCAATTATGAAATGATTTAATGAAACACAACATGTTCGATGACATTCATATAATTTACTTGTCCGCAAATAAAATCATAATTTCCACACCAAAATAAAATTAATTCTCTAAAGCCAAATAACATGATACATTGATTTTATTTTACTACAAACAAAATTAATAATTGATTCCCAAATAAAATTACATTTCATTAAATATTAAAATAAATAATTATAATAACATTATTATTATTATTATTTTTTTAAAATAACTAATTATCAAATAAAATAAATATATTTAAATATATATATATATATCATTACACAACTTAACTCATCTAACTCTTTAATTTCCAACTCTCAACAATGATGTAACATAATTCATTTTAATAAATTGCTCAATTCAACTAAATAACTAAATTTTCCCCTGATATTAATTCGAATTTAGAGTAAAGTTTTATAAGGGAATGACCTAAATCTCTAATCCTAGTGATACTCCCCAAAATTATTATGAACTATATCCTAATACATTTAATTTAAACTAATCTATAGAATATATCCCTTGATTTATTTATCTATTCACCTTCTTTATTCAAAATCATACATGATATACATTTATAAGGGAACTATCTTACCCCCACGAAAATGACCATTACCCTTGAAGTATCTTTAAATAACAACTATACCCCAACAAATTCCACGATTTCCAACAAGCGAAAAATTTATTGCATTCCTAACATACGAGGGAGGCTATCAAATTTTCCCTATAAGTGCGTCCTTGACTTATAACCTAATCCTTACTATTATTATTAAATGAATGCAACAACCTTAATTTCATTATACACACTTTCCCTTAGTACTATAATTCGATAGAACCTCCTTCTAAATTTAATCTACAACTTTCTATTGCATACCGAATTATTCTCTATACTTCTAAGGTTCTTTCAGGGTATATAAGTATATCTCCTAATGGGAAATTTATTTATAAGCATGCCTATATATAACATAATTTCGTTAATAACTGCTAAAGAGAAGAAAACTTTAAATTCTGACGACAAAAGGCATATTTACACCCTCTATACAATTGATCCGCTAAAGTTGCACTAAAGAAGTATACATGTATAAAAGCCCAACTGAAACATGACTTATTCATTCACTTTGCAAGTAAGTTAAAACATTAAGGATGAAACTCGCCAATTCTCTTCAAACGTAGATGGCTGTTCATCCAAGGTCGAATTTATGTAAAGGGAGGGTCAGCACAACATTGGTAGCGAACTTACCACAGTAAAATAAAGTACGGTGCTAAGATATGAAGCGCATATTATGACCATACTCAATACTCTAAAATATAAAAGAGAAAGTCTAGAGAGGGGCGACCAAAAGCCAATAAAAGAAATTAGTCATAATGACCATAGGCCATGATTTGGTGGAATATCAGGATGACTGGCTATGCGCATAGGGAGGTAAGATCTGGAATAAAGAGCGGAAGGATTCCCAGTGCAAAACTACCCATTTTGTTTAGCCAAAGATTTGTCTATCTATCCAACATCGACTGAAACCTTACTCGTTCCAAGATCGAATGTAGTACACAGGATATCACCAGCACTCGAAGAGAATAAAACAAATAAGTGATGAATATAGTCCTAATGAAAACTATGGTAAAGACCCCCAATTATCGTGCCTCTAGAGCAGCGATAGCAGCTTGAAATCAAGACACTTTTCTCACGCTATCTGATTAAGTGGTAACTGCAAAATGGATTTATTGATAGAATACTACCAGGAATATAAGGGGTACGAATAAGAGTAGAGTAAGAACTATAAATCCAAATGGATGGGTAAAAAGGAAATCATTAAAGCGTGCAGATAAGGTAATTCAAATAGCCCAACAGTAAATGACTATTGTCCCTCACACTCACGCAGATTAATTTCTTCACAATAAAAGAGAATCATTCTTATGTCTACTTAACATGACAGAGATGAAACGTATTTTTGTGCCATACCTGTGTACACGCTTTTCCCTTGCAATCTTTTACCATCATTCCTCTGAAGTTCCACCCACTCGTTCTTCATGGCCTTTTAGAACTTGTTGCTTTCCTTCATCCCATAGACCAGAGTATTTTCCCCCCCAGTATTTGAGTACTCGAAAAGCTTCCCTGTTGCAGAAAACATGATAAGCCCGACATCCGCGTCGCACAAAATGGAAAGCTCCTGCATTTTTTTTAACCAAACCCTTCCTCCGCTTGGCGAAAGTGACATGCCTGGCCACCACTTTCTCTATTTTCTTCAGCTTTACTTTTTTCTCTTCCAATCTGAAATCTCAAAACTTAACCAACGACTGGCCCGTGCTCTGGCTATGATCTCGAGCTCTCTACAATGCAGCCTTCTGTATTCAATCCCAAAGGATAAGATACGAGTGGTCCATAATATATTAGGTAGGTTTTATCTTTTCACAGTAGGTACCTCCTATACGCTAGATATGATTCAAATTTTGTCTAATTTGTGCAAGCCGAGCTCTACACAATGCACTCCAAGCCCTCCGGATTGAATCTGCACCTTCCACATTTGGAAATTCGTGCATTCCATTAATGGCCGAGAAGACGATATGCTAGGGAGGCTTTAACTGTTGATTGCAGCAGTGAGTGTACCCTAAAATTAAAATTTCAGTAATGGCGGAGAAGAAGATGATATGATAGGGAGGCTTTGTCTGTTCATACTCGCAGGTAGTGCACCCTAAAATATAAAATTCCATTAATGGCTATGTTGCGCACATTTTAAGAGCACCCCCAGATTAAATCCAATTCCAAAGCAATCTCCCCCAAAAGCCCCCTGAACTGTAATTCTCTTTCCCCATTTTTTTAAATTACTATCTTAAAACAATCCTCTTATCTCCGAGGCAAGGAAAAACAATTAAATCTCAAAAGAATAGCAAGTATTTTGTTTTAAGTCGTGCATGAGCACACGCTTTAACCTTTTTTCGACTTTTTTCTATTTTTTCCAGCTTTAACTTTAGTTTTAAATCTTATTTTCAAGATTTATTTGAAATCAGATTATTTTCTCTTTTAATTGCTTAACTTTCCTTTTAGAGAAAATATTATCCCTTTATTTAATTTAATTGATTTGCAAATTACTCCACCCATAAAATATTAATTTCACCTTAATATCAATAATACGAAAATAAAATACAATATCACTCTAAAATTAATTTATGTAATTCATTATTTTGATTTTCTATATTCTTGTAGTAAAATTTTAATTAACGAATTAAACAAAACTGCTATGTTTATCAAGCAATTCAATCACACTGCAACCAACAAAGCACACAAATAATTGCCTATAACAATATCTAGAAAAACCACAATGGAGGGGCACTACATATTACAAATTCCACCTCGATAACAACTGAGGGGTAAGAAATACAATAAGAACTAAGAGAACAAGGCATGAGAAGAAACTGATTCCCACAAGCTCTCCAACTGGAAATCATGACTACACGAACAAGAAGAACCAACGGATTAGGATGCACACCACTCGACCACGTGGAATCCAAAAGGTTCCACTCCCTCTATGCTAGGAGATAGTAACTAGGAATTCCTACACAAGACCATCTACCACTAGACATGGGCCACACAAAACTGATACAAAATAAATACAAGACCTCATCACATGACTGAACGGTCATACTTGCAACTCTAGGTATGACTCACACAACACTATCATAGGTTACATTGCTTCCAGACATAGAATAGATCAAGGATGACACAAATATCAAGTACACACTGTTGACTTAGGAAGAGTGTCATCGCATAACTCATCAAGGGATATCCTCTGGGAATCTTCCTAGGCTCCGGCCCCCACCTTTGGTTATCCTGGTGGCCTCTACCGAAATCTCGGCACCCATAATCACTCACCTGGAATCAAATACCTCTTGTGAGGATGAGATAGATGATCTTGCCATTCCAGGCCTTTCCGTCTCATCCCAAGACTAAAACAAGCCCTTGGGCCCATGAGCGAGGAAAAAATTATCTTGTTTAATGTTTGATGCAACCTAAGCTTCTAAAAGTTTAATTTAGTTATCACTGAATTAACCAACTTACAAAGGGTTATCTTGGCACCACTTTGTGTGTTGGAGCCCATTGCAAGCCACTCTCCTAAGAAAACCCACACAGTGAAATCCACAATAAGAAACAAGATAACACGACCTCTCCATTTCAAGGTGGTAACAAAACAAGGATAATCACCCCAACACTAAAGACCACAAGGTCAAGACCCTCTCCAAACACTGGAGGCAACAAGGTCCAGCCCTCTCCAAACACGAGAGGAAACAAGGTGACATAATCCACTCCATACACTGGAGGAAAACAAAATACAAAATACCACTCCATCCAAAGGAGACACAAATTACATAACCCTCTCTTAATCCAAAGGAGACACACACCATCCCCGTTCATGAAAATTGGGTGAAACAACATGGTGTAACTATGCACATTTTCCCATGACACATCAAAAGTTGACTCACGTACCACAACCGATACCAATAAATGAACTTCTATCTGGAAGACTTTCAATACAATGACTCTAATCCCACAACATTGAGAAAGTACATATAAACACTAAAAGCATTTCGAGCAACCAAATGCGCTAATGTTCAGATTTCCTAAATCCAGTCAAACACAGTTTACATGACTTACATTTATCCAATCAATCGAACCCATTTCTTTTCACGACATAGAAATATGCAAAGAACATAACACATACTCTAAATTTCACAACCATATTCCAACATCAAGACATTTTAATAAATAACATCATCGAACTGGAATTAAACCAATCAATCACTCTAAGTCTCACAATCATATACTGTAAATAAATCCACTTGATTTATAAAACATTTGGATTAAATAAATTACTCTTATAGCAATAAGTCAAACAACTCAATCTCATATGATTCATGAAATCATTCGTTACTTCTAAGTTTAACCACTGTATTCTATAAATTAAACTTTTAGTAAATAATCATTTAGATCAAATACTCAATCATAATCTCAACTCCACATTAAGTAAATCAACTAAAACTCATCTCTCCTTCAACACAAACATATTCCAATCAATTATACTAAATAGTATATACATAAATCCTCTTGCCGACATTAAAGAATTTAAACCAATAATGAAATTCTACTTGCTCAATCTATAATTAATCAAAGTAAAATTATCAATAAATCCACATTTGACATATAAAGTCCTTTGATTTAAAATAAATCATTCGTTAATTCTAAGCTCTTCAATTATGTTCCATAATTAAAGATCAGAACCACCTGATTGAACTAAGTCATTCATTATCTCTAATCTTCTCAATTGTCTTCTATACTTAGAACGTTTTGATAAATAGACATCTAGATTAATTAAATTAGTCTTGAATTCAAATTCGCATCAATAATTTAACTAAATGTTAATTAAAACACTTAATCTGTATTACATCATGAATTAATAAATGAATTAATCGAATTCAATATTCTAAATAAAATGTATGATCAACATCAACTTTCATTTCTTCAATACCAAAGTGATAATCATTTTAGAGTAAGTTCTATTTTCGATATTCAATTATCATTTAAATGCGTACCCATAAATATCATTTAGGATTCTAAGATTTCCCGTTCAAAACATAATTTAAAACCTCATTAATTAAAATATATCTAATAGTTTATATATTTCAATTAATCGTGTTTAATTCCTTATTATTTTTCATATACAAATTATGTCTTTAATATACATTTAAATAATTACTAAAAATCAACTCTTTTAAAAAAATTTACATCTATATATTAAAAAATCAATTTCCTCAATTGTCATAATCACATGATCGTTTAAAAACAATTTCAAATTTAACAAGTAGCCTTATTTAAATATGCCAAATAGAATATTATTTAGAATCCCATGATTTCCCGGTCAAAACAAATTCTTGAATAGGATCGATTGATTACAAGAACTCCATTTATTTCGACTTGGTGACAAAATAAATTCCCTAAATAAATTATATTTAAATAGAACCCATTTAAATATAATTATGATTTAAATATATTTGTTTAAAATAACCAATATATTATTTTATTTTACCATAAAATGGGAAGATGAGGGAATATATATTCATTAAATATATATATTTCTATATATAATTTTGAAATTAATCTATATATATATAATATATATTATAATATGTATATATTACATATATATCAATTCAATATATATAATATATAAATATTAGAATAAATATCTACATTATGATATTTAAAAGAAAAAACAAAATTTAAACTAAAGTTTTAAATAAAACAAAATTTTATTAAAATAAAACTAAAGGCCAAAGGCCCTTTTTGGCTGCGTTGTAGCCCCAACAGGGGACGCACCCCTGTGTGGCTGCTTCGCAGCCTCACACAAGGGCCCAGCGCCTGTGGTGGCTACTTGCAGCCCCCTCCCCATTAATGGGGAGCATTGCACAGCCAGCGCCCCCATGGGTGCGGGGGAATGGCTGCGGGCAGCCCCCACAATTTTTTTAATATAATTTTTTTTTTAAATTCATTTGATTTTGTTTTAAAATGAAAATCAAAACTTTCTTCTAGTAAAAGAAAAAAAGAAAAACCAGAATGAATTTCTCACATAAATTTTGAATAGAGAAACCCCGGCTTGCAAGGATTTAAATGCAAAATATAAATGACTATTGATAAGAATACATCATTTCACAGCCCAAATTGGGCAAATTTTCTTGAAGAACAGATTGAGAAGAAAGAATCAAAGCAAAATAATAAAATGGATTTTTTTGGGTTTTCCCCAAATTGATAAATAAACTAAACCTTTTCATTTGAATCCCTTCCAAGATCTCATGCAAGTTTTGAAACAAATTTTTCTTGGTTTAAATTGAATTCAAACAATCTTTCAAGGGTTTACACAGCCAAACAAAGATTTTTAACAATCAAAAACAAGGATTCAAAGTAATTTTGAAATGGACAAAACAAGAGCAAGAGGAACCTATTCTTTTTTCTCCAAACTTGAAGATTTGAATGGAGCTTCAATTCCTCTTTCATTCCAGCTCAAGCACACCTTCAATCTCCTTCACCAATCCAAATCAAAACCACCCGCCAGAAAATTTTTCTCCCAAAAAAAAAAATGCAAGATCTCCAAACTTAGCTCCATTCCTTGTCCAAAATAGGGTTTTTCCCCAAATTCCTCCAAACCCTAAAATTCCCACTCACAAAATATAATTTTAAAAACATGGGAATATTTCTAATTTTTTTTTATTCAAATCCCAATTTCGAATTTTCTAATTCAACTTTATGCATTTTCCAAATTCCTCATAAAACATATGCATTTCAAAATTATCAATAAATGATTTTCTCAACCATATTTTTCAAAAGTGGAATTAAACATATTAGCATTTAATTATTTATTTTCATTTAATTGTAACTATTCAGACAAGATTTTAATTAAATACTAAATATCCAATATAACTTCTATTTTCAATTTCATTTGAATTAAGATATACAATAACGCCAAAATCACTATTTCATTTAATGTATCACTATTAATCTAATTAATTAATAAACTAAATCTAGTTTATTAATTAATCAAATCAATCAATAACCCAATAATTATTTTATTAATTTCATCAATTAAATCAATAAAATAAATCACATTTCAACATTGCAGCTAAACACATTTAATCATTAATTAAACTACACCTAGCATTTAATAAACTTTAAAATTTGAAATTAAATAAACACTCAAGGGGAAACTGACCAAGTTAAAATGACTAACGCCGACAACAACCCGACAATACGTTATGACTAGGGTGATGGCTTGGCTCGAAAAACCTAGCTACTATCTCCCAATCAATTACCGTTGGTAAATGGACACGCTCAAACCTGTGAAACCAGGTGGAGTCGAGGTCATGTACCTGCCAACTTGCAACAAAGAGCATTCGAACATACATATATATATGATATGATTAAACACACCAGGAAGAGGGAATCTTAGAATTGTAGGGCGCTCGCAAGCGAGTGATACAATCCATCCCTTTCACCAATATAGTATCACTAACTGACGCAGCTAACATCAAAGATATGATCAATAGCATACAACATCATTTAATCAAATATCTTCTAAGTTACTCCAAATCATGTCATAAAGATAACATCAGAATAAGATCACATCACATCAACATATAACTTCACATCATTTAACAATCACGATCGCAAGTAATTAAGTTCCAAATTCAAAGCATGTTCAGACACAATCATCACATCATAAGCATAATCAAACATTGCCAAGAAAACACTGTCGATCCAAATATCCAAAACGGAGGGGTGTTACACATGTGGCCCCTTTTTAGGGTTTGAGTGGGAAATTAAGGTTTTTAATTCAAATTTTTGGTTGATGTCGACATTTGGGATCTATTAAACAGTAAATTAGATGAGATTCTTATAAAACTAAGGTTTCAAATTATTATTTCAAGTACAATCTAGCAATTCAAGAGCTAGGAAATTCTAGAGTTTTCAAGCAATGATCTTCAAGTGATATTTTAAAGCATTTAAGAGAAAGAAACAAATAAAGTTGAAGTCTTGGAGCAGCATTATATTGTTTTTATAGGTCTTCAAGCTCACTTTTAATTCAAGATTTAGCATTGTCAAGGATTGATGATGGTTTCCTATGGAAAATCATGATGGATTCTAGGTTGGGGAGATGCAAATAGCCATCAAACCGAGCCTAATGAATTATTTTATAAGTGATTCCATCCTCCATTATCATTCTACTTTCTACCTAAGGAAGGTACATGCATTATTTTGGCTTATTATGGTGATGAGAGATCTCCCAAAGTGAGTCATCATCTTTATGTTTGACTCATGCATCTTATTCTAGCACATTAGAATAGGGTTTTATTGCATTTTAGATCACCTAATCTTAGATGCACTTAAGAATAGGAATTGCACTCATATTTACTTTCAAGATCTATTATTTCTATCAAGCTTTAACTACCAAACTAGGGGTTTGACCAAGGAAAACTCCCCATAACAAAATCAATACAATATTCTATTTTACAGGTTTTTAGCAGGTTCAGATCTAGAAACAAATTTTGAAAGAGAGAGTAGAGATAGAAGAATAGATTTAGATCTTGACATTATAAAAAAAGTAGAATGGGACTGATATGCCACTTGTGATATATGAGTCCTAGTATAGCTCTTTTACTGAATTTCAGAGGATTCAGACTTCTCACTATGAAATTCCAATTTCTACCCAGAAGCCCTAAACTAGGACTAAATTACCCATCCTAGCGTATGAGTCCCAATATGCTTTAAATGTTATATTTTTAGGATTTTAGACATTGTTCAGAGTATTTTTAGTTTTCCAAGTGCCCCTTTGTCCTTTCTAAGTTCATTATTCTGAATTTCAATTTCATATCTTAGATTGAATAGTTAGGTTTGCATATCATTGCCTTTTCTTCTTTCCAAGCCTTTGCTTGGTGGTGAATCCCATTTTTTCTTTAATCACACCCTAGGACACCTTACTATAGGTCCATTTCCCTAATTCCATCCTTAGATTGAGATCTCTAAGGTTTCCATGAATGAAATATAAGGAAATAGGAGGAAGGTCCTAAACCCCTTTTGTGTTCCATCTCCAAAATGGTGGAGACCCCTATTCCACCCATTTCATATCCCTAGGTGCTATCCCTCTCTTAAGAAACTAGAACCTATAGTTTTATATTGCAAAGCATAAAATTAGGTTCCCTCTTAACTTCAATCTTTTATTATTGAATCTTGTGCCATTGTAAATGAGCTATTATTTTATTAATCTTCCTTTTATCACTTTATGAGGGTCTTGCTAAAAAAATCAACTATTAGCTAGAATGAGGTGTAGATTGAGGATACAATCCTAAGATTCTTGAGAGTTTTATTTATACCCTATTATGAGTGATAAAATAATTTCAAGGCTTATGCGATGGATTACAAAAGTTTGTGGTAGAATAGAACACACAACATTTAATATATTCATGTACACATATATATTATATATCATAAGAGCTTAGATGTCTATTAGACCCATATGTGATATATTACATGGACATATCCTATCATATTATCTCTAATACAATATTCACTTACATATAAATCCTCCTCTTAATCTTGATGTTAAATTATCTTCTTTTTTCCCTATATTGTATTCTTCTCTATTTAATCTTATCTTCTAGTCCTACTTGCATCTAATTACAATTGTACAAAGGAGTGTGTCTCTCCTACTTGGTATTTTTTTGTATGTGTTGTTAGTCAATTGAGTATGCCAAATTTTATTCAATGGGTTTAACTTGTACAATCTTTTTGATAGATGTTGGCTAGAAAAGAAAATAAAAGAGTGGACAGAACACATTGAAGTTTTTCATGTAGTTGGTCAAACCTAAATAGAAATATGTGTCTTCTATTTATGAAATTTGATAGTTTTTGAAAACAAAACATTTCATGATTCTTGAATATAAGAAATTTGACATTTCTTTATTTTGAATGAAAAGAAAGCTACTTTCTATATTATAAAATGGCCACCTTCTTTTCTATTTTCTATTTGTTAATTTTTTTAGTATTTAAATTAGCAATTGGAAGTGATATAGACAATATTTGTTGGTAGCGTAATCTGCATTCACTTTGATTTTTTTATGTATCATAATATCTTTGCATCTGAAAATCTTATCCCAAATTTTCCTTTGGACTCAATTCTTTATTTAAATTTTCTTTATATGGTTTAAAAGAATTATAACAATATTTTCCAATACTACCTGCAATATCTATGCATAATAATTTGTGTTGAACCATATAGTTCTATTTTAGAATTACTAAAAGCATATAAATATATATTTAGATCATAAAATGTATAGTCCTATCAGCCAAATATTTTACATTAATTAATTTTCAAAAGTCATCTTAAATGATTCATATGTGAAAGAATTTTTATATAGTTTCTTTTGAGAAAAATATTAAATATGTGAAGTAATTTTTCTCTATTTATTTATTTTTTAAATAAATACACAAAGATAAAGAAATTATTTGGAAAGAAAACCTTTAATTTTAAAATATCTAGGTGCAGCAAGTTTCTTGGATACTAGGTATATAATAGTTGATCAATTGGTAGAGAAGTTCTAATTAAAATGTAATTAAAAAATAGACACTAAAAAAAATCTAGAATGTTTCTTAATATGATATTATAATAGGAATTTTAAATTGAAATTAGGCTAGGATAGACTATTCTTGGTAGTTCTATTAAGGAATTTTAAAAGAATATTTATTCTTCTATTAAAGAATTTGAAATCATTAAACCAAGGGGCTTTTGCACGAGGATAATATTTATTGGATAGATTTAGAGACCGCCAAATATACTAATAGTCTATTAATAGAACATTATATAAATAATTAATTATCTAAAGAATCCAAGGCTTGATGGACTTCCAAGCCTTCTATATGCTCTTAGTAATAAATGTGCCTTATATCTATATAGTGTTAGAGTAATAAGTTATTATGCTTAATTAATTACATCACATTGATTAATTAATTAAGTCACTTATTCCTCTTTATTACTTAAGCTAAACTTAGGCACATTAATAATTAATTATTAATTATTAAGTGTGCACACTAGGGTTTCTTTTTAGGGTTTCCCTTTTAGGGTTTCTTGATCTCCTTCATAAGGATTGATCACATTGTAATAATTGATTCTCTTAATGCATTTTTACTGAGAGGTTTTACAGAGAACAGTTTTTTCGGTTCTTCTTCATATCTTTTGCATGTGACAGGTATCCATCTTGCATGCAGGTGATCTTGGATTCTAACATGGTATCAGAGCTCCAGACCTGCAGCTACTTGTTCGTGATCTGAAGATATGGCCTCTTCGTGAGTTTCAGGTGCAAGGGTTTCCACATGCAATTTTTTGATTGAATCTGGGGGTAGCCTAATTTTTTGGGCATTTTGGGACAAAATGGACCTCACCATTGAGTCTGCAGTGCCCAAAAACCCCTATTTTCATATAAAATTTGTCTATTTTGGTGCAAGTTGGTCGGGAGGCAAAAAATTTTTGTCTAGGGGGCCGTACGGCCTCCCCAGCATGCAGATCGAGGCAAGAAATTCAAAAAAATTTCAAAAAACACAAGTTTTTTGGTTTTTGTGTAGCGCTGCCAGTTCTAATGGATTGCACCACCGCCCCGCCACCCGGCGGCCACCGGGCGGTGCCACCATGGCCGCCGCCGGCCTCAACCACCCGCCGGCTTCGCCAGCCCCTGAGGGCTACAATCCTGCAGCCGAGGTCCTATGCGGACCAGCCGCTCGGCATTCGGCCTGGCCACCCCTGTTGAATATTCCAATGCCAGAGAATATGTCGGAATCTGCCTACAGAATATACCGGCCAGATCCTGCAGAATATTCCGAGGATCGACAGAATATTCTGGTGCCGAAATTTTTTTCATTTCTGTAGGGGGACCCATTTTTTGAGGTGACGGCCAGACAGCCGTCAAATTTAAGCTCTTGAATGGGTGACGTCAGCATGACGTCATCAGCCGTACGGCCTCTTTGCCCCCTCCTAACCCTAGTTTTTCCTAAAAGAGCAGTTTTTTTCTTTTGGCCATAACTTGGGCATACGGTATCGAAATCGGGCAAACGAGATATCGCCGGAAAGCTGGTTCCGAGCACTTTCATTTGGTGCAGTTTATTTTTCAGTATTTCATTGTTTTCATGCATTTATTACTGTTTGAAGTTAGATGTACTTTTTATGCTTCTGACCTCATAACTTTTTGCCACGATCTCCGTTTTTTGCCTCGTTTAAAGCGTCAGAAAGGTATTGAGGAGCTCTAGGTTGCTGTCCATGCACTTTTTCTGTATCTATCCTAGGTTTATCAGTTAGTCCAGATTTGGCCCGATGGGTTATTTTGCGATTACTTGGATGTTTTGGCAGTTGAGAGAGTGCATTTTGCATCTTTGCACTTCATTTTTCAGTAATACGTCTTTTAATAATCACTTGCTGCATCATAGATTCTAGAGTTGTTCCAGTTTGGAGTTTTCGAGTGTTTCGTGGCATCGAGGTTTCTGTTGCTTTAATCATGATTCCTTGAGTCAATCAGTGACTCTCATCCAGTTTCAGTAGTGTACAAAAGAATATTTCCTTGCTTGCCTATATCAAGTTCCAGTGTTACTCTACAGAGTTCTTCCAGTGCTTCTTTGCAGCATATAATCTCATTGTAGGGGGGTTTTGTCCCACTGGGTTTTTCCTTCTCTACTCCTTTTTTGTGTTGTATTGGGTTTCTTGCACATCACTTTGTGCCATATTTTGTACTCGCACTGTATTATAAAGTGCCATGGGGGGTTGTGTAGTGCCTTTGTTTTGCCATCACACCTTTGTCCGGTGAGTGTCCCTCCACGACAACAGTGAATCCAGATGATTCCAGTCTCATGTATGTGTGCTTTATTTTGCACACCACTTTTTCAGTTGCAGGTGCTTTCTTGTGCACTTTCAGATGTTCTTGGTTCCTTTTCCTGCACTCATTCTTGCATTGTAAATGGGTACCTGATCAGGCCTCGTTGCCGGGACCCATCTTTGCTTTCATGCATCTTATTCTAGTGTTTTAGCTTCTTCCTAAGTTCATCTTAAGGGGGTGTTAGAGTAATAAGTTATTATGCTTAATTAATTACATCACATTGATTAATTAATTAAGTCACTTATTCCTCTTTATTACTTAAGCTAAACTTAGGCACATTAATTATTAATTATTAATTATTAAGTGTGCACACTAGGGTTTCTTTTTAGGGTTTCTTGATCTCCTTCATAAGGATTGATCACATTGTAATAATTGATTCTCTTAATGCATTTTTACTGAGGGGTTTTACAGAGAACAACTTTTTTGGTTCTTCTTCATATCTTTTGCATGTGACAGGTATCCATCTTGCATGCAGGTGATCTTGGATTCTAACATATAGGCTACCTCATGGTGAGAAGAGTATAGAGTAAAATTCATTTCCAAGTTGGTCACCTAATAGAACTTGTGATAAAATCCAATGCTTAAAGAAAATTTCTAGGTACCACTCGCTTCTAGAGATTTGATGATCCATTTAGCATAGAGAGTAATTCTTTGATGATATATTAAAAGAAGTCATAAATATACCTTGAATAACACAATATACCTTCTAAAAGAACTTTCTTTTTATTAAGTGGTGCATACAAGATAACTCTTCATTGGGGTATTCACCTCTCCATGGGGAAATTTTAGTTTGAGAGTGAACTTCTCATTAGTAATGATATATCATCAAATAATGTATTATTTTTCCATGCTTTCATGATTGTTTCAATTGTATTTATGGATAGGTTATTGAACATGTTTTCTATTTCTCCTTTATTTGCATCCTTTTCTCTTTCTTGTAATTCTAAAATTTTCACCATTTTCTCCTCTTATATCCCACACTTCTACTCACCACATAGTCTAGATACACCATATTGTGATCAAAAGTTTTTAGTTTTTTACTAGAATCAATAAACACTCAAAAAAAATTTATGCCTACTTTAAAATTTAATAGAATAGGTTTCAAATAGCATTGATAATTCATAAGTATGAATGATAGAGCACCCCTACTTCTATGCCCTATTTGAGAACTATAAATTTGAAGCCTTCATCATAGTGAATTCTTAAATTCATCATAATATTTTATTTTGTTTAACAATCTAGTTGAGTATTAATGTTCTTCAATAATATGGGTGGTTAGTTTCTATAATAGTGCATTATTAATGAGTGGTTCAAATAACACATTTACAATATGGTGAGTTTTGTGTAGTGCCCTCCGTTTCGGTCGTCATTGATGTTAAGTAAGTGGTTGTTGGTAATGTTCTGATAATGGGGTGATTTTATTATTTAATTTAATTTTAAGGTTATGAGATAACACTAATATTATGCTTGGATTTGATTAATAAAGTCAATTTAATTATAGGATTACCTGTCTTATCTGGAATTAAATAAAGAATTAGATTCAATAATAAACGTTAATTTAATTATCTTTGGGAGTTAGTTATTTAAAGCAATCGGATTTGATGAGGAAAAGTAATTATCATTTAATGATTAAATTCGATTAATAAATTTAAAAGTGTGAAAATATTAGAGAGGATTAAATATTAAAATGAATTCCTTATTATTATTTTTCAGAGGATAAAATAATTCATATAAGATTTTCTTTTATCATTATTCCTCTGTGAAATAAATAATAAATGTGAAAAGAAATACTATTTCTATTTTTCAAGATTCAGTTACAGAGAAGGTGCAAAGACTTTCAGTTAGGATTTGAAGGGGCACCTTAAGTAATATATCGAAACTTTTGGTTTGAGCGGAGGGAAAAAGGGAGGAAGGAGGTATTGGGCAAAGAGAGGAGGCGAGGAATAGCGAACAGAGATAGGATGATGGGAATGCACCCCATGCCATGGACAACTGTTCAGCAGTATCGCCTCTGAGTACTTTCTTTCCTTCTTTGAACTTATAGTGGGCTTAATTATTTAACATATGTGAGTTATCTTTTCGTTAAATTGATCTTTTTGTATCGAGGGTTTGTGATAAGGGTTACTGTTGCACACTGCATTCGTCCTCTAAACTTTCCCGCCCCTTGAACATAAGGACATGATCCAGTATGCTTCATTAATTCAAAGATTTTGAGATCTCCCCTGCGAAACCCATGTGCAAATTCTTAAATGTTGGTTTACTCGTTATTTTATTTTTTGTATGGAATTCAATGCTATGTATTGCGCCTTATTTTCCCTATCTTGGACCTAATCCTCACATCCAATTTGCAGATTATGTCTGCACACATTATGTTATCTTTCTCTATCCTTGCTATTATGTTGATGACCATGGATTTCATGCATTGACCTCTGTATCTTTTCCTTCACTTCGAGCCAATATTCTTGCTGTATCCCCTTTCTTTTGTCTTGCAGGTGTTGCTTGGTGTTGCCGATGCTGCTCTTCTTTAGTCATTACCTGATAATCAGAGCATAGGTTGTCCTTGAGATGCCTGATTTACCTCCAGTTACTTTAGCCTTGAGTTTACTTTCTCTCCCTGGTCACCTTCTATTGCATTTTCTCTCAGATTTATTATAGCCTTTTATACCATCGAATAAAGATTTGGAAAATCTTATCAATACATCCATTTTGTGCATAACCTATATTTGGAGCATTCAGTGAGGCCATATTTCTTTGAGGCGAATGGTCAATAGTTCGCATGCCTGGTCTATTGATTCCTCATATAGCATGCGTAGCTTGAACTGCACTTTATATTTAATCTTCCTATTAATCATTTATAGTTGTGTATTAATCTGTATAATTCCCACAATCTGAACGCATACATTGAAGTAAAGAACTTATCTTAGCAAAGACTTGGGCAATTTAGGAAATGGCGGATTTTAGAAAATTACTTTTAAGGTATCATAAGTCATATCTTAAATGAATATAGGCTTCAAACTGATATTCCATTGGCAATCTGTCTCAGTAGAAACACTTGATCATAGAAGTCTGAGGAGGTAAAATAGCCTCCCAGCTTTGTGGGCAACCTGCCACATCTGTTGTACTTGAAAATAGAGTGTTGCAGAGGTTTAAATATTCTTTCTGTTTCGTTGTCAGTCTGTCTTAGCCGCACTTGAGCTTAATAGAAAATTTAAAGGGTTAAAGGTTTTATCTGATATTCTGTCTCAGCCACGGCCCATGAATTTAGTAGGGAGTTTAAAGGTTTGAATAACCTGTTTGATCCTCTTGTCAATCTATCGCAGTTGCAACACTTGAAACAATATTAATAATGCAAGTAGATGGCGATATTTCCAAATTCCAACATTCACCTTCTTATATACTTGGTGACCTATCACAGTTTCTGCATTTAGAGTTGAGGCATTGTACAAAATTAAATAGTCTCCCTGAAACCATTGGCAAACCATCACAGCTGTAACGTTTAGACTTGCAAAGGTGGAATAAATTAAATAATCTCTCTGTTTCATTGTCAATCCATCACAGCAGTGCACTGGAACATGGTAGGTTGTATAGATTTAAATAAACTCTCTGATGCTTTTCAATTTGTCAAAATGGCGATAGTTGTATGTGGTATACGTGTGGTTCCTGGTTCTTTACATTTAGTTAGATGAAGATAGGTTTAGTTAAAGTTACTTGTTATATGAAATTAAATGCTAATAGAAATTGTTAAGTTAATTTGAAAGGTTTAGGATAGGAATCTTATTATCTTCTTATCTTTTGGCTTGAGTTAAATTTTAGTCTTTGACTATTCTTAATTCAATCTAACTAATATTTTCTTTATAATAAATTTTCTCTTTTGACAATTTAGTTTCCATATAGTGATTAGTAAATAAAAATTACCTTATGAAATCTTTTGACCTTACTCAAACGAAAGCTTATAATTATAAGAAAAGCAATCACATATGTATGTATATTCTTCATGCATGGGTAAACCTTCTTTAAACTCTTGCTTGCGTACTTACATGGAATGAATGATTATATTTTTTTGAAAAGATCAATCTACGAATGTTACGACACCATTTATTCATATGATTGTAAACTTCAAGTGTTAGGGTAAAACATTCGCTTTGGCTCTAAAACTAAATGATTATATTAAGTAATGGGAATTGGTAAACATTAGATTATTAGGAAAATAGTTATGTCTTTCATAAGTGAACAAGCTCTTACTTCATAGTGAAATTAGTTGCTCATGTAGTTTTAGTTAGGAAGGAAACTGGCATTGTAATGTAGTGTTGGTGAGGTTAGTTATTCTCTTAAATATAAATTAGAGTATTAATTGACTAATCATGTTTATAGATATATGAATATAGTTATAGGAATGATTATAAATTTTGAATGGGAATAAGAGAAATTGGTTGGAATACTTTTATAACTTCTTTTATTTAGTACAACTTTATGATGAGCATAGTGAGATGTTAATAAAATATGTGAATATAGTCTCTAATGAGTTAAAACGATTTCTTATCAAGTAAGGAGTCAGATCATAGACGATAGTTCAATTGTTCTTTGAAGTTTATTGCTTTTGAATGTTGGGTTAGTATTCTTAAGTGTGATAAAATATTCTTTGAGATAATTACGATATGTGATTTTAGAGTTCCCTTATTTATTTTAAAGTAATTATTTTTGAACAAAAGGACAAATTGTATTTGATTGGTCATTGATCATTTAAGGGTAATTTGTGTATCCTAATTGTGGTATTCTCTTTGGAATTGCTTGGCTTTGGAAGTATTTTCATTCCATTGGGTTCATGTCGTTTTATGAGTGATTTGACATACTCTTTCATTATGACTTTTCTTGAGTTGACATGAGTTGGGGATCTTATCTAAGTTAAATTGTGTTGATATTCGTGTAACCTTACATGGTGAACTCTTGGTCTGTTTCAATTTGTGGGGGTCTTATTAATTGATTTTGTGGTGGAGTATTTTGGAAACTAATGTAATGATTGGTTGTGATAAGTTTATGCTTCTTATTGATTGCAGTCTTCTCACTTTTATTTTTTTGGTGAAATCGTTGTTAAGGTCTCCCATGGATGCCTGGTTACATGCTTTTGCCTTTGTTATTGAAGGATTGTTCTGGATGGTTTCGTGTCAGTCAAAATACTTTTGGAGACTAAATTTTGGTTCATGAAATCCCCTGTCATTTAATTTGTGTTTGGAGGAGTATGCTTGTGAATTAGTGTTTTATGGCTAAATAGCATCAGATTATATCGTCACTTCACAATATTGTGATATCCTTAAATGATGGAAATGATTGATCTTTAAAATAATGTTCTTTTTAGATCGTTTCAAGTTACTCCTTATTGAATGAATAGATATATTGTATTTGAATTAGTGGTTTTATGGATTGTTTTGATAGATCCTTTCGATGTGACTTTTCGTGAGTTGATTTTGGGTTAGGGACTTTCTCTCATTTAATTTACATTGCTATATGTTTTCTTTTGCTCTTTACCTAAGTGGAAAATCGGTTAATGTTATCTTTGTCATGATTGACAGTTCTGCTTGAGTTGTTAATGAGTCAAATTGAAAAGTTCTTTGAAGTTATGGGAATTCCGAGAGGAGAAAATAGAGGTTTCCCTTGGATTTCTGATTTAGTTCGTATCGACATTGTTGATGTTGTTCAATGGAGTTGTTGATCTTATTTTGATGTATTCTCTCATTATATTTGAATCGCATTTAGTTCTTCAAGGTCTTGCATTATTGTTGTTAGATTTTCATGGGGAAACCCTAGTGTAAACTTTTTGAGAGTCTTCTAGAGGCTTGTTTTTATGGTTGGTTAATGTTCTCTATGTGCCTTTGATGTGGCAAGTGCCTTGGTATTTGGATTTTGAAAGGGTTGTACATGAATCGTTGAGTTTTTGCTTATGGCAAGATGGGTAATGCCTCGCATGCTACTCTGTTGTGATATAATGTTCTTGTTATGTTGTACAACCCTTAGATTTTGGTTTTTATGTTTTGAGTGTCTAGAGAGAGAGTGGCTCTAAGTGGGTGATCGGTGCACAAAGGGGCGCCAGGATAACCCTCGTTAGAGTGTGATTAATAAGTGAAAACCTAAGTAATTAACTAGGGGGTGGGTAGAATCACATTAAAAAGATAATTGATGCCTCATCCGCCTTTTAGTGCTATCACAAGCTAAAGGGGATTGAGAAGGCCGTGGTTGGCAAGATCGTTGCCTTGTCTTCATGAAAGGTTAACAGTTTCGCATGAGCAACCCTATGGGGCGGTTCCTTGAGATAGGTAGCCTGGATAACCATAGATGGAGGCGGCTCCTAGTGCTTGGCTGTCTGGATAATTCATCAGTAGATGGAGGCGACACCTTGCAATAGGTAGTTTGGAGAATCCATGTTAAGCCATGCGATGACACTCTCCTCTAACACTCCTTCTTATGTTGCTTCTTGGAAATCCTCTGGAAGTGGTTCTGTGTCTTGAATTGATGAAACATAGTTGTTTGAAATGATTTATGGTTTTACCCTATTTTATCTATGGTGCATTCTTTGGTCTTGTATAAATCTTGTTGATGGTTGGGTTTTGATTTTGTACTCTTATGGTACTGTGATATGATGTTATTGTATTGTTTAATTGCAATTTGGAGTTGTATTATGTTTATTAATTCAGTTGATTTGGAAGGGTTTCATGATCACCCTTTGGTTACTTGTTTACTGGTCATTGCTTTGATTTATGTGATGAGAATTATGACTCTTGGATGTGGTTGATTATGTCATAGTAATTCTTGAGTTTTATGGTACTTTTGTATGACGTTGAGTCTTGTGGTTCCTTGTTTTGATGATCTTGGTTGAGGTCTCTTTCTTGTTCGCTCCTAGCACGGGGGGTGGGTCTTCAGACTCACATGGTCGGGTGGAAAGTGCTAAGCACCCCATTGGGTCCCCAGTCGAGAATCAAGAGGTGCGGATTGGTGCTGTTGTAGCAACTCCAGAGTTGTATTTGTATTGGAGCCAGTTATGATACTGTGTAATCATCTACTCATTTGTATCATGATTCTTGTTGGAAACACTTTTGTATCATTGTACATCTTGAACTTTGTATTGTAATGTAACGATAAATCTTGTGTAGATTTTGGTCATGGCAATTGTTATTCAATGTGTTAAGTTAATCTTGCATATGTTGTATTTATGTACACAGACGGTTTCTTATCAATGATGTATCATGTACATGTTATATTTATTAAGGTATACTTTGTTATGGATTTATATCTTTGGCTTTTATTCTTTATTGTCGTTGTATGGATCTAAGTCTCGTAATGACTCCTCGTGTACCCCAAAGGATGTGTATGTTAATGAATCTTCTTAAATGAAATTCATGTTATGAGTTAATGTGTATTACATGTATGTTATGTTAATTTAAAAAAAAAAAATTGTGTTGTAATTTGTGTAATTGTCCTTTGGGGTTCGCACGGCGGGGCGTTACATTTTGAATTAAAAAAATAAGCATGGAGAATTCCAACAGGAAGAGATGGGGAGAGTTAGATAAAGAGGGATAGAGAGAGAAAGATAGAGATAGAGGAGGAGAGGAGTAAGGGAGGTCAGGAAGGATAGAGAGGGAGAGACACACACACAAAGAGAGAGAGTGAGTGAGAGAGATAGGTAGGTGTTAGAGAGTGAAGTAATGATAGAGAGAGATGGGGAGGGAGTGACGAGCTTAGAAATTTTCCCCACTTTCCTATTTTATGTTTCATATTTCTCATGACATTTCTAAGATTATCCATACTTTCCTATTTATCCTAGGTATTAAAGCATTGATGATGGTATATGTTATATTGTTGAATTGTTGCATGCATTTATGAATGTCTATAAAATATGATAGTGTTTTATGTTACTTATGGTAATTGTGATGTGGAGATAGTGTTGAGAGAAACAAAAACCTATGTAGAAAAAGACCAGTCACCCAAAATAAAGGTTTCCTATCAACCCATAGCCAAATAAGTGTTCATCTAGAATAAAGGACACAATTGCTTGTAATTTAAGGAAAAAGTAAATAAATATTATAGGATTGGTTTAGTTATAAATAATTCTATTTATCACAGATTCTATCACTAGTAATGAAGATATTTGTGATATAAGAAGGAATTAATTATAGTAATAGGTCATGGTTCATAAATTTGGATTCTGGTATGGTATCCATGCTTTTATTTATAACTATCTTCTCCATGATGAAGAGTTATAACAAGACTATGATACTTGTAAACCTCTACATGATTAGTTTCCTATTTATGTTTTTCTTATGGTAGGAATAATTCCTCTCCCTATGATAGTGGATGAGTTGAAAAATATTGTTAAGTTGTTTAGAGTCCAAAATAATTAGATTGTCCCAATCACATATATGTGGAAGATCCCATATGAGTTGGAGATATAGTATAATTTTCTATCAATACTCTTTTTATTAGTATTTTTGTTATCATATTTGAGTTACAATTTCAAAATGAAATAAAGTAAATAGATCTAGTCAAATAGATGGATTCTTGAGTTGAGATTTGATTAAGATTCTATGAGATTGCAATCACCCAAGCAAGGGCCACTTGTGATAATTGCAGTACTCTTTATAGTTTACATTGTTTTTAATGATTTGTTAAAATAGGTTGCTAATATTTGTGTTTATTGATTTGAATTAAATTGTTAGTAGTAATCATTTGATTATTACTGGTTATTTTGCATAGTTGCATTAGCAAATAATTACAACATAGTTGAAAGTGTTTGGTTATTGTCTCAACAAGATTACCTACCTGTAGAAACTATCAAATAGTTACTTAAAGTTTATAACATAGGATTTACTTTTAGTTAAATTTACTTTCAGTCAATTTCTCTATGCACAACCTATAGGAAAACTCACAAATCCTAAACTACACATATAGTTCAAGTACCATCCAAGAAGAATATGATTCCTTGGTTTGAAATAATTAAATGTAACACATATAAGTTAATAGGTTGCTTGATAAAATATCTATTGGCATGTTGAGTCAAATGCATAACCCTTCTACATCAATTTACTAGACATAAATGAAGTTAGATATTTTTGGTGTCATTGTTGGGGATGGTGTTAAGGTTTAGAATTTTTGAGTTTTTGGTTTGTTCAAACATTTATTTATTGGTATCTAGATAATTTCACATATTTCTAAAAATTAGGACTATTAAAAAATTTAATTCAATTTCAAACTATCTACTAACAATGTACACGTGAAGAGAATTGTTAGCTCAAATACCATTTCTCATGATAATGGAGAGATGTTTTAGGGAGATTTCTTCCATCATATCAAAACTAGGAGGATTTAATCAAAGAAATTGACACAATATAAGTACCTCACATACCATCAAAAGAAATAATTGAAGAATTCAATGAAATAGAGGCACCTCTCATACCAAAAGATATCTCAGATTTGGAAGAGGTCACCATCAACCTTATCAACATAATGACATAAGAAGTAGTAGGGAATCTTGTTGAACTAGTTACATTTGAATTTCTAATAGAAAACAAAGAATGTGTAGCTACCCTAAAGGACATACCTCCTTTAGCTCTACTCAATTTCCATGGTTTGATCATAGAGTATCTTGATACATTTCTGTTTGAATTTTATGTTCTATGCTAGAGTTATCACTACACTACTGGTACATGTAGGATAAAAATATTTCCATCCACAATTAAGAATTTTATTTTATGGTGGTTCATGGTGTTGGGAAGAAATATAATAGAAAACTAGGGAACCATAAAGGATAAGTTCTTGTAAAAATATCAAGAGTATTTTTATAGGAGGGACATGAAAGGAGATGAAATATTCTGAATGTCACAAAAGATGATGAACCCCTCTAATATTATGTTTAGAGATTTCAATTCTATCTCAAAAAGTGACATGGTCAAAAATGGCTCTCTCCATATTAACTCAAATTAGGATTCCTAAAAGGTTTGAATGAGGATAGTATAGATGGAATAAATCTTATTGAACCAGGAGAGATTTATCAACTAACCTTTAATGAATTCTATAAAAAGTTTAGGAACTACTCATGATCAACCATGAAGAAAACTAGAAGTTCCAAATCTCTAAATTCCACCAAGAAATCTTCATGTGTCTCTATAGTTGAGCTCAACAATCTTTTATAAAATATAAAAGAAGATATCATTAACCATATTCTAACCCAATTGGACACCTTACATGTCAATAAGAAAAAATAATAATTAATGCTACTTTGATAGAGTACTCTCCATATTATTGACAAAAGAAGGTCAATTACAAATGTAAAAAGATTGGTAGTATTTCTAAGGAGAAGCATGGGAAAGCTAAGTTCCACACTTTAAAAGATGAGGAAGGCCAAGTATTTTATATTTACCAATGCAAAACCTAGAAATAGACACAAGGTATGCCTCAAGACCCTTTGTATTACAATACTTCATTCCTAGGAGTCGATTTAAATTTTCATAACTAGAGCAATAAACCCTGGAATAACATGCCAAATCAACATTGGTCAAGCATACACTCATACAAATGGACTTGACATCACAAGATTTAATGGTCCCACATTTTTTGTTGCACCAAAAGTTCAACCTATTAATGCTCGATACAACTGCCAAAGTTAACAGATCCATAGGAGGTGATTAGTCTATGTTAGGAATCTCGAGGGGAGTGATGACCATTTTCCAAGAATCTCCCCCTCAACACAATCTAAGGGGATTCAAACTTGGCACCTTTGGCTCTAATACTAATTGTTGTCCCCATGTTTACCATTTTACCAAAAGGTTGACTTGTTAATGCCTGATACAACTGCCAAAGTTAATGGATCTATGAGAGGCGGTTAGTCCATGTCACAAGTCCTAAGGGGAGCACTGACCATTTTCCAATAGGGATATGGTAACAACAACCATATCAATCTCCAAATTATAATCTATAGAAACAATCATCTCAAAACCTATGGCCACAATATTGGCAAGGAAACCAACAGTGGCAAAAATCAAATGAAAGATAATCATAGCCACAACAATAGCTAGCCATTATTATAAGTATAGTTACACCTACCCCTGAACAACCAAGAACACATCAATTGCCTAATAAAACTCTACCAAACCCTAATAATAAACTTGTGCAATAGGCATGTACTTATGAACCTCCAATACCCAACCTATGTAGTTGAGGTTAGTGATCTTCACCTATGTTTAGGAAAAATGCTTGTTGTACTAACATCTCCACACAACACCAAACTTCCTAATGATGAACCAAACATGAAAGATAGCAACCATATAAATAACCAAAACAAGCAATCTAAACAAAACAATCCATGAAAAGAAATAATAAGCAAAGAATTGTCATTCCCAAAAATCTCACCCTAAACCTAAATTTGACTTCTTGAGTCAACTAAAGAATGTCCCTTGATCCAAGCCATCAATGATGTTTCAATCTAAACCAATAATGTGAGGTTACTATGCCTTTAAAATATAGGAAGAAAATCAAATGACCCTTAGACTATCCATGTAATAGGACAAAGTCTAGCTCATATTATGTTAGACAACCTAGTTGTTCAAAAATATGTATACCTTGATAGCTCTATGGTAGATGTGCAAATCAATGGAACCCTTATTAAGAACACTTTGATTAATCTAGGGGGAAAAAAAATGTGATGACCAAAGAAACAATTAAAAATATTCAACTAATAGAATTAATATCTACACTAATAGTCTTACTACTAGAAGATAGGTCAGCAATCAAACCATAAGGTATTATTGAAGATTTAGTCATTACACTTGACTCATGGGAATAACCTACAAATTTCTTGGTCTTGCAACCTAAGGCTAACCTAGTTGGATATCCATTAGTCCTAGGATGACTGTGTTTGGCAATAGAAGATGCATTAATATGATGTAGGTATGGAAATATAATCATCTCTAGTGGAAATGTAACAAAGAATATGGTCCTCTATCCACCTAGACAACCTTTTGTGGACTTGGGATAACCTATTTGGCTAGACTTAGAGGATGATGACCAATATTCTCTCCAAAAACTCATGACTATTGATCATAGCCCATTGGTAAATATTCAAGATGACAATGAATATTTTTCTAGCATTATAAAAAACTCTTATGAGATAGACCCACAATAAGACCAATATTTAGCATGTTTGACTTTCCCATTGTATAATATTTTACCTACAATAGATTCCAAATCTACTTCTTGGATATTTAATAAATTACTTCCACACAGTTGTAGCCTCAATTTATGAAGATTAGATGTTCCTTTTGTCATGACGTCTACAACAACAATAAAAATATCACCTAGAAAAACACTTAATGTGAATAATCAATTGACAACATCTCAACAATCTAAATTTCTAAAAATGCTACAAACTCATACCTTAAAATTTTCTTGGGACTGTCATGACATGAAAGGCATCAATCTAAATATTTGCATGTATAGATTATATATCAATGAAGGATTTAAACCAATGACACAACCCCAACAAAGGATGCACCCTACTATTAGAGACATAGTGAAAACTAAATTAATTCAAGTGTAAGATTTATATAGCCAATATCAAACAATCAATGGGTCTCCCCATTAGTAAGAGTACCCAAGAAAGGATGCAAGTGGCAAGTATGTGTTGAATATAGAGAATTAAATACAACCACAAGGAAAGCTCATTTTCCTAGATTCCCTTCATTGATCAAGTTTTGGATTCCCTGCCAAGGAAGAAATACTATTCTTTCCTAGATGGATTCAATGGCTATAATTAGATTAAAATAACACCTACATAATAGAAAAAACAATAGGCTCACATGTCCATGGGGTACTTATGCCTATTTAGTCTTACCATTTGGACTATGTAATGCCCTTGCAACCTTTCAAAGGTTTCTTTGAGAATATTTTATGATTTTCTTATGATTCTATGGAATTATATATGAATTATTTTACAACCTATGGATATTCTTATGAAGATGCATTATAAAACCTTGAGAGAGTCCTCCAAAAATACCAAGATCACAATCTCTTTCTCTCAATCATGAGAAATGCTTCATGATGATGGAGGAAGGCATGGTTTTGGGGTATTTTGTTTCAAGTAGAGGAATTTAGGTAAACCCTAACAAAATAGAAGTAATATCAACTTTACTTGTACCATAGAAACAAAATATGTAAGAGGTTTTCTTGGTCATGTAGGGTATCATGGGAGATTCATTAAAGACTATAGTAAAATAGAAGTTCCTCTATGTATCCTACTTTCTAAATATATTGAGTTTGAATGGACACTTTCCTTCCAAGAAGGCTTTGAATCTCTTAAAATATTTCTCACAAAGACACTTGTTCCTAGAGGACCCAATTGGATAGTTCCTTTTCACATTCATATAGATTCCTCTGACTTTTCTATAAGTGCTATGTTAGGATAAAAGGAGGGAATTTTAGAATATGATATCTAATACATAAGAAAAAATCTACAAGCTACTAAACTCAATTTCACTATTAGAGAAAAAGAGATGCTAGCTATATAGTATATTCCATTAATAAATTTAGATATTACATCATTGGTTATCCTAAAAAATTTCATACTGACCATACAACAATTCAATATTTAATGAACAAACTAGTGGTTAGTGGACACCTTGCTAGGAGGTTGCTTTTGTTATTGGAGTTTGACATCACTAATATAGATAATCTAGGAAAAGAAAATGTGGTGGTTAATTTTCTCTCCAAAATAAATATTAAAATAGACTAATTACTTGTGAATGAGACTTTTCTTGATGAGAACCTCTTTTCCTTAATGATGTAGATACCTTGGTATGCAAATATTGTAAATTATCTAGTTGCAAGAAAGACATATCCACATCTTTCACCAAGAGAGAGGTGCCATCTGGTTGAATAAAAAAATTCATATTCATTGGTGGTTGGATACCTATTTTATAGAAGGATTTACAATGTCATGCATAGGTACATATTGGAAGATGAATTTTATGATATTCTTAAAGATTTCAAAGGCAAGCCATGTGGAGAGAATTTTGTAGCTAAAATAAGAAAATCAAGATCCTGAATACTAGGTCTCCCTCACTACATGTGCATAAACACCATATTCTTTCACTTTACTCATGTAGCTAACTCATTAGCCATCACAACACTTATTCGTTCAACTTTTCTCACTTAGCTTCTGCAATAAGCCAATTATCATTGAGCCAAACAATCACCGACATCATTCAATTCAAACTAGATATTTTTGGCATAAAACAATCTACGGTTTGATCTATAATTAATTTCATACTCTTGAATGATCGAACTCTTCTAGATTTGTAGTTGTCATCGTAGTAATGGCATCACTCATTCCCTTTAATCACCAATCGAAATGTTGTTGGAATGATTATATCTCAATTTTTGTGCAAAAATTTCATTTTCCTAGCCATTAACAAAATTTAATCTTTGAATAGAAACTATCAATTTTGTTTTTCATGCCATGATCTAACCATTATCGGTCAGTTGCCTTGCTTTAAATAGTCACCATCCAATTAAACTTGTAGTAATTGCAACCTTCTAGATCTTTAGATGATTCACAACAAGGATGTGAATCAGGTGACACAGTCAATTTTTGCCATGTGTTTCATTCTTGCATACCCACGCTAGTCATCCCTAGTCAACTCATGCATCCTACAAAATGATGGGGTTGCTTCTTCATTTTTGGGAGTTTGTGTTTCCTTTCCTTCGGGGGTTGAGAGTCACTCATCCCTCTTTCCTTATGCTTGGATTGCATTGCAACCCTTAGCAAACAAGACCGAACCGTTAAATCTGAAGCTTCTCCATACCCGTCGGGGTTTGGCCATTGGCCTTCCCCTTTACCTTTTACCATCCTTGACTCCATTGCAACCCATTACACTAACCACTAAAACTCTGAAAATCTCATTAGATCATCGGATGTCTACATTTAGGCTTTCATCTTAACGCATACTTCACAAACTGATCAGGCATAAGCCTCAATGCGGAACTGCATCGAATTCATTTCGCGTGTCGGGGGTTTGGGGTTTCTTCATACCCCTTTCATTACTTTTTGCTAAGGTGTAAGCCTAAACTCTAATATCCAAAGTCTGGCTCCTTTTCAAACTTAACACAGGAAAACTTCCTTTTCCTTTCCTTTTCGACAAGTCATAAGACTTATTGCCAACCTCCAATTCGCAAAACCTTTTCAGGTATTGGCCTTCACAGATACTACTTATCTCTTTCCCAACTATGTGCATTCGATATATTTTTCCGCCCATTGACAGACTTTGAAAAGTATCGTTCTTTTATATTTCCTTCATTATGAAGACTTTGGTTGCATGAAAATTCGAGGAATGCAACGCACAAGGCCTGTGGGTGTTATAAATACTCATCAATTTACAACCAATTCCATACAGAGTAAGCCTCAATTCATAGTGAGTATTATTATTTTGGATATTGAGAGGGTGTGAAGTAAAGATGGGCAAAGGGATATTTCTGGTGGTGGTGATGTTGGCCATGGTGGACACCTCCTGCTGCTGGTGGGGATGCCCTCCTCACGAAAGAAGTGCCCTCATCCACTTCAAACAACACCTGCACGATCCACATCAACTCTTGGCATCGTGGAAAGGCTTATACTGCTGCTTATGGAAGGGAATTACCTGCCACAGGCGCACTGGCCACGTGGTTCGTATGGATCTTAATCATTTTGATAATTCCTTGTCAGCAGTAGTGAGTAATTCAAGCAGCCAAATTTTCCCTGCTTTATTCCAACTGCAGCATTTGGAGTAAATCGACCTCAGCTATATTGACTTGTCCCCTTTTTCTTTCCCTTCACATCTTCAGAGCCTCAGTAGTCTGACGCATTTGAGCTTGTCCAGTTGTTGGCTTACCGGCCGAATTCCAAGTGAGCTTGGCAACATGTCTAGCTTGAAATATTTGGACATTTCCTATAATGATCATCTGGAGACGAGGCAATTGGGCTCATGTATTCAAAATTTGCGGGGCTTGGAGGAGCTCTATTTGGACCATGTGAATCTAACAACGGGAGATGATGCTGTGGTAGAGAATGTTGCATCCCTCACCAACCTTACAACATTTGCCATGTCTGGTCTATCAGGTACAATTCTCTCTTCTCTTGCAAACCTCAGCTCCCTCTCCCATCTCCACCTTTATGATAGTGATGTCACTCACCAACCCTTTCCCATCTGGATTTCAAACCTTACATCTTTGGTTACCCTCAAGCTCTGCAACTATAGTGTCCATGATTCCATCCCTTCTGTTGTGTTAAGTCTTCCCCATTTGAGCGTCCTTGACTTGTCCTACAACCCCCATCTTAAAGTAGACCTATCCTTCATTGTGCAACATGCTTCCCAGCTCAGTAGCCTTTCTATTACACAGTCAAATGTGGGAGGAGTGATTCGAAATTCTATTGGAAATATGCCCTTATTGACCCACTTGGATCTTCAGCGTAACAAAATTGAAGGTATTCTTCCTCCTATTATTGGAAATATGTCCTCATTGATCTACTTGGATCTTTGGGATAACAAAATTGAAGGCAGTCTTCCTCCTGCTATTGGAAATATGTCCTCATTGACCTACTTGGATCTTTCTTATAACTCATTAAGAGGCAATATTCCGTGGAGCTCTTTAGGTGGACTATCAAAGCTTTCAATTCTTTACCTTGAGTCAAACCAATTAAATGGGGGCTTGCCATCTACTTTTGGTAATCTCTCATCCTTAGTTGTGTTTTCTCTCCATGATAACTATTTGAGTGGCACTTTCTTACTTTCTCAACTAGAAATTTTCACAAGGATCACTGAATTGTACCTTTCCAACAATTTCTTGACAATAGAAATCAGCCCCTACTGGATCCCTAAATTTCAGCTTGAAAATTTGCATTTGAGTTCATGTAATATGCATGGTGATTTCCCAACTTTCATATCCACTCAATACACCTTAAGGGACATAGACTTGTCAAACAATTCTTTGAGTGAACATATTCTAGAATGGTTGTGGGATCTTACATTCCTGGAAACACTCAATCTCTCTTGTAATCAATTTGGAGGACTATTGTCCTCTAAGTTTAGTGCATTTGAGGCTCTATTTGTGGACATACATAGAAACGAGTTACAAGGGAATATTTTTGTGCCACATCCTATTGTGCAGTTCCTTGACATGTCAGAGAATCAATTTGAGGGCATCATTCAAAAAAATATGAACAAACATGGCCCTAGTCAACTCATATATTTGTCACTTGCAAATAATAGTATTGGTGGTGTCTTTCCACATTCCATTTGTGAGGGTCCTCATTTGGAGGCTCTGGATGTATCAAATAACAAGTTTATGGGTAATTTGTTTACAAGTTTTGGCAACTGCTCATCAACATTAAAGGTGTTGAATCTAGAAAATAATCTTTTGAAAGGTGAGATCAAAAGCATTGTTTGTCTTCAAACATTAAAATTAGGAGGTAATAGACTACAAGGGCCAATTCCATCATTACTTCAAAAGTGTACCTCTTTGGAGATTCTAGATTTGGGATATAATAACATGCAAGGAGAAATCCCAAATTGGATAGATAAGTTGATTGATCTCCAAATTTTAGTACTCAGATCTAACAAATTCAAGGGGAAAATACCATTACAGTTGGGAAAACTACAACATCTTCAAGTCTTGATTTTATCAAATAATAACTTTTATGGAGTTATTCCAAGTAGCTTGAGTAACTTGAGAGCAATGAAAAATCAAACAGAAAGCTCAGATGTCTTCCAATATTCAAATTCCAGCACAATATCTTATTTAGATGAAATAGCAATAGTCAACAAAGGCCAATTTCTAGAGTATGCAAAACCTTTGGCAATGGTTCGATGTCTTGATCTTTCTGGTAACAACTTCTCTGGCGATATTCCTCAAGGCATTGGATTCCTCATTGGTCTAAAATTTCTTAATTTGTCAAGGAATCATCTAAGTGGCAAAATTCCTACTTCTTTCAAAAATTTTGTGAAATTGGAGTCACTTGATATTTCAAGGAACAATCTTATTGGAGGTATTCCTATAGAACTACAACTTCTAACATTTTTGAGTTATTTCAACATATCTTATAATAATTTATCTGGTCGGATACCAACAGGAGGCCAATTTTTTACATTCAATGGTGGTTCATTTTCAAACAATGCACATCTTTGTGGACTTCAAATTAACACAAGTTGTTCTTCTTCCCTTTCTCCAAAGTTCACTCATGATGAAGATGTAAGTGAAGAAGAGTGGGATGAAGACATGTGGTGGGAAGTAGGAATTGGATTGAGCTTTGGATTTGGATTTTCAATTATTATTGGACTGTTATGTTTCAACAAAAAAATTCGTTTTAAATGCTTCAAGATCATGGATGAAGTTATTTTCATTCTTGATCAAAATGTACAAGAAAAAATATTTTAATAAAGTTATTTTCTTCCCCTTCCCCTTCTCCTTCCCCTGAAAGATTCCCTCCCCATCCCTTCTATAATTATGGATGCATATGAATTTTCTTATTATTTATTTATTTATTTCTTATTGATAGATAGTGCTATTTTGAAAATCATATTGTATAGTATGTCCATGTATAACATGAAATTAAATATATATTAAAAATTATTTCAATTCGTCTATTTTGAATTTGTGTCTTCTTTTGATTAAATCTTAGTATGTACATTATTCCACATAAATATCTATTATGTGACTATTTTTCAAAACAAAATTATTATTCACATAAACATATGAATTTCATTAATTTTAAGTCATAGTAACAACCAAAAAGTTTGATATATAGTGTAAAGAAACCAAAAATCAAAACACTCAAGTAGATTTAATTATAATATTTAAAATTCCTACTTACCAATAAAGCCAAATGAAATAAGAGATCCATAAAATTCAGTTGCTTACTTGGCAATAGTTGATTCATTTTTTTATTGAGATAGATCATCAAACTTTGTTAGTTTCAAATTCTTCTTCTTTTATAGGTTGGTAACATGTATTGTAGTTAGAATATAGCACTTCATGTTTAATTTCCCTTTATAATGTAATGGATACCCCTAATCTACCCCTGATTTTTTGCTCAAATATGAATACTCACAACTATAGGTATTTCGTCAAATAGTTGGCTTGCAAACTAACTATTGGTTTTCTGAATTGGTTCTTAATTTGCAATAAAATAAATTGGATAAATTGATATTTGTTGAGTGGCTTTAATATTTCATTCAATATAGAAAAATCATACATAACAAATACTAATAACAAGAAGATTAATGCTGATAACACTTATTTAATTCCAACTCCAAGCATACAAATCAGATTTGATCCATATTACAAACCTGGGAATGTCTTCAAACTCATAATGACACTCAAATATGCTTCAAACTTATGTGGAATACTATATGATAATGAAAAAAATTCAAATCTGAACTCCACAAGTCTCTATAGCAGCACTATTCATGGCACTGTTCATGACACTATTCACAACACTATAGCAACTCACAAATCTTCACTATTGCCTTTGAATCTACTCCTAATATCTTCTCCAAATCTTCCCTTTGAAAATATAATAAGCCCAATGTGTTTCCTAAATGAAAACACCATAAATTGTCCTAACTGTATCTTGGAACAATGAGAAGAATGTTGAAAAAGACGGATTTCATCCTCCAAGCCTAATAATCAAATTATTGAGAAATCCAATAGCATAACTTTCATCTCATCCAAGCATACTAAAAAAATCTCACAACCTCTATTTATCCATTTCTCCAAGAAGCTAAACCAACTCACAGGCAATGTGCGATAAAAGAAGAGACAACCTTTTTATTAATATTAAATCCTTCACTTAAAAAAGGCCCATGATATCTCATTAGGTGTCCAAGCCTAGAGAAGACACTTTTTAAAAACAACTTTATAATAAAGTGACTTTATTAATACATCTTTTAAATTTAATTGTCACTTTATAATAAAGCATATTAACTTTAGGCATTAAAATAATTTATGAGTCGAACTCAAAATACCACATATGATAGCTTGCTGGAAAGCTCTTGATCAAACACTCCAAGTCCAACACTTAGTTTTCCTATATCACCTAATCCCCACTGACTTACTAAATATAGTAAGTTTTGGCTTAAAACCCATATAACATTGTCGAAGAATCTCGAAACCCATTGAAGATGATAACCAACCAAAATGATGCTAGGAACCAAGCTAACCACCCTTAAAACACCACTCAACTAACTTACTAAAAATAGTAAGTTCCATGAAACCCCATCAAATCAACACTGATTGGCCTGAAACTAGATTTTCCTAGGCCAAATCGTTCACTGATCCCTGTAAAGTCCTGGTTAGCCCTCAGGACCAAAGAAAATGGGCTAACCACACATCATGAAATGAATGGCTCAAAAAGGGGACATCATAGTCCACCCCGCTTGAAATTGCTTGTCCTCAAGAAATTCCAGTGTAACCCCAAGGTTACTATGCTAAACCACACTAAATCTGAGTATAATCCCAGGGTCCCAAATCAACCAAGAAGATATGTTGCACCACCTCCAAACTCTATCCCACTGATCACTTATATCAAAGATGCCTTTCCAACCTCCAACAAGAAGAGTAATCAAGAACTACATAAACTGAGTCATCTCCTTAGGATATTGCTGAAAGAAAGTATCAAATTGAAAAACCCATGGGAAGGAACTCTGGAATGTCCACACAGGTTGTCACACCCCCATCAACTATTGAGCTACTAACCAAGGTGCTCACAAGGTTCTGAATCAAAATTTGAACTAACCCTTCATGTTGATATTGTGCCACTTTGAACATGATTGGTAAACTAGCATACTCAAACTACACTCTTATCACCTAGAACCCCATAAAGGAAACATTATCAGAAGTTGTACTGAAATCCCTAAGAGAGCTGAAATTAATCCCATGACATATTCCCTACCAAAGAGATCCTAAAGTTTCGGCACTAATGGACTCACTACAAAATATGATCCTGGGCACCCCAAAAAACATCTTGCTCATCCACCATAGAAATCCAAACCAAGCGTCTCTCTACACAACATCCCAAAAATGAAGGAGATCAATCACTATTACAATGCTACAAAGTGCCCACCAAGGAATTTTTCTATATTGACCCATCAAAAACATATCATCAACACCTAATCTCCACATGTTGTAGTGATAAACCTCATGCATCAAAGCTTCCCATAAATAAACTCCCCTTGGAGCCCATGAAAAAATTGGAAGTCTGACTATCTCAAAGCCTATGGAATCCCATTGTGCCACTCTGATAGCTACTAGAATCCAATCAAGCCACCCCTCAAACTCTAGTTGCGTCAACAAGGACAAGGTTGTATCCTATGCATGTGGGCTAAAAATCAATTGTTGAGTGCACCTCCTAATGCAATCATGGTGAAACTCCCTTTCCTATTCTAATGGAATACCAGAGTAGTTATATGTATCCCATCCTATCCTGTCATCATCAGAAAAGGACTCACAAATCACCACTAGATGAGCTGGTCTCACAACCATTTCATCACAACCCTGTGTCGCTCTATCAACATGATCTCTATCAAATAGCAACTGCAAGTGACCTATCTCACTTCCAAGAGTGGGAAGAATACCATAAACAATGTCATTCACTTCCTGGAAAGAGCCTGGGTTAACACAAAAATTTGGCATGGAAAACCTAGAAGAACCTATCTCTTTCTAAAAAAAATGACCAATGTCAATCTCAAAGAACCAATGTAGAGCCTGGTGCCCAAATTTTTGATGGGGCATGAACCCACTGCCAAGAAGGAAGTTTCTGTAACATCAACAACCCAATCCACACTGAGTGGTCTCCTAGAGGTGTGAAAGATTCCCAACCTAGGTGCATAAAAATATACATCACCCACCAACAAGCTACTGGAATAAACTAGAACAACACCCTGTACCCTATGAATCATGTCCATCATCGACCAAATAGTATCTATATATCCTAAGGATGAGAAGAAATCATCATTTCTCCATCCTCTTACTCCAAGGTGACCATCCCAAACTCTCCTCCCCATGCCATTAGTTGTTTCCCCTAAGGTGTCACCTGATAGAACTCTGATCAACATGGTAAGACAGCCATCAATCAATGTAGGAGATAAAACCCATGAAGATGGTGTTGGAATTCTACTACCAACATGCCTATCTACATATTGTAGACTAGAATCAATTGGAATGGTGTTGAAGACATAATGCGTCATCTCTTCCCTATGGAGTTCCTCAATCCCCTCCATGATCTGGATGACCTCCAAAGTTCTCATATCATTCCCATGAACCACCCAACATGCTTATCTCCATACTGTAGACTAGAATCAATCAGAATGATGTTGAAGACATAATGCATCATCTCTTCCCTATGGAGTTCCTCAATCCCCTCCATGATCTAGATGACCTCCAAAGTTCTCATATCATGCCCATGAACCACCCAAAGACCTATGCTAGAATAATCTTCTTTGTGTAAAGAGAAGTGAGCCATACTCAATTGTAAGAAGAGATCATCAAGTTCGTCTTATTTCCTACTCAAAGCATCAAAATAGATCACAACAATGTTGAGAAGGTGCTCATGATTTGAAAGAAGGTGCAAATAACTTGACTTCATGGCTCTCATACCCTCTTTGATTTCCTACATGCTATCAAGAGAAGAATTTACCTCACTCCCTTTTTGTCTCCCCTCCAATTGAACTATCCAATGTGATTCTTAATCAACTTATACATTTTATCATGATGAGACAATGCTGCCATTACCTCATCCTCATTCACCTTCAACTGGTTCCTCAAACTGTGTGGAGTGCATGAATAACTTTTTATTCACATGAAGAAGCATCAAATTGTTCCTAAATTACTTGAGTCACATAACTCTCTTCTTCTGCCAAGTCCTGTATGCATACATTCTAATTTAGAATTAGATTAGAACTAATTCCACCTATAATAGTATCCTCAATACCCTAATTAAATGTCTCAATACAAGGGAGCTCATTTTTCTCCATGCACTCATTATAGAGATTAGAACTGTTGTATAATGGATTTTCTAATTTTTTTTCATCTATAAGGGCATTACCATTATCAACTTTAGATTTTTCAAGGGAAGAATTTATGCATACACCATGAGAGAAAGATACAAATTCACCAATGTAATTTACTCCTTCATCAATGTTGATTTCCATGTCACCAACTAAAAGTTTTGTACACCTAGAATATACTAATTTTTCCACTTATTTTCCACATCTCCAAGCTTCTGCTAAAGATGATTCTTGTTCATCATCCCTATTTGTATCTTTCCACTGAATTTCCTCAACATTATGCCCATCCTCTATGTTGTTTGCTAAAACACTAGAAAAATATGCTTCTCTAAACAACTGCTCATAATGAACAGGAGGGGTAGGTGTGGGACACAAGATAACAAGTGGTCCCTCTTTCAACTGTTTCTCATAAGCTGAAGCATCACTACCAACACTTTGAGTAACCTTTTGAACCTGTGTGTCTCTATTTCCCACCTATAAAGAAAGCATGGAAACACTAGAAGAAGTTGGTTGTTCACTTTTTTTGGCCTCATTGGCTGCCCTTGAATCTAGGTGTTTCATTTTCATCTCTTCCTTCTTCAAGAGAAACTTCAATTTTCCTTCAAACTATTTGAATACGCTATTGACCAACCCATATGTAGTTGTAAAAGGAACCCATTCATTTTTGCAAATCATTAATATCATAGATAAGATAGGTTGGGATCAAACATGACATTCATTTATATACATGACCATAATAGTCTTCATAGTTTTGATAATCTCCTTATCATGTTTGTTGCTAATTGTGACCAAGAAATGATGAAGCATATCGTAGGTTAGATCATGCAATCCCAAATCTGTCAAAAGGTTACTCAATCTAGTTTTTGCAAAAAAATTCAATATACCAGTCCTTTGTGAATAATGAATACTATTGATGTCATCAAGATCTTGAAGAATATCTACCATAAAATATAACACCTCTTTCATTCTATCATCATCATAAGGGACTTGGGGTGTCAAAATCCTCATCATCTCACTCAAGCAAGAAGTAACCATAACTCTTATATCATCATCAAAATTCCTCGACCACTTATGTTGTCTTAGATAAGTCACTATAGGTGTAAGAGCTAGCTACAATGAATCTGAAGATGATTGCTCCACTGAGCCCAAACATCCATCTAATTAATTGAAAGAGATGTAAGCAACATCCCTAGGTGGAAGTGTATTGAGCTTGCTACCTGCTCCATGTAATACTCTCCCTAACCATTGTCTTTCAATTGATGACATGTTTCAATACCCAAACTCACAATATGGCAGGATTTTTAGCTCTGATACCACTATAATGGATACCCTTAATTTTCCCCTAATTGTTTGCTCAAATATCAATACTCATAGCTGTATGTATTTTGTCAAACATTTGGCTTGCATGTTGACTATTGGTTTTCTGAATTATTTCTTAATTTTCAATAAAATAAATTGGATAAATTGATATTTGTTGAGTGCCTTTCAAATTTCATTCAATATAGAAAAATAATACATAACAAATACTAATAACTTTTATCAAACAGATTGCACCCAAATGGTTGAACATGGCTAAATTCATCAATTTTTTGAAACATGGGAACTATGATCAAGTTGTGGGTATTCCTATGGAAAAGATAGACCTCCAAATTCTAGGTTGGTTCCTATATGATTTCTCTGATTATGGACTTAAAAAATTGCTTGGAAAAGAGAAAACACTGAAACTGATGCAAATTTGGAAAAATTGAACTATGGTGATACACCTATAAACTTTAAAGAAACATACTAATTCTCAACTAATTCATCACGAAGCTTACTTTCACAACTCAGATTGACCAGTTTAACTACATTAATGATTCACAGAAAGGCCTGATAATTCATTCTTCATGAAGAAAAATATTATTTTCACAACATAAAGATATGGATATACTTGAGACACAATTTATGACCTGCAACTAAGATTGTTTCTTCATGTACATGCATTCATGAATGTTGATAGAAATTTAAAGGTTTTGATATCAAACACATTAAATTTGCATCCAAAACATTCATAAAAAAAACACCTGAATCTAAGAAGGATAATATTTAACTTGCAATGACAAAATAATGAACACTCTGCAAATGATACTCTAAGATAACCTGTAAAATTTGCTAAATATCATAAAACTCTGAAAAATTAAGTTGCATGAGGTCTCTTTGCTAAACGAAAAGGAAGAAAGAAAAACTAGCGAAAAATGAAAAAGTCATATCACTTATACAAAAAACCTCTCTAAGGAATGAAGGTGACACTGAAAGTCAATTTCAGTGTAAAAATGATAACTCCAAGGAAAATCCTAAGTAGAAATAAAAATCTCAAAAATAAGAGATCAAACTCATGCAAAAATGAGTGAAATCAGGCTCAAATTCAAGGTCAACTCATGTTTGACACATGGGTCACTCGAATTGAACTGGAAATCCCTGAAAAACTGTGCCAAAACATGCAAAAACTGGCTCATTTTTATCAACTCGCCCATGATGACTGGAACTACATCTCTATATTGTGCATGATGATAATATCTCGTAAACTGATGTGAAACTAAAAGAAAAATCCACTATTTGCTCCATTTTGCATGATTTGATCTTCGCTTCACTTAACTTGCCTATTTTTACATGATTTTGGTAAAAGAGAATTGCTTGTTTAAATATTAAAGATAATCAATTTGATTATTTTAATATTTAATATGATGTAGTCCTCCTTCATTTCATTACATATTAAATATTAAGGTAATAATTACATTTAATATTTAATCTCGCTATTACTTATTTTTTGTCAATAATCATGCAAAAATAACAGTGATGTGTTTCCTCCACTTTAAAAGCCTGTCTCCTAAATCCATTATTAACACACGAGCTCTATTAGGTCAATTGACTTCAAGTCAAGACCACAACATGATTATGTGGAATGATTTATTTAAAAAAAAAAACTCAAAGAAAAGCCATCATTCAAGTTAGGGCATGTGGGTAAAATCCATTGAACCCTAATCATTTGTCATCTTGACTTCTTGTTCATTGGGGAAACTCCGCTATGTCATGAGGAAGATGAGGGTTTGAGCTCGAAACTACAACTTCCTTAGCCATTTGTGATGAAAATATTCATGAAACTGACACTAAGTGTTTACCTTCTACTGTATGTGCATTTTTTTTCTTTTTCTTCTTTTCAAATGCAATTTTGGCCCTCTATAGCCATCGCCATTGTTGCTCTCCTCTTATTGCATCTCTCTATATTTGTGTGTGGGGTTTAATGGGCTTTTCCATATTGAGTGATGGGAATTTTTTCTACTTCTTATATCCTGTAGACTCATGGGGAAGCCATGGCTATATATCTCATCTTTTCTCTGTATTTTTTTAAGTATCTTCCATAGTTTTGCAACTGCTAGAAATAATGAAAGCTAAAGATTGTTATCTGCATTGATGTCTATTTTCACTTTAAGGTCGCTACTTAAGGGTTTCTCTTTCACTCTTGAAGGAGCCTCTGGCATTCGTATGGTGCTCAAGAGAAATATCTCTATGCTATTTTTTGGAAAGCTTGCTATTTCTTTGTATTTCATGGGCTCGGCCTCTGTAATTTACAAGTCATTGATTTCATTCACTGTTTCAAGTTTTGAGGAATTCTCTGCATCTTTTCTTCATAGCACAAAAGAAAAGTATGGGTTTAAAAACCCATAAGCTCAACATTAGATGAGGGCCCTCTGATACCTTCAATGGTCACAACTTTCCCTTTTTGGTTACTTTATTATGTCACAGACTGAGCTTTCTCCATTGTATTTTCATTGCACATAACTTGCAAAAAAAAACTATTCTCAAATTTGCATAAAAAATGAATTTTTGGCTTTCTCCTTTCATTTTGTAGCAGCATCTTGATAATGGTATTTATGGGTTTATGTTCTTCACTCCACAGGTTGAGATCTTTATTTTTTATATATATCTTGTAGAAAATAGAAAAATCTCAAACCTATAGTGGCATATGACATTCAATGATATGGTGTATTTCCTTCGCTAACACTTACAAAGAATCAATAATTTCTTTTATAAACTTTGCATTTGTTATTGTCCATTGAATCACCAAATAAATCATTATAATCCTCATCAAAGAGTGTATTAGACTTTGCTACTTTCTGAGTTAAAGATCGTTGTCATCTCCTATTCATGGGTTGCACTCTTATGATGGTAGCATGCTCAGGAATGTATTTGGTATTCTAGACTCCTGACAGCTCACTTTGATACTTTATGTTGGTACCATTGAACAACAACCCCCTTTATATCGACTAATCTATGACTTTCATGAATATGCATACATTATGATCTTAAGACCAATGCCATGCTATAACCTCTACTATTATTGACAATAAGAATCTTTTCAAATGGATGTTAGTGTTGTCCTCTATACTGTTGTGCATGAACTCTACCATGAGTATATTATCATCCTTAATTCATCGTTTGAACACAATGGTGTCTTTTAGGCTGAGTATGAGTACTTTGATATGCATGATCAAAAGTAAGAGATGATAGAAATCTATGTACTATTTATTCATTTGACCAAAACGATAACATGCTCATAACTGCTTCTCTTGATAAATGATTTAAATGTATTGACATTATTGTTCCAATACAATCACTTACAAGTATTATTCACTATTTCACTATTTCCTCTATTGCTTTGATCTGGCACTTGAAATATGTATGCTTGTTCACTAAATGATGATGCTCCATTGTGCATAGTGAAATTATACTGTACTCCATATATATCTTTTGTTATTTCTTTGTACCTTGTGAGCATGTTAATGACTTGCATGATGTATCTGCTCAAGTGATAAATTGGTTATCTCTTTTTGCTTTAGCTACTATGATGAATGTTCTTTGTATGAGATAGTTTATTTATCATGCCAATAATGGCTGCTTGATCAACTATTCATTCATGAAGAATGATGATTATCTTTATTCCATACTATTGTCCCATTTCATTGTTTATGAGTTGGGCTCAACCCTTGTGTGAGGCACATTTCTCACCACTCATAACAATATCTATTGATTGGAACAATCTGATTATACCTATATCTACACATGAAGTAAACATATTAGCAAAAAATAATGAAGCTTAAAGCTTCCAATGATCCTTGCTCTTTGATAACCTAATCGTTTGATATATGCTTGAAAAGATGTGTTGATGGTGTTTTCTGCACAGCAACAACTCAAACAGAATGCAATATTCTATCTCTCTTGAAAGGTTATTTTCAATAATAAATCACTGAAAATCACCCCAAGGTCTCTCGGGTGTTAGGTCATATCAATGCATAAACAACTCAGATAAAATGTCAAATGCTGGTAATCACAATCGGACCTTACTACAAGCAAACTGTATATTTCACTTTATCAAATCTTGCAATATGATGATCTAAATCCTAAATCTAACCAAATGATAAAGAAATAGCAAAAGATAAAGGGTGCAAGAATATGATTAAATCTAACTATTCCTGGGATAAACAATGCAAATGACAAATATCTGGAATGGACCAACCTCGTACAACCAATTCCTGCTTAACCCACAATGCAATATCACAGAAATGGTGCAATCTTCTAAGGTGTTTAGATTTTCAAATCACAGACATTCATCTACAATCGAACTTAAGCACATAAAACTTTATGGTCCAGGTTGACTTCACCAGCCTACTACAATCATATAGTTACTGGGAGTATAGACCAGAGATTGCTACAAACATTCCAAATATAAAATCATAAACATCATTTACCAAGCTAAAATGAATTCTTAATTCTGAACACTAAACCCTAAACCTCCAAGCAATTTGAAAGATAGAACAAAAAGAACCATGCACAATAAACCAATACAAGAGATTTCACCAGGGAAAACCACAATGTCTTCAATTGTATTAATTCATCAAAAGGCTGCAACAATTCAATTGTTCTGATACATTATTTGCTTCAAGAAACTGAATATTACTCCTACTACAAAGTACTCTAACTCCTACTCTTACTTTATCACTATTACTGTTCAGCTAACCCCTTACAATGACGCAAGAATTCCTTTTATAGCAAATCCCAAATATGTCGGCTCAGCCAAACATTTACAAAATAAGAAAATCGTTAAAACAGGTTGGCCAAGGAAAAAAAAAACTAAGGCACACATTAAATGCCATCCACCATCAAGGTCGGCCTTGACACAGTCCCCAAAGTAGCTCGGTCCAACGCATGCCCTATGATAATAGGGAAGCACAAATCTCCAAAATAGGTATTAATTGCTACTTCCCTTATCCTTTCTCTCCCAACGAACCCTGCACCCTCAAGAATGTTCCATCCAGCTCAATGATAGGTGGCAAAGGTAATACCCTAAGCCGGCATTTAATGGAGTCAATCTCCTTCTTGGACCGTTCAACAATCTTATCCCAATCTTCCTTGTGGGCCAGGTATTTGTCCATCACCGCCAAGTATGTGGTTGCATCATCCAACTAGTGACCAGTTATTACATTTTCAGAATCAGGGGCATAAACCTCATGCCACCATTCTCTTAACTACTCAAGACTTAGATATTTCGGAGCAATCTTCCTCCTGCCGATCATCACCTCGAAGAATACAATGCAGCCTTCATAGACACTAGTGAGATCTCCATCAATTTGTTTCCTTCGTTTCAGGATCTTCTTCATGGCTTTCTGCCTAATCTGCAAAGCTTCGAACCATTCCCAAGGTTCCTCCAATCGAGAGGAAGGGAGGATTCCATCCAAATCCAGTTGCTCCTTACCATGCTCCATGATGATCCTAGATTTCTGCAGCAAGAGATCAATGTCCTCCTTGTCCTGAGACAGTACATGCTCCAAAAGCTCCTTGGCTCAGACTACATCCTTCCCAACTGACAGGATGTCTTTGATTGCATTATCCCCTTTCATTTGCACATCCTTCAGCCAATCTACTGCAGTTTGAGCTGAGGTCTTCATCTTCTCAATTCCGGAGATTGTTTCCTTGGGCAGAAAGCCAGGAGTGGCAGAGGAAGAAGGATGGAGGGACTACAAGGGTTTCATCACTTCCTCCAAGCATTTCCTTAATCTTTCATTCTCTTTCTTCAACTCCTGCTTGGTCTGGGTCTCCTTCCTCAATCTGCCAACAATCACCGCACTGGACCCCTCAAACTCCTCTATATCTTGTTCCATGGATGCCGGCCCAAGGTTGATAGTCTGCACATTGTAATCCTGACCAGTGACCTCCTCTCTCGTCTTGTCCGCGGTAGGAGTGGCAATGTGGATTACCCTATAATTCGCCTCATCTATTTCCACCTTAGACACCACCTTGGCTACCTTCTTTTTCTTCCCCTTTCCAATCTTAGATAGCATTTCATCAAAATCCAAGGGAGTGTCCTCGATTATCACCTGCTTTTTCCTTGCAATTTCCTTTTCTAACCAGTCTGGGGCTGCAGGGTCTATCCAGATTTCTTCCGTTCTAGCTTCTTCTGGCTGCTCTGTCATTTTCTCTTCTTCCTCTGCATCCTCTGTAGTTAATTTATCATCCTCCTTCTCCGGAAGCTGCTCACCTTGATCAATTTCTTCGAGCTGCACCTCTTGCTGCACCGGTGATGGGATCTTAGCAGGGATATCTTCCTCCAACTCGGGCAATCCACGGCCTCTGTCACTTTCTGGGGAATCCTCATACTACACCAAAGGAGAAGTATACCTTTCCCCCTCTTCAACTTCCAGCTCTGCTGCTTCACCGAAGAGTGTCCCTTCCTTGAACGGTTCTGCCTCTCCGCTAGTTTCATGTTCCTCCGGAATTTTCGGCTCAGGTGCGGTTGGCAGTGGGGAAGCAACCTTGGATGGTTCTGCAATTGGTGATTTTGACGGAGGATCCGTCTCTGGCACAGTGTCCTTCAGAGAAGGAGTCCTGGATTTCCTCGTGTAAACTTTAGTCTTTTCTCCTCCCGAGCTCTCCACATCTACAATCAGAGGCTCATCCTTTGATGCCTCCTACACCTTCTTCTTTGCAGTCCTTGTTGTTCTTGTCTTCTTCGGAGGTGGAGGAACATCCTCCTCTTCCGCCTTTTCCATTTCTTCCTCATCAGAGGACCTACTAAGCTGCAAAGTATACCATCTCCTCTTTCCTTTTGGCCTACTTTTAAGCCCACTTTCCTTGGGTCCTCTAATTTTTATCTTGAACGGTGAGGTCTTTGCAGCCTTCCCTTTGGGGTCATCTTCCCCGGATTCCTCAGAAGTGGACATGGGATTGAGATTCCCCATCAAATCGAAGGTACAAGTCACCTTCTCACTCTCTAGTTCCCAAATCTTATGTTTCAACCAAGAGGAGGTAAATTTCATGACCGGGGCCATCAAGTCTTCTAACTCCGTGACCTCTCCTTCATCCCAATTGATTTCTCCAATGGACCTATCCTTCACAGCTTCATAGGCGTGGTCCTGCACCATGTTTCCATCATCCTCTAGTTGATCCGGGATCAACTTGACATTGTATTGTCTGATTGCCTCCACGGGGAGCCTAGAATACCTCTTCTTCCTGGCCTCAAGATCATCTCTAATATTGACCCAATAATCCTCCAGGTCATCCTTATGCCGGTATTCCCTAGTGGCTTTCTTCTGCGCCTCTCCAGTAATGTCAAAGTTCATCCTTTTGGAATGGAAGGAGAAACCATATGCTGGCAGCTCTTCTCCTGCAGTGTAGGCTGATTGGATGGAAGGGCACATTTCTGCCACACCAATCCTGAGAGGGAAGTCTCCTCCAAAGCCTGTCTTATGCTTCTCCCTCTTCACAATGGCATCAAATTCACAAATTTGTTTCACAACCTCCAACAAAACAATGTGGTCAGTGGGGTACCTTGGCAGCCTGTATGGAGCAACTGGGCATCCATCAATCCAAATGTAGGTGAAAGTGGGAAATTCGATAAACCAAGCCCCATAATTCTTTATTAGCCCTTTGGCTCCATCTGATAATCTCATGTGCTCAACATTCTGCAACATCTGGGTAATATGCATTGTGAATGCATCATTAGCCCTTCTGTAGTCCTTGTGTCCCAGATGCAACTCCAGATAGACCTCATAGACAATGTCCTATCCCAGCGTCCCTCATGGATTCAGACCCTTGTATGGGTAGAATCTGGCTAGTGCATACACCACATATGAGGACATGGTGAATTTCTTGGTCTCCAACACGTTCCTTAACTGTCTATCAATCTCAGAGCTGATAAGTCCTACCCAGTGATAGTTGGTCCCTTGCTCAATTTTGGTGATCACGTGGACCATCCAGCTCTCCAACACCCCGGCAGTCTACAAACCAGCTACCCTGCTCAGGAATGTAATGGCATCATAGATGTTCGACCTGAGTTTGATCCTATGCAATTGCTTGGGCAGCTTAGAGTGATGGGACTTTGGTTTCTCCAACCAAGAGTTGATTATTTGCTGGCCCTTGACTGGCTCATTCTCGTAATAGGTTCTGGTCGTGTCTATGTTTAAAGCACACACTGAAGGTAGGTCTGGCATGTCGAAGGCTTGTGCAATGGAGGCAGGATTGAAATTAGCCAGAACTCTTCCCTCGGTACTGAAAACTCTTTGGGCATCAAAATCATACTGCCGAGCACACTCCAAGATTAGCTCATAGCACTGGACCGCCGGAGGAAACCCTGCTACATGGACTAGTCTGGACCTCATCATACCATTCCTTAAAGTAGACAGATCTTTTTCAGCTGTCCTCTGCTTAAATTCTTCATACCTCTAGGCCCCAACATTGGTGTCAGACACCTCGGCCCACACAGAGGATACCCTACTCTCTGGGAGTTGACTTTTGATGTCCAATCTCAGTCGTTTTGTCTTAGAAATGGATGAACCCCCTGTGCCACCTTTAGACTTTCTGGCAGTAGCCTTGCTTGATTCGGCCTGCACTCACAAAAGAGATCATTAGTACTCAATTAATATGCATATTCCAACCCAAAGATTAGCATCAAATCATATAAAACAATTAAAATCTATCGCAACTGCTAATCCTTGAAGATCCAGAGAAATGAGGCAGTCCGGGAAAATTACGTAAACCGGGAAAATCCTATCGGGGCAGACTTTCAGAGAAATCCGACCCAGACGGACTCCGGTGGTTAGGACATCAAATTGTTAGTACGGACAAAGATCATAAGATAATCATTAAATTCATTCATTGGCAGCAAGAAATAAACATTAAGCACTTGTTCCATTAATCCTATCTTCGAAAAAGTCAAAAGGATAAGGCCAGACAGGAAAACCAGAAAAATCCGGATGGGACAGATTTTCGCGGACAGTTCGAAATGTTTTAGAAATCACTTCAGTCTGCGGAATAAACCAGAACTGGGAAAATCCGGGTGCGCAGAAATTCCGCAGACACCATGGGAACCCGATGATCGGCGACACGCGAACTGATGGCCAAACGACCACGCAACCCTTTATATTTGGATTCTAACCTGTCCTGAAATCGATGCTAACTAACAAAACCCTGAATGTAAATGGTTCCAAAGCTTCTTATGCCCTCAAATGATGAATCCCCATTGTGAAATGGCGATGCCCTAATTTTGATAACCAGGCCCTCCGCCATTAAAACCAGGATAAGCTTATGATTTCAAAGAAAATTATCACTCGAGCGATCAATCAGTACGCACAAGAGCTTCCCAAGGTAAGAGCAAGCTAGGCTAAACAAGAACCATGGAATTACTATCACCCTACTGAACCTTAGGCAAATTTGGGCAAATGAACCGAAACCCTAATCGTTCCAAGATACGACAAATGACATACTTAGGGACTAGCCCTACTCATATGGGGCTATGAAAACTCATCCAACTCTCAAGGATGCATGCAGAGGGGATGATAAGAATTGGTGAGGGGAAAATTCAAACCCTAATTCTATAAATACAATTCATAATCAAACACAGGCCAACCCAAAAAGATGATCACCCAATACATAAACACTCAATCACCATGCAAGCAAATGAAAAGGGCAACGATAACATACCATGGATCGATGCGGATAAATTCAAGCTCGAAAAGATGACCACGAAGTAAAACACGTCCTAGCAACAAAATCCAGATACCGACGCCCAACAATCCACACGCAAGCAATCTAGGATCAATCTTCAAAGCTCGAATGGAAACTCCTAATTGCCAGAGCAAAAGCCAGTGAATGGATGAAGTCAGAATGATGTTTAAAATGCCCTAAATCCGCGCATATACTCGTCTGAGCGAAGGTACTTAAGCATTAATGAGTGACAAGACATTTCTGACAAATCCAGAAACCTGATCCCATGACGGAATTTCAGAGAATCCCAAGATATGCGGAAATGCAGATTCCGCAGAAATGCAGAAACTGGGGAAATGAAGAAGTTCAGGATTTTGGCAAAGTCCGGGAAAATCCGATCGATCTGGAAAATCCCGGAATCGGGCAGAAACCCAGACTCGGAAAATCCAGCCAGAAACAGACAAAGAGCCAGGACCCGGGAAAATCCGCTGGAGCTGGAAAATCCTGGAGTCAGGTAAAAACCCGGATTCTACTTAAAACTCAATTTCAATCAATTCAAGCCTCAGGGCAAGGTCAAAGCTAGCAAGACCAACATGTCAAGACCTCAAAATGATAAATCCATTAAAACCAAAGGTCGAAAGACTCCAGAAAAGAGGGTCCCTACTCCAAGTGGGGCGTGTGTGCAAAAATTGCACAACAAATGGTGACTCTACTGGGGAAATGCTCCTGAGCATTTCGATGACAAACTGGAGTCAAGGACCCAGAACTTATAGTTTCAACTCAGACACCCAGTCACCACATCATGTTTAAACAAAGAAAGCCCTAGTCATCCAAACTTTCCTATACTAGGGTCAAAGTGTGTGCATATGCATTCATTACCTCCCTTTAGTTGCATCAGGAACCAACCTTGGCATGAACAAGCTACATATAGATTCATACTCTAAAAGTAACCTGGATAGAGCCTCGCTGCCAGTCAGGCGTCCATAGCCCCGACGAGGTTATTGTTGTGATCCTCCTGAACATAGCTCTACTACTAGTCAGGCATCCATAGCCCTGGTAAAGATATTCAGATCCCCCTGATAAGTTGAATTCGAACTTTTTTTTTTTTTTTTTTTTTAAATTCAGCATTTTCTTTTTCTCTTTTCTTGATACATTTTTTCTACTAATATTCCCTTTCTTTTCACTCATTTCATTCAACCTGTGAACAGTGAATTCCACACTCAGGGCTGAGAACCACAGTGGCACTAGAGCAGAAAAGGATGTTTCACCTGTTCAGACCCTATAAGGACCTTCTGCAACTTCAGGTATATTAAAAATTAAAAGTATAAGACCCCAATATATTCCTGTTCAAACTGACTAGAAAACCCTTTACCTCAGCATAAGAATAAGTGACATAGGGTAAAGAGTTCATACCATGGTGTCATGAAAGGATGATTAGAGTTTGTAAGGGAAATATCAAGAACATCAAACCCACTTTGTCCCAATTGCCATACAGATGCACCCAAAGATCCCAAAAGAAGAAAGGACCAAAAGCAAGAGCAACGCAAACCAAAACAAACAAACCAAAGCAAACCAAACCAAAAGGGAAACCTACTCTAACCAAACAAAACAAGCAAAGCAACCTAAACTAACTATGTACAGAGCAGGGAGCTGAAAACAGCTCAGGACTGGAAATAATGTTTCAAATACTGCCCATTGACAGGCAGTGGGATATCTTCTCCCGTGAGAGTCCTCAGACGGAAGGCATTATCTCCAAGTATTTCAACAATCTGATATGGGCCAAGCCACATTTTATCAAATTTCCCATGGTTCCCTTTCTGATCATGAGGTTTATCCCAGTATAGAACAAGGTCATAAATCCTGAAGGCTTTGACTTTAGCCCTCATATCAAACCATCTCTTTACTACCCCCTGATGTTTGGCAAAATTCTCCAGGGCATTGTCTCGTTTCTCCTCAAGGTGTAGTAATTCTGTTAACCTAGCCTAAAGTCTATCGCCTTCATCATAAAACTGATTTATAAACTGTAGAGTTGGGATCTTGAATTGGATAGGGAAAACTGGTTCCAGACCATACACTAAGTGATAAGGAGATGTCCCAATGGAGGACTTGAGTCTAGTATGATCTGCCCAAAGGGAAAACCGAAGCTGGGTGTGCCAGTCTTTTGGGTTCCTCTCTAACAACTTATGAATGACAGTCAATAGGTTCTTATTAGAGAATTTTGCTAGGCCATTACCCTGGGGGTAATAATTAGATGCAAATTTCACAATAATGTCATGATCAAAAGCCCAATTCAAGAATTTCAAAGATGCAAAAGCATGACCATTATCACAAACAAGAGCAATAGGGCACCCAAACCTATTAAGAATGGCTGATTCTAAGAAATCAATCACTACATCTGATGTACATTGTCTACAAGCAAAAGCTTCAGTCCATCTTGTAAAGTAGTCAGTAATGGTGAGAATGTACCTGTGTCCTGCAGAGGATGGTGGGTTGATGGGGCCTATGAAATCCATACCCCATTGAGCAAAAGGTTTTACCTCAGTGACAGATTGGAGCGGAAGCGCCGCACACCTTTCTCTTGTTGTTGTAGTCTGGCAAGTGTGACAGGTTTGTACATGTTGATGAACATCCTTGAACAATGTGGGCCAGTAATACCCTGCCCTCAAGATCTGGTTTGCTGTGGCAATTGTAGAGCCATGACTAGTACCATATTTCTCATGGAATTCAGTCATTACTCTTTCAGCTTCCTGTTTCCCAAGACATCTCAAATAAATGCCTTCATGATTTTTCTTATACAGAACAGCTCCTTTCAACATAAAACCATCACTCTTTAATCGCAGAGCTCGCCTTTAGACTGCATTAAGATGACCCGGAGTTTTTTGATTTAGCAGATAATAGACTATGTCATCATACCAACTCTCTGGGGAAACCTCATCAATATTATAGTTCTAAACAGTCAATTCAGAACCTATCTCTGCCATAGTCTGGGTGAGTCCTTGCCCTCTTACTAGTTTCATGGGCTGAATCTCAATATCATACTCTTGAAGCATGGTCACCCATTTGGCTCTGCGCTCACCTAATTCATTCTGCATCAGGAGTAACTTAACTGCAAAATCAGGAACAATTGCATACACCTTATTTCTAAGGATATACTGCCTAAATTTCTTTACTGCTCTGACCAGAGCATATGCCTAATTTTCAACACTTGGATATTTCAACTCAGCATCTTTTAATGGTGCACTCATAAAAGCAATAGGATGCTCATTTCCCTCATCAAACTTTTGAGTTAGCATTACAGCACACGAATGGTCTGAAGCAAATGAATAAATATAGAAGGGTTTGCTATAATCAGGACTCACCAATACTGGAGCATCAGCAATGGCCCTCTTGATCTCTGCAAATGCCTCCTTCGCTTCTATAGTCCATTTGATCTTGGCATCTTGTTTCAACATTGCATTTAATGGTTTCACAATTTCAGCAAATCCAGTGATGAATTTTCTGACAAAGTTAATCTTACCAAAGAAGGACTTCATCTCCTTTTTGCTAGCAGGCGGTTGAATCTTTAATATGGCCTCCACTCTTTCTGGATCAATAGCAATTCCCTTTTCAGATATTACATGTCCTAGTAACTTTCCTTTTGTTACTCTGAAAATACACTTCTTGGGATTTAGGGATATGCCAAATTCTCTACACCTTTAAAAGACTTTCCGTAAATCTGAGATGTGATCCCCTCTATTCTTTGAAAAAACCGTCAGGTGATCCATATAAATGATGATGCATTTGCCTATGATATCCTTAAAGGCAATATCCATAGCTCTCTGAAATGTGGCCCCTACATTAATGAGTCCAAATGGCATCCTCCTGTAGGCAAAGGTACCCCACTTAGTTGTAAAAGCAGTCTTGTGTCTGTCCTCGTACTGGACCATCACTTGATTGTATCCTGAATAACCATCCAGAAAGGACATCATTTGAGATCCATTGACCACTTGGAGCACCTCATCCAAAGAGGGAACTGGATAGTTGTCCTTTTTTGATGATCTATTTAGATTTCTGAAGTCAACACAAAGCCTGATTTCTCCATTCTTTTTCCTTACTGGAACTAGGTTTGCTACCCATGTTGAGTGTCTAACAGGAAATATAATTCTGGCAGACAGTAATTTTTGAACTTCTTTCTGTATGAGTGGTTCCAACAATGCATTAATAGGCCTCTGCCTCTGTCTAAAAGGCTTAGCACCTGGCTTAAGGGGTATAGTGTGAGTTATGATGGATGTATCATAAGTTTTCAAATCTTCATAACCCCAGGCTACTATATCTGAAAAGTCGTGTAAGGCTTTGATTATACCTTGTCTTTCTTCTGGAGTGCACACCTTGCCAATGAAAACGTTCTTAACATTGTCCTCAGTTCCCACATTGTGAGTGTCACATTGTCCACTGATTGATTCTTTCTTTGATTCTTGTCCCTGATCTCCGATCTTATCCATATCAAAGATTCGCTCTAACTGTACCATTCCCCTGGGAATAGTATTAGACTTCAGATTCAGTACACCTTCCAAGTCCAGTTCTGCTTCCTAAGGTTCTTTTTCATTAATGATTTGGGAAGCAAAGACATTGGTATTTGTGATAAAGTCAAGAATGTGCTTTTCATCCTCAAACACCTAAAAATTAGTGACATTGTCTGGGACTGATGGCACAGGAGTCAGTTCAACAGTAAACTTTTTCAATCTTGACAAAGATAAAGGTTGCAGAGTGCTTGCTGCTTGGGCCAGAGAATCGGCAGTTTGATTCTTCTGTCGTGGTATTAGTTGGATATTGAAAGTGTCAAATCCATCAATGAGGTCCCACACCCTATGCCTATAGTTAGTCATTCTCCTATCGTGGCATGAGTATTGCTTTCTCACTTGTTTGACTACTAATTCAGAATCACCAAAAGCTTGCAGAATCTTTACCTTTTTCTTAAGTGCCATGAGAAGTCCGTGAATTAACGCTTCATATGCTGCTACATTATTTGTGCAATGAAATTGGAGCCTATGGGCGGCAAAGAAATTCTTACCTTTTGGGCTAATCAATTCAAACCTTGCTCTAGCTCCATGCTTGGATTTGGATCCATCAAATTTGAGGGTCTAGCATTCAGCATTAGGAGTCTTCTTTATCATATCTTTTGGCTTATCAGTGTTAGAAGATTTCTTGGTCACTATAGGTTTCTCTTCCTTTTCCTGAGGATTGTGCACTTTTGTGTCCACAACTTGAGCTGGATTCAGGCATTTTTGGACTTGTTCTACTGTTGTCTGACATAAACAACACTTCAACTCTAAATGGGAAGCATTATGGACTCTACACCAGTTGGGTAAAAGTAATTCCTCAAATCTTGTCCTCTTACCTAGGTGTATTTGATTTTCAACACACTGCTTGATAAACTCTTGGAAGTTGTCTAATAGGCTGATCTAGCTATCTTCAGGTCCTTCTTCTTCCTCAACCGATTCTGTCAAAACTGCAACATAGGTAGACCCTGTCTCAACATCAGTAGGCATCGTGTGCAACATCAACACCTCCTCTGCGTCTGACTCTTCACACTGAGTTGATAGCATGTAATTTCCCATTCCTATTTCTGATATCAGAACTTCTGTTGAAGTCTTTTGGTATTCTATAATCATGTACTTCATTCTGGGCTCTCTTTCAATTCTTATCTGATTGGGTACTCCTTTCCATGGAAGCCACATGTGAGAGTGGTCAGTAGACACATATCCATTCAAGGCCTTAGTAAAATCTCTTCCTAGAATCAAACCATATGAATCAGGGATATCAGCTACTTGGATATTGATAACCTATTGGATCCTTGGATCAGAAGCTATTTGCATATGAATCATGTTCAATTCTCCCACCACATTTACTTCAGTTCTATCCAACTGAGTCACCTTCTTCTGAGAGTCAGCAGGTGTAATTCCTAAAGCTCTTCAAACTCCAAATGGCATCACATTGGTGGAAGCACCAGAATCTAGTAAACAATTGTGCAGATTCTTACCAAAGATGCGAACAGAGATCAGGAATGGAGGAGTTTCTGTCTTCCCTTGAAACAAAGTAGGCTGAGTATCTACCTGGGCCACTTGAATCTTATCCTTTTCTTTTCCTTTGTCTCCAGGAGGCGAGTTAGTCTGATTTTGTGCTTGATTTTGTGTCCTCACAGGCTGAGAACTAGAAGCCTGGCCGACATGCTCACCAGAAGACTTATCCAATAACTTTGAATTTGCATCATAGGTACCTAGGACAACCTTCCTAATTGCAGGGAACCTTAATAACTCAAATATTGAAATGTTTATTTTTAACTTCTTGAATTCCTTAGCAACATATGAGGCCATTTGCTCCTCACTCACATCAGTAGAGACTTCCTTAGATGGTTCCTCCACCTTATCCTTGCCAGCTTGGACAACCTTTTCCTTCTGTGGGTTGGTTTGAGCCTGTATCTCCTTTGAGAGATACTACTTGGAGACATGTGGATAAGACGGGTTGTTACTAGCATTAGGATCTGGAGGAGTACTGAAGTTGTTGGGAGGGATGAAAGTGGTGAAAGGTCCTCCAGGCTGTGGACGTCTATAAGGCATATCTCTCAATCCTTGTCTCTGAAACATCTGTACTTCTTCAACATAAGCTTCCTCCTGATCGAGGGGGCCATTGTCATTCATTGTATCTTCATTAAACAACTGAGCTACTTCATCTCCATTACAAATCTGATTTGTTTCAACTTCCTGGGAATCAGGTTCTTCTGATACATTTTCCTTGTTGGCTGGAAAAGGAGCATGATTTAATACCACCACAGGAGAATCATAGGAGCTGGAAGGAACAATCTCCTGTCCATTCACATTGTTCTCTACCTCATACTGAAAAATAGAGGCAGTAGTTTGAAACTCTAGACATTCCAATTCCAAATGCTGACTTGTCTTATGGAGCCTGCACCATCCTGATAAGGCTGCTTCAGCCAGATACACACCAGTAGGAGGTTTGTCTTGACTGACTGGCTGGTTTGCAGATTGATTGACAATCTGATTAGCAGACTGATCCAATGGGGTGGGAACTCCTCCATTATTGGGCCCTGTATTCCAAGTTATATTATGTCCTTGTGATGGCCTTTTATCAAATCTTGATCCACTTCCTTGGCCTCTATCAAAATTCTGCCTTCTATCATTATTGAAACCTCTATCATTGTTGTAACCCCTATCTTGGTTATATCCCCTATCATTATAGAATCCTCTGTCATTACGCTGTCCCCTGTCAAAATTCTGCCCTTGTGAAAACTCTCTATTCTGATTAGATTGCATACCCTTTTGGGCAGCTTGCAGTTGGTTGTTCTGATTTCTTAGGTAAGTCACCTCTAGATTTAGCTTCTTTATTTGTTCAACCATTTCATCAATCCTCTCCCTATTTGGATCTCGATAAAGAAGCTGATTCGGGTTACCCTGAGGAGGGATAGGCATTGTGGCAGATCCCAAAGACTGATGCAACACCTCAGAATTCTGCAGGTAAGCAGGGAAGCTATTCGGCTGTGACTGGTACATGGGATGATTAACCTGCTATTGAGGGAAGTTTGTCACAGGGGAGATCTGACTCATGGGATGACCAGGGTGTGGTACCATAGGTAATTGGGGAACTGGATTCATGATTGGAGTATGATTAGCAAGCGCATGGTTTACTGCCTAAACCTGATTGGGATGTGCAACTAGTCCTAAAGAAGGCAATGGTCCAGTCAGGTGTTGTCTCAAATCTGTACTGAGCTTAACAGCCTCTATGTAAGCATCAGTTAGGGTACCTGGAGGATTAAGTCTCCACTTCAGAAATATTGTTGTTAGGCTATCTAAGGCTTCATAATAGATCCCCAGGGCTGTATCATCATCTAAAACATATGGGTCTTGAAGTTTGGTAAATGTACGATGGAACCTATTATTGAAATTGGATATGGGTTCATTAACCTCTCTCTTAACTTTGATGAACTGCAGGTATAACTCATTGGCACTGATGGGTATTCTAAATTTCTATAGAAAAGCCTTTTCAAGATCATTCCAATTAAGGATTGAACCAGAAGGGAGATGGTTGTACCAGTAAAAAGCCTCTTCTCCTAAGGAATAAGGAAACAACCTATAGGCAACATCCTCATGAATGATTCCTCTGTCTTTGAGGCAGGTTTGGAAAATTCTTATGTGTTCTTCTGCAGTCCTGTTTGGGTCATTAACATGGAACTTTGAATAGAAATGCTCGGGGTGTTTGGGCATAACATTGTAAGCATAGAAGAACAAGGGTGATGGATTATTAGCAAGGAAGGCCATTGGTAAGAGTGGGTGTGGCAGTGGTGGTTGATTAATGATAGGTTGAGGTTGTTGAACAGGAACAGCCTCAGGAATGGGTATAGCCTCAACCTCTGGATGTGAAGATATGGATGATGCTGGTGAAGGGATGGGTGATGATGATTCTCCCCCTTCTCGAGTCCTTCTTGACCTAGTGGGGAACTGTAGCTCCTCTAAATCTTCCTCTCCTGTGGTAGATCTGGTATTTCTCCTATACCTCTCTGGAGAGATGGTGTTCAAAAAGCGATCTAGTCTACTCATTCAGGCCCTCCTTCTAACGCCAATCTATTGATGGTGTTTTCTGCACAGCAACAACTCAGACAGAATACAATATTCTATCTCTCTTGAGAGGTTATTCTCAATAATAAATCACTGAAAATCACCCCAAGGTCTCTCGGGTGTTAGGTCATAACAATGCATAAACAACTCAGATAAAATGTCAAATGCTGGTAATCACAATCGGACCTTACTACAAGCAAACTATATCTTTCACTTTATCAAATCTTGCAATATGATGATCTTAAATCCTAAATCTAACCAAATGATAAAGAAATAGCAAAAGATAAAGGGTGCAAGAATATGATTAAATCTAACTATTCCTGGGATAAACAATGCAAATGACAAATATCTGGAATGGACCAACCTCGTACAACCAATTCCTGCTTAACCCACAATGCAATATCACAAAAATGGTGCAATCTTCTAAGGTGTTTATATTTTCAAATCACAGACATTCATCTACAATCGAACTTAAGAACATAAAATTGTATGGTCCAGGTTGACTTCACCAGCCTACTACAATCAGATAGTTACTGGGAGTATAGACCAGAGATTGCTACAAACATTCCAAATATAAAATTATAAAAATCATTTACCAAGCTAAAACTAATTCTTAATTCTGAACACTAAACCCTAAACCTCCAAGCAATTTGAAAGATAGAACAAAAAGAACCATGCACAATAAACCAATACAAGAGATTTCACCAAGGAAAACCACAATGTCTTCAATTGTATTAATTCATCAAAAGGCTGCAACAATTCAATTGTTCTGATACAGTATTTGCTTCAAGAAATTGAATATTACTCCTACTACAAAGTACTCTAACTCCTGCTCCTACTTTATCACTATTACTGTTCAGCTAACCCCTTACAATGAGGCAAGAATGCCTTTTATAGCAAATCCCAAATATGTCGGCCCAGCCAAACATTTACAAAATAAGAAAACTGCCAAAACAGGTCGGCCAAGGAAAAAACAAACTAAGGCACACATTAAATGCCATCCACCATCAAGGTCGGCCTTGACACAGTCCCCAAGGTAGCTCAGTCCAACGCATGCCCTATGATAATAGGGAAGCACAAATCTCCAAAATAGGAATTAATTGCTACTTCCCTTATCCTTTCTCTCCCAACAAACCCTGCACCCTCAAGAATGTTCCATCCAGCTCAATGACAGGTGGCAGAGGTAATACCCTAAGCCAACATTTAATGGAGTCAATCTCTTTCTTGAACCGTTCAACAATCTTATCCCAATCTTCCCTATGGGCCAGGTATTTGTCCATCACCGCCAAGTATGTGGCTGCATCATCCAACTGGTGACCAGTTATTACATTTTCAGAATCAGGGGCATAAACCTCATGCCACCATTCTCTTAACTGCTCAAGACTTAGATATTTCAGAGCAATCTTCCTCCTGCCGGTCATCACCTCGAAGAATACAATGCAGCCTTCATAGACACCAGTGAGATCTCCATCAATTTGTTTCCTTCGTTTCAGGATCTTCTTCATGGCTTTCTTCCTAATCTGCAGAGCCTCGAACGATTCCCAAGGTTCATCCAATCGAGAGGAAGGGAGGATTCCATCCAAAGCCAGTTGCTCCTTACCATGCTCCATGATGATCCTAGATTTCTGCAGCAAGAGATCAATGTCCTCCTTGTCCTGAGATAGTACATGCTCCAACAGCTCATTGGCTCGAACTGCATCCTTCCCAACTGACAGGATGTCTTTGATTGCATTATCCCCTTTCATTTGCACATCCTTCAGCCAATCTACTGCAGTTTGAGCTGAGGTCTTCATCTTCTCAATTCCGGAGATTGTTTCCTTGGGCAGAAAGCAAGGAGTGGCAGAGGAAGAAGGATGGAGGGACTACAAGGGTTTCATCACTTCCTCCAAGCATTTCCTTAATCTTTCATTCTCTTTCTTCAACTCCTACTTGGTCTGGGTCTCCTTCCTCAATTTGCCAACGATCACCATACTGGACCCCTCAAACTCCTCTATATCTTGTTCCATGGATGCCAGCCCAAGGTTGATAGTCTGCACATTGTAATCCTAACCAGTGACCTCTTCTCTCGTCTTGTCCGCGGCAGGAGTGGCAATGTGGATTACCCTGTTATTCGCCTCATCTCTTTCCACCTTAGAAACCACCTTGGCTACCTTCTTTTTCTTCCCCTTTCCAATCTTAGACATCATTTCATCCCAATCCAATGGAGTGTCCTCGATTATCACCTGCTTTTTCCTTGCAATTTCCTTTTCTAACCAGTCCGGGGCTGCAGCGTCTATCCGGATTTCTTCCATTCTAGCTTCTTCCGGCTGCTTTGTCGTTTTCTCTTCTTCCTCTGCATCCTCTGCAGTCACTTTATCATCCTCCTTCTCCGGAAGCTGCTCACCTTGATCAATTTCTTCTTGCTGCACCGGTGATGGGATCTTAGTAGGGATATCTTCCTCCGGCTTAGGCAATCCACGGCCTCTGTCACTTTTCGGGGAATCCTCATACTGCACTAAAGGAGAAGTATACCTTTCCCCCTCTTCAATTTCTAGCTCTGCTACTTCACCGAAGAGTGTCCCTTCCTTGAACGGTTCTGCCTCTGCGCTAGTTTCATGTTCCTCTAGAATTTTTGGCTCAGGTGCGGTTGGCAGTGGGGAAGCAACCTTGGATGGTTCTGCAGTTGGTGATTTTGGCAGAGGATCTGTCTTTGGCACAATGTCCTTATGAGAAGGAGTCCTGAATTTCCTCGTGTAAACTTTAGTCTTTTCTCCTCCCGAGCTCTCCACATCTACAATCGGAGGCTCATCCTTTGATGCCTCCTGCACCTTCTTCTTTGCAGTCCTTGTTGTTCTTGTCTTCTTCGGAGGTGGAGGAACATCCTCCTCTTCTGCCTTTTCCATTTCTTCCTCATCAGAGGACCTACTAAGCTACAAAGTCTGCCATCTCCTCTTTCCTTTTGGCCTCCTTTTAAGCCCACTTTCCTTGGGTCCACTGATTTTTATCTTGAACAGTGAGGTCTTTGCAGCCTTCCCTTTGGGGTCATCTTCCCCGGATTCCTCAGAAGTGGACATGGGATTGAGATTCCCCATCAAATTGAAGGTACAAGTCACCTTCTCACTCTACAGTTCCCAAATCTTATGTTTCAACCAAGAGGAGGTAAATTTCATGACCGGGGCCATCAGGTCTTCGAACTCCGTGACCTCTCCTTCATCCCAATTGATTTCTCCAATGGACCTGTCCTTCACAGCTTCATAGGCATGGTCTTGCACCAGGTTTCCATCATCCTCTAGTTGATCCAGGATCAACTTGACATTGTATTGTCTGATTGCCTACCGGAGCCGATACCTCCGCTGGCAGGATATATAATATTGACCTAATAATCCTCCATGTCATCCTTATGCCGGTATTCCCTAGTGGCTTTCTTCTGCGCCTCTCCTGTAATGTCAAAGTTCATCCTTTTGGAATGGAAGGAGAAACCATATGCTGGCAGCTCTTCTCCTGCAGTGTAGGCTGATTGGATGGAAGGGCACATTTCTGCCACACCAATCTCGAGAGGGAAGTCTCCTCCAAAGCCTGTCTTATGCTTCTCCCTCTTCACAATGGCATCAAATTCACAAATTTGTCTCACAACCTCCAACAGAACAATGTGGTCAGTGGGGTACCTTGGCAACCTGTATGGAGCAACTGCGCATCCATCAATCCGAATGTAGGTGAAAATTGGAAATTGGATAAAGCAAGCCCCATAATTCTTTATTAGCCCTTTGGCTACATCTGATAATCTCATGTGCTCAGCATTCTACAACATCCGGGTAATATGCATTATGAATGCATCATTAGCCCTTCTGTAGTCCTTGTGTCCCAAATGCAACTCCGGATAGACCTCATAGACAATGTCCTGTCCCAGCGTCCCTCGTGGATTCAGACCCTCGTATGGGTAGAATCTGGCTAGTGCATACACCACATATGAGGACATGGTGAATTTCTTGGTCTCCAACACGTTCCTTAACTGTCTATCAATCTCAGAGCTGATAAGTCCTACCCAGTGATAGTTGGTCCCTTGCTCAATTTTGGTGATCAAGTGGACCATCCAGCTCTCCAACACCCCGACAGTCTACAAACCAGCTACCCTGCTCAGGAATGTAATGGCATCATAGATGTCCGACCTGAATTTGATCCTATGCAATTGCTTGGGAAGCTTAGAGTGATGGGACTTTGGTTTCTCCAACCAAGAGTTGATTATCTGCTGGGCCTTGACCAGCTCATTCTCGTAATAGGTTCTGGCCGTGTCTATGTTTAAAGCACACACCGAAGGCAGGTCCGGCATGTCGAAGGCTTGTGCAATGGAGGCAAGACTAAAATTAGCTAGAACTCTTCCCTCGGTACTGACAACTCTTTGGGCATCAAAATCATACTGCCGAGCACACTCCAAGATTAGCTCATAGCACTGGACCGCTGGAGGAAACCCTGCTACATGGACTAGTCCGGACCTCATCATACCATTCCTTAAAGCAGAGAGATCTTTTTCAGCTGTCCTCTGCTTAAATTCTTCATACCTCCAGGCCCCAACATTGGTGTCAGACACCTTGGCCCACACAAAGGATACCCTGCTCTCGGGGAGTTGACTTTTGATGTCCAATCTCAGTCGTTCTGTCTCAGAAATCTATGACCCCCCTGTGCCACCTTTAGACTTTCCGGCAGCAGCCTTGCTTGATTCGGCCTGCACTCACAAAAGAGATCATTAGTACTCAATTAATATGCATATTCCAACCTAAAGATTAGCATCAAATCATATAAAACAATTAAAATCTATCGCAACTACTAATCCTTGAAGATTCAGAGAAATGAGGCAGTCCGGGAAAATTACGTAAACCGGGAAAATCTCGTCGGGGCAGACTTTCGGAGAAATCTAACCTAGATGGACTCCGGCGGTTAGGACATCAAATTGTTAGTACAGACAAAGATCATAAGATAATCATTAAATTCATTCATTGGCAACAAGAAATAAACATTAAGCACTTGTTCCATCAATCCTATCTTCGAAAAAGTCAAAATGATAAGGCTAGACAGGAAAACTGAAAAAATCCCGATGGGACAGATTTTCGCGGACAGTTCAAAATGTTTTAGAAATCACTCCAGTCCGTGGAATAAACCGGAACCGGGAAAATCCGGGTGCGCAGAAATTCCACGGACACCACGGGAACCCGACAATTGGCGACGCGCGAACTGACGACCAAACGACCACGCAACCCTTTATATTTGGATTCTAACCTGTCCTGAAATCAATGCTAACTAACAAAACCCTGAATGTAAATGGTTCCAAAGCTTCTTACGCCCTCAAATGATGAATCCCCATGGTGAAATGGCGATGCCCTAATTTCGATAACCAGGCCCCCCGCCATTAAAACCAGGATAAGCTTATGATTTCAAAGAAAATTATCACTCGAGCGATCAATCAGTACGCACAAGAGCTTCCCAAGGTAAGAGCAAGCTAGGCTAAACAAGAACCATGGAATTATGATCACCCTACTAAACCTTAGGCAAATTTGGGCAAATGAACCGAAACCCTAATCATCCCAGGATATGACAAACAACACACTTAGGGACTAGCCCTACTCAGATGGGGATATGAAAATTCATCCAACTCTCAAGGACGCACGCAAAGGGGATGATAAGAATTGGTGAGGGGCAAATTCGAACCCTAATTCTATAAATACAAGTCATAATCAAACACAGGCCGACCCGAAAAGACGATCACCCTATACGTAAACACTCAATCACCACACAAGCAAATGAAAAGGGCAACGGTAACATACCATGGATCGATGCGGATAAATTCAAGCTCGAAAAGGTGACCATGAAGTAAAACACATCCTAGCAACAAAATCCAGACACCGACGCCCAACAATCCACACGCAAGCAATCTAGGATCAATCTTCAAAGCTCGAATGGAAACTCCTAATCGCCAAAGCAAAAACCAGTGAATGGATGAAGTCAGAATGATGTTTAAAATGCCCTAAATCCACCCATATACTCGTCTAAGTGAAGGTACTTAAGCATTAATGAGTGACAAGACATTTCTGAAAAATTCAGAAACCCGAGCCCAGGACGGAATTTTGGAGAATCCCAAGATACGCGGAAATGCAGATTCCGCAGAATCCAGAAACTGGGGAAATGAAGAAGTTTGGGATTTTGGAAAAGTTTGGGAAAATCCGATAGATCCAGAAAATCCCGGACTCGGAAAATCCAGCCAGAAACAGACAAAGAGCCAGGACCCGGGAAAATCCGTCGAAGCTGGAAAATCCCGGAGTCAGGTAAAAACCCGGATTCTGCTTAAAACTCAATTTCAATCAATTCAAGCCTCAGGGAAAGGTCAAAGCTAGCAAGACCGACATGTCAAGACATCAAAATGATAAATCCATTAAAACCAAAGGTCAAAAGACACCAGAAAAGAGGGTCCCTACTCCAAGTGGGGCGTGTGTGCAAAAACTGCACAACAAGATGTAGATTATATTTATGTTGGCAATGTAGGAATAGGATTGATCTTGATTCATCATTGGTTAGAGTCAATCTCTAACATCATTTCCATTCATCCTGTAGAACAACTTAAGGAGACTAGAGTCGGGGAACCTAGAAAGATTCAACAACACTGATCAAAGATGTCAAGTATCAATGGATTCATTATTATAGGCAATGTTGAACTGCCCTCCTTTTTGTGTTTATATTGTATAGAGTTGTGTAGTCTACAATGTGATCTTACACTTATCATTTGATTACATAAATCAAATTAAGCTACTCCCATGGCTTGTGTGAGACCTTGATTTTTACAATATGAATAAAACAACATTTGTTATGCAAATGTCTATTTTTTAGTTACAAATACTTGCATAATAAAACTGAAAAATCAAATGTAATCTCATTGTTTACATGATGACACATACTTAGCAGCAAAATTTGAAACTCTATGTACCTCCCAATTATGAATGTAATTTAGCTCTACTTGTTTTGAGCTATAGCTAAAAATAGGTAACAATTTGGTGACCTCTGTGAAGTGTTTACTTACTAAACACCAAAGACTAGTTATGTAGCTTATCCATTGGGCATTGAGTCCATTTTTGCTCTACTTTGACTTAGAAAAATTGTAACTCAACTGCAAACCAACCCAAATTGAAAGAAACTATTAAAACTTTGTTTAAGACAAAGTTTGAAAACCACATGCAACAACTACACTTTATTGAAAGAAAAACAATACTGAAATGAAACATGCCATGGGAACTTATTGAAAGCATAAATGAAACTGAAAAATACTATACTATGTACATCTACAAATGTTGCTCTTTAGTAGCGCTGCTTGAGCTGAATCTTTTTGACGAAGATTGGCAGCACCTCACCATCCAACTTTGAAACCTGAAATGCGTTATTTTGTTTGCATTTTGTTGTGATGTATGGGCCATCCCACATGGAATCAAAATTTTTATGTTTACCAAGCCTTCTTTTGAGCTCATCCCACTTGAATACTAAATCACCTTCATTGAAGATCCTTGATGTTTCTTTCTACTCAAATTTTTTCTTCATCTGAGAATGATAAATTTGGAGCTTCCTATAAGCCTCTTTTTTGGTTTCCTCCAACTCTTTCAATTGAGGTAGCCTAATTTTCATTGGCTGCTCCTCAAGTAATTCAAGTTCTCTTATGTAACTCAAAGTTGGTAATTCAATTGAAATAGTTAATTTGGATTCTTTTCCATAAACCAAAACATATGGTGAAAATCCTATTGATCATTTTGGTGTAACTCTATCAACCCAAAGGGCTAATTTAAGCTTGTCATGCCATGACCTTTAATTATCCTCAAAATTTTTTTGTATGATCTTAATCAGATTCTTATTTGTTGATTTTGCTTGTCCATTACCTTGGGGGTAATAATTGGATGAAAGATTCAAATAAACATTATGCTTCACTAACCAATGTGAAACTCTTAATCCTATAAATGTCAAATCGTTATCAAAGATTATTGAATCTTGTGTAACAAACCTGGAAACCATGTCTTGATAGAAATTCAAGACGAATGTTTTGTTTGCATCTTTTACTGTGACTGCTTCAATCCACTTCGTAAAGTAGTCTATGGAAGTAAGAATCCATTTGTGACCTACACTTGATGGTGGGTTAATTACACTGATGAAGTCAAGTCCCCACTTTCCAAATGGTTGTTTAACCTAAATTGGATTTAGGGGCAGGGTTGCTAACTTTTTTTTCTCCTATAAACAATGATAATTTATTACATTTTATCACATATGCATGAGCATCTTTGAAAATATTTGGCCAATAATATCCAACCCTCATAATTTTTAGAGCTATATTATGTGGTGCAAACTAACCTCCAGTAGGTCCATCATGGAATTCCTCAAGAATTCATTCAGCTTGATTTGGGTAAACACATATGAGGAATACTCCATTGAAGTCCCTTTTATAAATAACACCATCAATTTATGCATATGGAATTACTTGAAATCTATAATATATTCATTTTTATCTATCTAAACCTTGTGGAAAATCCCTAGTATACAAATGATGAATCATCTAGTTGATCCAATCAACTAAAGTAGTTGTGACAATAAGTTCTTCAAAATTCAGAACTGTAGTGACTTCTTCACTGCTATTTTCTTTGTTTATGTAAGTTGTTCACATAAACCTTTACCTCTAACAAGTTTGGTAACCTTAATATTAATGTCATATTCCATGACTTTGGTTATCCAACCTTCTCTCTTGTCATTAATATCCTTATTTAGTAGAAATTTTTTGACTATTTGGTGAGCTACCAACAGATGTATCTTATTGTTGGATAGCATATGTCTGAATTTCTTGAGACTCCTAACTACAACAAGCAAATTCTTCTCAACAAATCAATACTTGGTTTCATAATCATGTAAATCTTGACTAAGGAAAGCTATAGGCTACTTCATACCTTCACTATTTTTTTCAAAAAGCATTGCGGAGATGGTATCCACTCCCCCAAATGTGTACAATATAAAATACTTATAAAAATTTGGGTTGATAAGAGTAGGGGCTGCTGCAAGTGCCTCTTTAATCTACTCAAAACTATTCTTCCCTTCTCTTTTCCAACTGAATTGAATTTTTTTCTTTAGCATGGATGTTAGTGGCTGCAATAAAGCTACAACATTGGGAATAAATCTCCTAATGAAATTTATTCTACCCAGAAAACTCTATAAACCTTTCTTCTGAGTAGGAAGCGGTAATGCCAGAATGGCTACAATACATTCTAGATCAATAGAAATACCATCCTTAGAAACAATATAACCTAGAAGTTTACCTTTGTGAACAACAAATATGCTCTTTGTTGGATTCAAGGAAATCCCATACTCCCCTCATCTTTCAAAAATCTATCTAAGATGATCAAAGTGTTCATTAGAATTTCATGAGAAAATAGTGATATCATCTAAATAAATGGGAACAAACTTGTTTATCAAACATTGGAGAGCCATAGCCATTTCTCTTTGAAAGGTTTCTCCCACATTTGATAATCCAAAGAACATCTTTCTATAAGCCATAGTACCCCACTTGGTGGTAAAGGTTGTTTTGTACTTATCTTCTTCTTTAACTAGGATCTGGTTATATCCTGAATAACTGTCCAACAATGAGAACCTCTCTAATCCTGAAACAACTTGTAGTATCTGCTCCATTGGAGGAAACAAATAGTGATCTTTGAGTGAAGCTTTGTTTAGATCACAAAAATCCACACACAACCTTATCTCTCCACTCTTCTTCCTGATGGGCACTAGGTTTAAAACCCAAGAAATGTGCTTGATTGGAAAGATGATACTACCTTCAATTAATTTGTTTAACTTTGTCTTCATCAAGTGTTCTATCTTAGGATTCAGTGGCCTTTGTTTATGTCGCATTAGTTTTGCTTTGGGCCCTAACTCAATTGTTTGTTGAGCCAACTCAGGGTTAAAACCCTTCAAATCTCCATACTTCTAGGTGAATATGTCACTGAATTCTTGACAAAGCAAGACAAATGCTTGTATTCTTCCTTGGTACATATTTTTCCAAGCTTTAGGAGCTCATCTTTAAATATTTCAATCAGTTCAAAATGCTCCTCCTTCACTGTAATGCTACATTTATCTCTTCTAACCTTATTGTCAGTGTTGAAAATTGATTCAAAGGTAACCAACCCCTTAGGTAGTTTATTAGACTTCAACTATAGAATTTGGTTCTCATACTGTTGCTCAAGTTTTTGATGATTAGCAATAGAAAATTCTACTTCTTTGATCAAAAACTAATTATCTACTTATTGTTGTCAAAAATATACCAACTGACTGTATTATCAGGTACATATGGCCTTACTACTACCTTGACATATTGTTGTACCTCAATATTATGAATGTCAAAGGGAATATAAAATTGTGAGCTAATAGTAGCCAATCTATCTATTTATTCATATTTTTGGGAATTGACAATAGATTAAAAGCACTAAAATATTCAATTAGGTCCTAGGATATGTGTTTATATAACTTGAGCAAATCATTCTTGGTCACACTCTGATTTATTACCTAATTTGCAATCAATTTTGAGTCACCATAAGCATGTAGACACTTGATACCCCTTTTCCTAGCCCATTCCAAGTGATGGATTAGTGCTTCATACTCAGCCATAGTGTTTGTGCAACTAAAAGTGAATTTGAATGCTAAATAAAATTTATCTCCTTCAAGTGAAACAAGCATTGTACCTCCACCAACACCTATTTTACTTCTCAAACCATCAAAAAATAGCTTCCAAAGCTGACTGTATTGCTAATTAGGCTACACTTCTTCTTTAACTAAGTTTGGAACTATCATAGATCGGGCTCTTGTGATCTTCCACTTCCCACTCATCAAGTTTCATGATGGGTTTGTGTCCAATTGGTGTACCAAAGTCTAAGGTCATGGATTCATCTTCCTGACCATGGATAGAAAGTTTGGCGTTTATAGCACTGGGTACATACGGATCTAAATGGTCATCTATGTACCATATCCAGTTCTGAAAAACATGTGAGACTAGTCAAAAGATAAATATCCTCTATCTTAACAGTGAAATATCTTGATAGGAACTTGCCAAAGAATGATGGAAATTCTATAACATATATGTCCTGTGAAACTAAGAAATTTGGGCAAGCATGCAGGGTAAGAGGCAGATTCTTGATCATTCCTACAAACTAAATGGTTGTACCATCTAGTTGTATGACTCCTTTTGAAAGGGGATTATACATTAAACCTAACTTATCTGCTAAACTCTTTGGCATTACAAAACTGCTTGCGTTAAAATTAATCATACAATTATGGACTAGGTTGTTACCTATAATCAAAGTGACATATAAGGGTGGTGGTTTTACCTCCTAAAGGGACTACTCTCTCTTAACCTCTAAAGTGTTGGCTAGAACCCCATGGTGCTCAATGTTAGGCTCATCAGAAACTAATATTTTGGCTAAAGCTTCCTATAGGCTTTCTTTCTACCTAGGAAGATGCAAAGTATCTAACATGGTCATGCTAATAGTGGCTTTTTTCATATGATCAACAATATTGAAAGCAGTACCACTAACCTTTGGCTACACTTTTGGAACAATAGCCTCTATTTGTGTTGTTTGAGGATGAGGTTGTGCTTTCTGTTGTCTTGGAAAAAAATTGAACATTTTGATCTGAAGCATGTTGATTTTTCCCCTGTTGGGCTGTAGGAACTTGATCTTTCTATTGAACAACTTGTTGTTTGTCTTTTTTTGGTTTTTGTACATTAGGAATAGCTTGTTGTCTCAAGTCAACAACCCTCTTTTTCAACCGTGTGTTGGCTGCAACAAATGTAGTAGAATGGTTCTGCCCTTGTGCATGATTAACACCACAAATTTTTTTTCCTTGCCAGTTCATCACGAGAACATCAAACTTGTTTTGTTGCATTTGATTATCTTGTTGATTTCCAACCTTCTTTATTATTTTCTCAGAAGCAACAAAACTATTTTTCACCGTAAGCGCCTGATTAACTACCTCGTTCAAACAAGTAGCCTAATTATGAGGCTGATTACAAGGATAACACCATACATAATCTTGAGCCAAGTTGTTTTGGATAGACCGTACCAGTTATTTAGAAGAGCTAGCAACATTCTGATTGAAAGGCTGATTAGGCCTAGGATTGAAATTTTTTCACTGTCCTTGGTAGTTAGCTTGATAAGGCAGTCTATTTGGTTGAAAGGGGAGTTGATAGGGTCTAAAATTTTGGCCTTGCTAGTTTTTAAGACTTACTAAATTGTTACTAATAGTTTGCAATTTTTTTTGCATAGCTTCCTAATTATTTATTTGCTATTGTAGATCATTTTCCATTTTCTATTGAGCAACCTTAATCTCTTGTAATTCTAAATTGACTAGAACAACATAGTTTTGAGTAGTTGTTTAGGAACTAAAATCTAGAACATCGAGTAATGGGGCTATAGGAGGTACTTGAATGGGTATCAATGGCTAAATATATGGGGAAAAAGGCATAGGAGGCTTGGGTGCAATCTTACCATCCTGTATTAATTTATTTTCAACTCTAATAGTAATCTCATAGGCTATTGGCAGAGTTACTCCTCCCATAGATTGGACTAGAAGTGTAATATCATTATTAATAGCTCTAAGATAATATAGAAAAGTGTGATATGGTGTAGGCCTTAACGTGGCTGGGATTCTGTTCCAAGTTATTTGGAATTGGAAGTTAAAATATTTCATCTATTCTTGTGGGGCTCTCCTGATAGTTGTTATTTTCTCAACTAGAGATAGATGATCAAAATTTTCAAAAATTTGCTTGCTTAACTCGTCTCCCAAGTCATCCCATGATGCAACAAAATTCACCATTAATCCTTTGAACCATTGGAGTGCCTTGATTTTAAACAAGGCTGCTAAAATCCTCAACGCCACATTCTCTTATGTAACATGATGAACTCCACAAAGTGAATTTGTATGTCTCTTATGTGTTCAATTGGTATAGTCTAATCTTCACATGTAAATAGGTAGAATTTTAAGCATAGTTACTGATATGTCATCGTGTTGAGCCAAATTCAATGGGATTCCCCCATTAAATGGAACAAAACCATGTGCTCTATCCATCATAGTTGCTTGTGGTATATGATGTACCATTAGAAAAATAGGAACTGATCTTGTAACAAAACTTGGTGAACCTCTTGAAGGTGAAACTGATATCCTATAACTTGGAAAAGCTAAATGTGAACCTGGCTACCTTGCTGACGGTCTGCTTCTCCTTCTTGTTGAATACACTGATAATTCAGTTCTAAAAATTGGAGAAACTGATTTATTTCTTGAAGACCTACCATGTGTTCTTTTGGTTTTCCTTCCTCTTCTTTTTGGTGAAGATAGTTGAAATCATTCAAATGGAGAACTTCTTCTTGTCTAAAATTTTCTCATAGGCTACTTGCACTTGATCTGATAGAAATTAAGAACAAAGTCACCAGGTATATGAAACTTTAACCTTTGAAAGGCTAAAGAACTATTGTATATGCCAGGTTAGTAGCTTGAAACTGTTTACTTCTTATGCTAAATTGTGATTCAGGGTCCCACCGGGTGTTCCTAAAATTGTTATCACACATATTGCACCTAAATGCTTGAATGGCTAAACTTAGCAATCTATTGAAACATGAGAACTATATTTAGGCTATGGGTATTCCTATGGAAAAGATAGACCTCCAGATTCTAGGCTAATTCCTATATGATTTCTCTAATTATGGAGATAAAATATTGCTTGGAAAAGAGAAAAGACTGAAACTAATGCAAAAGTGGAAAAAATAAACTATGGTGATACACCTATAAACTTTAAAGAAACAAACTAATTCTCAATCGATTCATCATGAAGCTTACTTTCACAACTCATATTGAACAATTTAACTACATTAATGATTCACATAAAGGCTTGATAATTCATTCTTCATGAAGAAAAATATTATTTTCATAACTTAAAGATATGGATATACTTGAGACACAATTTATGGCCTACAACTAAGATTGTGTCTTTGTGTACATGCATTCACAAATGTTGATATAAATTTAAAGGTTTTGATATCAAACACATTAAATTTGCATCCAAAAAATTCGTAAAACAAACACTTGAATCTAAGAAGGATAATATTTAACTTGCAATGAAAAAGAAGGAACACTTTTCAAATGATACTCTAAGATAACATGTAAAATCTACTAAATATCATAAAACTGTGAAAAAATGAGTTACATGAGGTCTCTTTGCTGAAGGAAAAGGAAAAAAGAAACTAGTGAAAAATGACTAAGTCATATCACTTATACAAAAAGCCACTCCAAGGCATGAAGGTGAAACTAAAAGTCAATTTCAATGTAAAAATGATAACTCCAAGGAAAATATAGAGAAGAAATAAAAATATCATAAATAAAAGCTCAAACTCATACAAAAATGAGTGAGCTCAAGCTGAAAGTCAAGATAAACTCATGATTGACACATGGGTGACTCGAATTGAACTGGAAATCCCTAAAAAAGTGGGCCAAAACATGCAAAAACTGACTTGTTTTTATCAACTCGCCCATGATGATTGGAAATCCATCTTTGTATTGTGCGTGATGATAATATCTCATAAATTGATGCGAAACTAAAAGAAAACTCCACTATTTGCGCCATTATTCATGATTGAATCTTTGCTTCACTTAACTTTCCTATTTTTGCATGATTTTGGTAAAATAGAATTGCTTGGTTAAACAGTAAAGATAATCAATTTGATTATTTTAATATTTAATATGTTGTAGTCCTCCTTTATTTCATTACATATTAAATATTAAGGTAATAATTACCTTTAATATTTAATCTCACTATTATTAATTTTTTGTCAATAATCATGCAAAAATAAAAGTGATGTGTTTCCTCCACTTTAAAATCCTATCTCCTAAATCCATTATCAACACACGGGCTCTATTAGGTCAATTGAATTCAAGTCAAGACCACAACATGATTATGTGGAATGATTTATTTAAAAAAAAAAAAAACTCAAAGAAAAGACATCATTCAAGTTAGGGCATGTGGGTAAAAGCCATCAAACCCTAACCATTTGTCATCTTGACTTGTTGTTCATTGGGGAAACTCTACTACGCCACTAGGAAGATGAGGGTTTGAGCTCGAACTACAACTTCCTTAGCCATTAGTGATGAAAATCTTCATGAAATTGATGGTAAGTGTTTACCTTCTGCTATATGTGTAATTTTTTTTGCTTTTTCTTCTTTTCAAATGCAATTTTGGCCCTCTATAGCCACCACCATTGTTGCTCTCCTCTAATTGTATCTCTCTATATTTGTGTGCAGGCTTTAATGGGCTTTTCCATACTGAGTGATGGGTATTTTCTTGTACTTCCTATATCTTGTAGACTCATGGGCAAGCTGCTGTTGTATATCTCATCTTTGCTCTATATTTTTTTAAGTATCTTCCATAGTTTTGTAGCTACTAGAAATAATGAAAGCTAAAGATTGTTCTTTGCATTGATCTCTTTTCACTTTGAGGTCGCTATTGAAGGGTTTCTCTCGCACTCTTGAAGGAGCCTCTAGCATTCGTATGGTTCTCAAGAGAAAGATCTTTGTGTTATTTTTTGGAAAGCTTGCTATTTCTATTTTCATTTCATGAGCTCATCCTTTGCAATTTATAAGCTGTAGATTTCATTCATTGTTTCAAGTTTTGAGGAATTCTCTACATCTATTCTTCATAGCACAAAAGAAAAGTACGGGTTTCAAAACCCATAAAATCAATTGTAGATGAGGGACTTCTAATACCTTCAATGGTTGTGACTTTCCCATTCTAGGTACTTTATTATGTCATTGACTGAGCTTTCTCCATTATATTTTCATTGCACAAAACATGCAAACAAAACTATTCTCAAATTTTCATAAAAAAATGAATTTTTGGCTCTCCTTTCATTCCATAGTAGCATCTTGATAATGGTATTTATGGTTTTTTGTTCTTCACTCCACATGCTGAGATATTCATTTGTTTTATATATCTTGCAAAAAATAGAAAATTCTCAAACCTATAGTGGCATATCGCATTCAATGATATGGTGTATTTCCTTCGCTAACACTTACAAAGAATCAAGAATTTCTTTTATAAATTTTGCATTTTTTATTTTCCTTTGAATCACCAAATAAATCATTATAATCCTCATCAAAGAGTGTATTATACCCTCCTACTTTTTGAGTTAAAGATCACTATCATCTCCTATGCATGGGCTGCACTGTTATGATGGTAGCATGCTCAGGAATGTATTTGGTATTCTTGACTCCTGACTACTCACTTGATACTTTATGCTAGTACCATTGGAAAACAACCCCCTTGATATCAACTAATATGTGACTTTCATGAATATGCATACATTATGATCTTAGGACCAATGTCATTCTATCACCTCTACTATTCTTGACAATAAGAATCTTTTCAAATGGATGTCAATGTTGTCCTCTATACTATTTTGCATGAACTCTACCATGAGTATGTTATCATCCTTAATTCATCGCATGAACACAATGGTGTCTTTTAGGCTGAGTATGAGTACTTTGATATGCATGTTCAAAAGTAAGAGATGACAAAATATCTATACTGTTTATTCATTTGACCAAAACTATAACATGCTCATAATTGCTTCTCTTGATAAATGATTTAAATGTATTGACATTATTTTTGCAATACAATCACTTACAAGTATTATTCATTGTTTCCTCTATTGCTTTGATCTGGAACTTGAAATATGTATTCATGTTCACTAAATGATGATGCTCCATTGTGCATAGTGAAATTCTATTGTACTTCACATATATCTTATGTTATTGCTATGTACCTTGTGAGCATGTTAATGACTTGCAATAGCTGCCTACAACTCATGTATGACTTGCATGATGTATGTGCTCAAGTGATAAATTAGGTATCTCTTTTTGCTTTAGCTACTATGATGAATGTTCTTTGTATGAGATAGTTTATTTATCATGCCAATAATGGTTGCTTGATCAACTTTCCATTCATGAATAATGATGATTATCTTTATTCCATATTGATGTCCCATGTCATTATTTATGAGCTAGGCTCAACCCTTGTGAGAGCCACATTTCTTGCCACTCATAAAAATATTTGTTGATTGAAATGATCTTATTATACCTATATTTGGACATGAAGCAAACATATTAGCAAAACATAATGAAGCTTAAAGCTTCCAATGATCCTTGCTCTTTGATAATGTAATCATTTGATTTATGCTTGAAAAGATGTAGATTATATTTTTGTTGTCAATTTAGGCATAGGATTGATCTTGATTCATTGTTGCTTAGAGTCAATCTCTAATATCATTTCCATTCATCTTGCAAGAAAACTTAAAGAGATTGGAGTCGGGGAACCTGGAAAGCTTCAACAACACCAGTCAAAGATACCAAGTATCAATGGCTTCATTATTATAGGCAATGATGAACCACCCTCCTTTTTGTTTTTATATTGTCTACAATTGTGTAGTATACAATGTGTTCTTGCACCTATCATTTGATTACATAAATGAAATTAAGCTACTCCCATGGCTTGTGTGGGTCATTGATTTTTACATTATGAATAAAACAACATTTGTTATGCAAATGTCTAATTTTATGTTATAAATACTTGAATAATAAAACTTAAAATCAAATGTAATCTATTTTTTTACATGATGACACATACTTAGTAGAAAAATTTGAAACTCTATGTAACTCCCAATGATGAATGCAATTTAGCTCTACCTATTTTGAGTTGTACCTAAAAATAGGTAACAATAACAAGAAGATTAATGTTGATAACACTTATTTAATTCCAACTCCAAGCATACAAATAAGATTTGATCCATATTACAAACCTAGGAATCTCTTCAAACTCATAATGAAACTCAAATATTCTTGAAATTTATGTGGAAGACTATATGATAATGGAAAAAATTCAAATTTGAACTCCACAAGTCTGAAATCTGCCCAAAACAATGTTCACTCACTGTAGCAGCATTGTTCACGACACTAGTCATACCACTGTAGCAACTCACAAATCTTCACTATCGCCTTCAAATTTTCTCCTAATATCTTCTCCAAATCTTTCCTTTGAAAATATAATAAGCCCAATGTGTTTCTTGAATGAAAATAGGTTATAAATTCTCCTGATTGTATCTTGTAACAACAAGAAGAATGTTGACAAAGAGTGATTTCATCCTCTAAGGCCAATAATTGGATTCTTAAGAAATCTAGTAGCATAACTTTCATCTCATCTAAGCATACTAAAAAACTCTCATAGCCTCTATTTATCCATTTCTCAAAGAAGCTAATCCTTCTCATAAGCAATGTGGGATAAGGAAGAGACAACCTTTTTATTAATATTAAATCCTTCACTTAAAAAATTCCCATGATATCTCATTAGGCGTCCAAGCCTAGAGAAGACACTTTTTAAAAACAACTTTATAATAAAATGACTTTATTAATATGTCCTTTATTTAATTGTCACTTTATAATAAAGCATATTAACTTAAGGCATTAAAATAATATATGATTTGAACTTGGAATACCTCATATGATAGCTCATTGGAAAGCTCTTGAACAAACGTTGCAAGTCCAACACTGAGAATTCCCATATAACCTAATCCCCACTGACTTACTAAATATAGTAAATTTTGGCTTAAAGCCCATATAACATTGTTGAAGAAGCCTGAAACCCACTGAAGATGATAACCAACCAAAATGATGCTATGAACCAAGTTGACCACCCTTGGAACACCACTTGACTGACTTACTAAAAATAGTAGGTGCCATGAAACCCGACCAAACAACATTGATTGGCCTAAAATCGGAGTTGCTTAGGCCAAATCCCTGGTTGATCCTTGTAAAGTCCTGGTTAGCCCTCAGGACCAAAGCAAATAGGCTAATGACACATTATGAAATGACTAGCTCAAAAAGGGGACATTACATATAAGATGTGTTATTATCAATTCTTATTTTAATTAAAAAAAATTGGTATAAATCATCACGTGTTACACAAAATTTAGCTTCAACACCTTTGGTGAGAGAAGCTTATAAGTGATTTTTTTTTAATAAAAAAAAAATCTACTTAGTGTTAGATTCTGCAAGAAGTGAGAAGTGAGCCAAGATTTGATATCAATCATAGATCACACACATTCCATTTGAAAAATGATTGAATATAAAAATAAGGTAATGGAGAGAGAATCCTAAAAGAGAGAAAATAAGAGACAATTGCAAAAGAATTTTGAGAATACTCATGTTACTCTCACTAAACTAGTTGAGGGGAGAGAAGAGTGTTGTTATATAGTAAAATATGAGAAAATAAATCTAAGAGGTGCATTAACTTCAATTACCTATAATGAAATGGATGTTTTAGCTACTTGGTAAATGCTAAAATATGTGGCATAACCTACTCAAATAGAGACAAATTAATTGTGAGAGGTGGCATAAAATAACAAAAGAGGGTGTGAGACTCAACTACCCATCTATATGAGAGAGTGGCACAAGTAGATGATGAATGATACAATGTGGTATCATATTAACCAAGTCTAATTAACCTAAGGAAGCTTAATAATATGCACATGTTTATAGGAGCGAATTTTCACCACTTGGGAAAATTCCCCTTTCACACACCCTCACCTTAGAAAATCAAGCCCAAAGGAAAAATTCCACATCATCTACCCACTTTCCATCCACTTGGCACTTGCTTTGTGTGTCAGTGGGGGAATTTTCATTAGGGACATGAGCATGACATGCTACCATCCCTGATAGATTCCTACCCCTAAGTTTGTAGGGACCTTACACTCCTTATTGGGGGTAGTTTGTAACACCTCTATGCGACTAATTGACCCAAAAAATGGTTCATTTTGGCCTCTAAATTCATTCTATTCACTAGCATTTCATCTTTTATAGACTCATTCAATTTTTCAAGCAATTCTCTTAACAATCCAAGCAACTCTAGGATCTCTTGAGCACACTCTTGCAACATTCTATCAGCTTGAGCATTGCAAATAGTAGCTTCATACTCCATCAACACCATCTTTACATGTGAGTTGACACCATAGAAGTTGCAAGTTTGGAGTATTGTGAGACCTCCCTTTGTCACTACTATGGTCATGTCAACTTTTTCGAGCCTATTACTTGCACTCTCCCTTCATTGGCCTTGAGAGCCTTTGGGTGGAAGTGGTAACACTTCATTTCCATTTTGTGGTTTGATAGAGTAGAGTAGCATCTTTTGTAGTGTTCATTTTTTGCATTCCTATTTTCTTTATCGCATATTCTTTTATGTTTCTTTCTGGTTCTCCATGGAGGTGGAAACACCAAAGTAGGGGTTCAACTGAGGCAAAATCCTATACAACCCCATCAATTTTCCCCTCTTTCTTGTGTGTAGGTGGAAATGTGCGTGGAGATAGCTTGTGAACTAGAATTTTAGTAAGTTAGTATTCATCACCCTAGTTCTCATCTACTTATTTGATTATTTCTATATTTACTTTTTGTATTTTACTGTTTTGTTCATTTCCTTAAAACCTATTGGCTAGGATTTTAGTAGGTTTTTGGTAGCTGCTCTACTATACTTTACATTTTCTGGCCATATAGACTCCAACGCGTCGTGTTGTCATCCCAAACCCACATTGTCATCCTTGGATAGAGAGCTATTTAAGGTACAGTTTAAACTCCAAAAACCAGCTCATCTAGCTCCAAATAGAATTTTAGGTTTGTAGAGTGACAAAAAAACTTCATAGGGCTCTTCATTCTTGATCCTTCCCCCAAATCATCCATTAGAGTGAGGTAAATTAGGACAACCCTCCGCTCTTAGCTCTCTATGACCTAGAGCCTTGAAATGGTTAGTCCCCCTCTCTTACATTTTTGGTGAGCCCGATGTGAACAATGTCTATCCATTCACTTGTGTTGAGGCTTTTCCTTGCACCTAGTGGTTGTTGTAACCCTAAGTGTTGTGAAGGTAAATTATGAGCATCACAACCCAATCCAAAACTTCCAAGTACGTATTTAGGAGAAGCATGCGATAACTACCAATGGAGAAGATGAAGGTCACCTCTAGTTTCACCTCCATTTTTTCCACTATTTTAGCGAATATGTTTACTATTGTTTTTCCTAAGAAATTCACATAGGAGATGGGTTTCATAGATGAGACTACTCACATTCCTACCCCTCTAATATCTCTTATGGCTTCATCCATAGATGAGGATGATGTTGTGTATATCCCTACAAAAAACATTTTAGTGTTAGATAACAAATTGTTAGACCTTGTAAATCATTTGGAAAGAGCATCGAACATGGTGAGAGCCACTAGGCTTGCAAGCAGGGTGATACATTTGTTAGGAAAGGATCAGATAGGTATAGATTTGTTGCATGACCTTACCGATCTAATTGAATCTTATATCTAGGCCTCGTATAATCCTAGATCAGGTACTACCCAAGGAGAGGTGCTTGATGCCTATGAGAGGCAGATAGGCATTCTAGTGCCTACCACATCTGTGTGCATGGCCAAAATAGGCCTTCAATTAGTGTTTCTTTTTCTTCTCAAAGGTCTCCTACTCTCAAGGTGAGTAGAATACCCCTTGGATTTAGTTTCACCTCTCCTACTACCCCTAGTGGTGGATTTGGCAATAGAGGCAGCACTGGCGAAGGTGGCTCTAGTGGAGGTCATGGTGGTGGTTTCAGTATTGGAGGTGACTCAAATGGAGGCCCTACTAGTGGTGGTGGCTCCAACGATGCTCGTGGTGGAGGCTCCGAAAGTGGTTTTGGTTGTTCCACTAGGCCTTTGTCATCTTTTGACCCTATCATGCATGCCCTTCTTCTAGAAACATTGGTCAAATGCAAAACTAGTTGGTGAGCCTTTCTTAGGCCTCTTCCCAACCTAGCTTTTAACCTTCTGTCTGACATAGCACATTGTTAGTGGAAATCTTAAGTACTCTCTTCCCACAAGGAATGGAAATTCACAAATTTGAGAATTATGGTGGCAAAGGGGACCTACAAATGCATGTGTCTTCCTTCAATTCCATTTGTATAGAAATCTTCCATCATGACACGTTGATGGAAAAATTATTTCTTCAATCTCTTAAGGATACAGTGCTCGAGTGGTACTGTTCCTTACCTGACAATTCCATCTTTTCATTTGATCAACTTGTAAATCAATTTCTCCAATAGTTCCAAGCTAACATTGGACCAAAGATGGCATTCTCAAATCTCGTCCGATGCAAGCAAGGGGATAACAAGAAGATAACTAATTTTATAGTGTGGTACCAAGTGCTCCTTTTGTAGATCTCATACCCACTACCTGATTTTGATGTGTAGAAGGTGTTCATAGGTAACCTGTAGAGAGCTTGGCAAGAGAAATTTTCTTAATGAAATACCCTTCTTTTCTGCATATATGCGTTGCATTACGAGAATACCAGCAAATGGTAGTTTAGTTCGGGGGATCCTCCTCGTGCTCTCGTTCAAAAGGAAAATTATTGTATCTATCTTGGGTAAAGGTTAAGTTGCCACAAAAAATGATAATAGCCTCAGATGCAACAAAAAGTTTACAAAGTTTGCAGAATCTTATTCTTCCATCTTACAAAAGTTGTTGAAGAATAAGATGGGTAAACCCACAAAAGTGGTTTACAATTGGAGTGAGGAAGGAAAATTTGGAAAAATTGACCCCATTGCAAAAACAATTGTTTGGGGTTCAAGCGAAATATTTGGTTTGAACAAACCAAAAGAGGGTTCTTTAGAACCTAGTTTCAAGCAAACCCATTTAATGAATGCCCCACCACTCTCGCCAAAAAGCACAAGAAAAACCCATTTTGAAGGGAGGTTCAAATGAACCCTAGTTCACTTGAACCTTTGGGAGTTCGCTCGAACCCCCCTGGTTCAAGCAAACCCCCCTTTTCCCACCTTCCTGCTCTCTAGTACAAAAAAAAAATCAGAATTTTTTTCCGTTTGAAGCTCACGTTGAGGATGAAATTGCAAGAGACTTTGCAAACCCAATTGGAATTAGGTAGTCCTCAGAACGAGCTATCTAATGACTATAATTTTAATATGTTTTTGTTTTATTATGTATTTGTTTTTTTAGTTTTATTAAACATAATTTTTCAACGAAAATCAAGCTCTCTATTTTGCATACGTGGAAAAATAGAAGATTATAAAAAAAAATTCAAAAATATAAGTGCACTAGATATTGAATTCCTCAATCCAACAAAAAAATAATTGAATTTTGATACATACAAAAAAAGTTATGTGCTATACGGTCCACCTATGTCTGAATTGTAATTGGTTTAACTTTGAAACTTGATTAAGGAAAAAAATAAAACACAATCTAACTAATTGAAAGCACTAGATATTAGAGTTAAAAATATAAATTCGAAAGAATTATAATTTTATACTTCGTGGAAAAAAGTTATGCATTATACGGTGAATGCCACTCCTTAAAAATGTTGTTTTCTAAAAAAAAAAACTAGTTTTTGAAGGAGATGGAAAAAGAAGTGCAATTTGATTCCAAAATTTTTGAAAAAAATATATTTAGAATCTACAGACAAAATGTCACAAAATTCTAGTTTGTATCATCTTCAAATTTCTCATGATTTAGTCGCTATAGGTGCTTGAAAGTGAAGATACAGTTAGAAAAAAATATTTCAGTGTCTAATTTGGCCAAAAATTGTAAACTCGAATTGTGGGATCACCCAGATCATAAACTTGGAAAAACCTCATCCTCTTAAGGAACCCTACCCTAATTGGTATGATGTGAACACTTTATGTCAATACCGTCGGGTGAATGGGCATGATATTGAGTGATGCATGCACCAACATCACAAGATACAGGACCACATTGACAATGGTACCATCCATCTCGATGGGAGTAAACAAAACATGAATAAGTCAGTGGCAATAGCCAATAATGATTTTCATATATACATGGACCCATTTTTTTCCCACTCTTCCAACTTGATTAAATTGACCCCTTTGATTCTTCTACTCAACCCTCAGCATATGTTAACATGGTGACAATTACTCCTTCTCTACACCTTGTGACTAGTTCACCAGATGTGACATTCACTTCACAGGATGTTTCCTTGAATAATAAGCCCTCTGTCCTCTACATTCATGCTCGCCTCAATGGGAACATTGTGATTGGGGTCCTAGTTGACCCCATGAGCTAGGTGAATGTTATTACAAAGGAGAAATTGTGGTTAAATTCATTACAAAGGGAGAAGTATGAAGAAACAAATTCTACCATTTGTACCCATGATGGTCTCTACATTAAGCCGTATAGCTCAATAACTCTTTCCATATTAATAGGAACTAGGGTTGTGAACACAACCTTTTATGTTTTTCTAGAATATGATTTGTTTAGGGTTAGGTTAGGCATACCTTGGCTAGCTTCCTTGAACGAAATCACTTTTTTCATTCATAGGTGTTTGAAATTCTCCCACAAAGGTGTTGTGCAGGTCATGTATGAAACTAGATATCAGATATTGGTATCTCATGGGGGCTACTCATTTGATCATTTTTGGCCCACCCTAGTTGGTCCACTTCCCCCTAGAATGGGCCTACTTTATCAAAACTACATAAAGTACAATACTAGGGGCAAGGGACAGCCAAAAGTGACCCTTCTGATAGTGCAGTAGCAAGCTACCTCCTCTTCTCAAAAGGGAAAGGAGAGGCCTACCCATCCTTAGGGTTCCTCTTCTACTCCCCTTTCTGAAGGAGAAGTTTAGATGAATTCTCTTGGCTTTTACATGAGGAGTCTAATGATATTGACTTGGCACAAACCCAAGAATCAAATATTTGACCTTCCTACTGTGTCTCCTAGAACTTGGCCCTACTTGTATGGTAGAAGGAAAGGTCCCCACGAGGAATCCTCTATGTCTCAACCTTCGAGGCATCCTACCGCTCTTGCTCCTAAAGAAGTGAATGGGAAGAGGCCTGCCACTGAGGCACTAGAGCCAACTCCCCCCATTATTTTTCAATCTCTTCCTCTTTCTCCCATTCAGGAGTTTTTCCCTCCATCAGAGACAGTTGTCATGGACACCCCTATGGTTGAGTAGGAGCCTCTTGGCCCTTCTCAGCTCTTGGTCTCTAGCTGTAAGAGTCATAGAAACCACCTAGTACATGAGCACAAGCATCGAAAGAAGGCTCTTGTGGCTAAGCAAGCCACTTTGAAGAGGAAGGAAAGGGAGTCAACCTCTCCTATCTGAAGGCTGCCTATTGTGTCCTCCTCTCTCCTCCCCTATGCTTCCATTCATTCGAATCCGATCTTGCTTCTAGATCCTGTTGTGAGCATGAGTGCACTTAACCCCAAAAAGGTGTAGGTTTTTATTTCTCCTTTGGTCAAGTTTCATCTTTTAATGTCTCTTCCAAACATCCCACCATTCCCTAAACCTATGGACATGTTGAACACCTTGGTGGTGTCTTTTGTGGTTTTCTCCTACTCCTTTGTGCCTCTTGCCTCATCTATGGGGAGTTCACATCCCCCAAAAAAGAAAAAGGTGTAGGTTGGTCCTTCCAGCAATGGGGGGCATAAGAGGAGGCCACCTTCTTTAGGAGGCAGTCTCATGCTAGCATGTGTCATCCTTGTGACAGAGCAAGTTTTGGCTTCCCTTGAGTTCATCACTGCTCTTGAGTCACTTGGTGGGTCTAGCAGTGAATCTCGTGTGCCATCCTCCCCATTCATTGAGGTGGCAATCCTATAAAGTGCATGTTTAACTCTCTAGATGAAGTTTTTTCCTTGTCAATGATATTCATGAAATCATTGACCATCACTCCACAAGAGTTGAATGGACAAGAACTTGTGGGGCCCTTTTCCTTGTCCCTTGTTGTGGGAGGGTCAGAAGCACCTCCCCTTAATATTCCACCACTACAAGCTCATTCACTTTCCTCGTACAATGATCTAGATTGGGAAGTGGATGACCTCTTGTTGATGAGTGTTAGGGGGCACGTCTTCTTTACTTTTATATTAGGTGTGTGTTTGTTGTGATGTGTTCCCCCATGCTTACGTTATGTGTTTTTAGAGGACCCTTGTTACCATTGTAGGTCCTTGGATACATGAGTGATTATGAGTCATATAAAATTCCTCTATTTTTACCATCATTCTTCCTCTATTATGTGTTTTGATTTTTGAAAAATTGGGGACGATGTAAAGTGTTGGGGATATTTAGGCTTCCCTTCCATGTTCAACCAATTTTTTATTTTTACTTTGTCTTCTTGTGCATTCTTCATATGGTTTGATATAGTAGGGGATTGATGGAATTTCATCTATACTATTACTATACTTATATATATTTATGAACAAATCTAACCCTAAAATATCATATCACCCTTATGCCCTTTGTTTGTAGTGTTAGTGTTTATTTTTGTAATTTTCTTGTCTTTCTCTCTTCTTTTCTTGAGTTGTGATGTTGTGGTTCCCATGTGTTGTCCCTCGTATGTGCAAGAACATCACCATAGTGACATCTCGTTATGGCCCATTTGCGTAAAGTCTTCATCCTAAATGGGTACAAAAGCAAACAAATCTCTAAAGCCTTTAACAATGCCAAAGCTCTTTTATTTTCTAACTCTGTTACCTCTAAGCCAAAGCTCCTCCCTAGTGCTTCTCGTCCCTATATTGAAGGCATCTCCAAAAAAAATCCAAGATTCTTCTAAAGAAAGGACTTCATTTCTCTTTCAAACCTTGTTCCACCATGAAACACCATCTCTTGTCTCTTAAGGACCTAAGGAACATTTTACTTGAGTCTGAAGTTTATACGGTGGTGTTCTCTTGTGTCATCCCTTATATTGGTGAAACGGGTCATTATTTTTGTACAAAAATAAAAGAGAAAAAATCAAACATGATCATGTTTACAAATCAAACATCAAACATGATCGTGGTGAAAAAATCAAACATGATCGTGTTTACAAATCTGCACTAGCTAACCATTCTTCTTCTACTAAGTTGCACCACATCTGCTTGGAAAGCATACTGTAAGTCTTATGCAAGTAGGACAATTTTTCAAGAGGAAGCTTAAAGAAGCCATTCATACTAGCAATCACCCCTCCAACCTTAATCATGATGAGGGTTACACTCTTAGTATTGCTTGGAAACCCTTGCTCTCTAACCTTTCTCCCTTCCTTTGTGCTTTTCCCATAACCCTTGTGGCCTTCTTTATGGTTTTATCATGTTCCTCCTCTGCTCATCCTTTCTCTCTCCCCCTCAGTGTTCTCCCTTTCTTGGCTTCTTTCCTCCTCACCTCCTTCCCCTTTGGTCGAGTGGCATAGTCTTTCCTTCTTGCTTTGTGTTCTCCTCTTGTTTCCCTTCCTTGATGCCTCTTCTAGTTTTCCTTTTAGCTTTCTCCTATTTGGCTCTTCTTGGTTTACTCTTGCTTTTATTTATTAATTTTCCTTATTTATATATGTATGTTGTATGTATGTATATATATGTACATACATACATACATAATTTTTATATAGGTGTGAAAGTGTGTATGTATGTATGTATGTATGTATTTATGTATGTATGTATGTATATATGTACATATATACATACATACATACATACTTTCATACATACTTATTTATATGCATATTTTTGTCTTTGTATATATGTACATATATGTATATATGTACATATATGTATATATGTACATATATGTATATATGTATATATGTATATATGTACATATATACATACATACACACAGACATGTACATACATACATAAATACATACATACATACATACATACATACATACATACATACTTTCATACATACTTATTTATATGCACATTTTTGTCTTTGTATTTTTATTTTTTTTTTGTATATTTTCTCTTATTTTTTATATTTGTTTATTTATATTTATTTGTTTCCTTTTGGTTCATTAGTTTGCATATTTGAAATGTCCAATTTTTATATTCATCCATATTTCTAGTATATTCATTGTTTATCATAATCTATTTTTTCTTATTATTTTTAAATTTTTTTTTTTCATTTGCAATGTTCTATTTTATAAATCTATAAATTAATTAAAAATTACTTTCTATTTATTGATTTTTTTAGGCTTCATTCATTTGCTTCTTTTTCCTTTATTGTCTTTTTATTTCCTCTATCTTATTAACAAGCTTCATTTTTAGTTTCTTTCTTTTTTCTCCTTCTTGCTTTATTTTATTCTTATTCTTGAGTCATTTATTTATTTATTTTCTTTTATTCCTTTTGATGCATTCGAATATTTTTATATTCTTAATTTTAATCATTTTTATGTCTTTATTCTTATTCTTGAGTCATTTTTATTTTATTTTCTTTTATTCCTTTTGATGCATTCGACTATTTTTATATTCTTAATTTTAATCATTTTTATGTCTTTATTCTTATTTATAAATCTATAAGGATTTTTTTCTTTTGTGCTTCTCATTCTTTATTTGGGTTTATTGCTTTAAATTCATTCATTCTTTAAGCTTTTGTTTACTTTTGTATTTGGTTCTTCTCCAAATATTGTCTTTCTTTAATTTTGGTGTTCATAGTGTTCCTTTTTTTTAGATTTGTGGCTTAAGTTCTCCTTTCTTATATACATATATTTCATATTTTTGCATTTTTATATCTTTGAAATTTTGAAGCCTTTAAATATTTGGTTTATTAATTATTTTTTTCTCCCCGAACCTTATGCATCCTACCTTCCCCTTCCTCTCTCTCTCTTTTTATCTGGTGTAAATATGCCATCAACCACCGTCTCCTTTTTCTCTCTACCATCCTGATGATGGATCATGGAGTGTGATCTGAAACGTTGATGCAAAAAGTTGAGCACAATCAAATCCAAAGTAATACTCAATTATAATGTCGATTGTGGAAACTTGATATCATTAATTTCTCAAAATGTTATCAATGTTATTTTTGATCCATATAGATTTCATCCTTATATACACGTAGCTACGAAATATTTATACTGGAAGATAAAGTACATAAAAATATTAGAAAAATATTTGAATCCTAGTCATAGAGAAGTGTTTTTGAGAGCCTTATATATAATTTTTGGCATGCTAATGATTCACCACACCTTCCTTATCTAGTTGTGGCAATGGAAAAAGTATCCCTTCTACTTTTCCTTGCTTTTTTGGGTCCTCATTGTAAACTAAGCTCAATGGTGCCTTGATTTTGTGTTGTAATGTGTTTGAAACATTCACTTTAGGTCTTGGGCCCTTGTGAACTAATGAGCATAAATGGTACCTTACCAAAGTGTTGTGAAGTTTTCTAACAAACTTTCACACCTTTCTAAGGTTTTATTAAACCTCTTTTTAAGTAGAATGTGCCTTAATCATGCCTTACTTAGAACTGTAAAGTGTTCTAACACACTTTCATACTTTTATAGGGTTTTCATAAATAACTAGGCTTTTTAATGCTTTAATTGGCCTTATTTTACATCCACAAGCCTCATTTATTGTATATTTTCAAGGATAATCCCGACACAAATCAATAGCAAATCATAATTTAGGTGTTTTAGGTTGAATGGCCTAGATTTAATGATTTGGGACTCATTTTCCACCTTGGGCGAATGAGTCCCACCTAGGTTTTTGGGTCTCAAACCTGATTTCACACCTTTTATGGTATTTTTAAAATGGTCCCATAAATTATGCCTAATGGGACTCATTCGCCACCTTGGTTGAATGAGTCCTATTTGGCCCAAAATAAAACTTAATTCAAAATTTTGGTGGGATTTTATCCTCCTAGATCTAATGTCATCCTATAGTGTTGTAATTTTAGGAATTCTTGCATAATTGAGTATAAATACAAGTTTCTTTCACTCTTTTTCATCCCAAGCATTCAAGTATTCCTCCTTCTAGAAAATTGGAGTTCACAAGAGCAATCAATGGGAAATTATCAAGCATTTTAGAGCATCATTCAAGCATCAATCAGATCATGTCAAATATTTCATGAATCATTTTTTTTTTTGAGCTAACAATTGTGATGTAGGGTTTCATGATTCAAGCTAGCATTTCATTCAAGATCTATCTTATTCAAGCAAGAGTTGAGATCCACATCCATTGGAGCCATTTCATACAAATTTTTAGCACTTTATTGCTAGGGTTTGGTGAGTTAGAACATCATATATTGTTCATTCATCATTCTCCATTCCTATTTCATTCTATTTCAAGGTTTGATTACCAAAAATGGGTTTAACCAAGGCAAAACCCTATCCACTAACAAAACAACATTTCTCCATCTCTTTAGTGTGTGATTTGTAGGTTTGGATTGAAGACATATTGAGGAGCAAGCTTGGAAAGAGTTGTCAAATTTCCTAAAAGTTGTCAAAGTTTTCATTAAGCATTGAAGAACATTGAAGAGCACCTATAGGTTGGTTTATAGAGATTCAGATCCAAAAATCTGAAAGAGAAAATTGAATAGAACGAGAAGAAAAAATTTAGATCCTAAAGTTTTAAAAAACCCTAACTAAATTGATTTGCCACTTTTGGTGAATATGTCCCAGTTTTGGTCAAAATTTAGATTTTTGCATATTTGGATACCCATTTGCCAGATTCATGTTCTTGCACAAAAACCTAGACTTTGGATTGATTTTCCCAACTTGGAGAATGAGTTCTAGTCAGAATTAAAGTCATAATTTTTAGCATTTTAGAACTCCTTCCAATAATCTTCAGATTCCCAGGTGCATACATTTCATTTTATAGCTTTTTTTTCCATTTTTCATACATTTTTTAGGTCATTTAGTGAAAGATTGCATTTAAAATAATTCATCTTCCCTTAGGTTTAAATTAAATAATTGCTATCATTATTTAATTTGAATTTTTTCATAGCCAAGTCTTAAATCTCAACTAATTTCTTGAGTTTTGGTCTATCCTTATCTATCTTTGTTTCAATTAACCTTACCCATTGATCACCATACCTCATCATCTAATCCTAGCCCTTATTTGAATTAGGATTTATATAAAAGTAACCCTTCAATTCATTTTAAGGTTAAGCACAATCTTAAATTTTTTTGATATCTTGAGATGTTGCTACTACTACTACATCTAGCTTATTGCAAATATATTTTATATTATTCTGAGAACAAACAAAGCAAAATGGAGAAGAGCAATGGAGATGAATCAACTACGACATATGGATTGAGTATTATTGTATCATTATTGTGATTTCTATGTCATTTGTGCTTCATTTTTGGATTATGGTCTTTATTGCTTGAATTAGATAGTTTTGTGGTTGCTATTATTGATTCATGCTCATTTCCCCAAATTTTATCCTATCTACATTTGGTTAACTTGACATGAACTAACTAGATTTTTTAAAATTTTAGAGAAATTTTGATTTTCAAGAGTTTGACATAATTGATCTTCAAAAGGATACAACTAATCCTTTATATGCTACAATCATTGTATAACATGACACATTCAAAAAATTTTGCACAACAATCGTAACCTAGAATCACACATATGACTGGAATTTTGCAAAAACCAATTTTCTCCAATAATTACTATTTTAGATCATTTTCTTGGCTAGTGGTTATCATTCTGACATTCTAATAGTCTGCTTATATCATTTGCATCATCAATTTTTCTGCTTGATAGATCTTTATATTTTTGCAGATTTAGGTTCCTGCACAACAATCATTTAGCTATGTGCCACAATCACTTTTCTATTCACCACAGTTGCAATCCTAAATATTGTAATCATTTGTTCCTTCAATGCATTATTATGACACATTCAAACCTCTATACACCACAACTAACTATCATAGTAAAAAAATGTATAAATATGAGATCTTTAGTTTTTTACATTTTACAATCATTTGGGTAGAGGTTTTTTGTGTTACTGATATATAATTTTTAGCTTTTGGAAATCATTGGTAGAATACCTATTGATCTAAAATACTAATCCAATTTCTTGTAGGGTTCCATGGTGTGTTTGTAATTTTTAAATTAGGAACATTTGGAATTGGTTCTTAGAAAAGAACAAGTGTCTTCCATGTCTTATGTGCTTGCATGTTGTGTTAAATCCTAGATTGTTGTGTGTTTATCCTCTCCACTTTTGCTTCATGTGATCATGGGTGCACAAGAAACATATAGTAATCTCTTTAGCGAGGACTACCTTTGAGACACATCCTACTAGAGAACACAAGGGGTCAACCTCAAAGCACACGTTTAGGTGGGCTATATCAAAGGTGCAAAGGAAAAAGTTAGTAGCATTATCTCAAGATGTTATACCTTGTATGTAAAATTTTATGTGGGTGTATAGACCACACGTAGGGGTATGTGTAGGATCATCATGGAAAAAACAAGCCCTTAAGTGGAAAAAAATTCAAAAAAATTAGAGTTAGACAACTTGACATAAAAATTTGAATAAGTTATCTATATTATTTCAAAAATATGTAAGAATAGAATCTGGCAATTGAATGGTTCTAAACATTAGGGTTTTTTTTTCTTATTTGGTGAAAATTTGAAATTTCAATGTAGTAGTACTTAAATTCTAGGGAAAAAATAAGAAGTAGGTGTTTGTTTGACCACCGTAACCACAATAATATGATAATATTTTTTTATAAGATTTTAGATATAAGTAGAGGACTCATGTCCCGATGTGATGCATCTTTTTTTATAATTTTTTTCCAAGTAAATAATTAATTATTAATTTTTTATTACAACTTTTTAAAAAATATATAAACTCGTATGTTTGACCACCTTGACTTGGTCAAAACTTCACAAAATTCATTTTTTTTAATCCTATAGTATGCAAAGCATAGAATGTGATGCATGTTTTGGATTCCAAAATGTGATGTTTGAAAGCTATAGATGTTTTTCAATCAACCTATCAATCAAGACTTTAGTTGTGGAAAGCTAAGAATCTCCTTACGGTATGTAGGATCATGATGGGCCAAAAATTGGCAAATATCATGGGTATGTGTTGATGAATTTTATTTACACAAAAATTGATGAAACAAAGGGTTTAAAGGAGATTTTAGCCCACCAATATAAATTATGCTTTACTTTGAATTTAATATAATTATTATTCATTTTCTATTCAAATTATGACTAAAGTCCTAATTGATATAGGCTAATTGAAAACATCTATAGCTTTCAAACGATATCACATTTTTGAATCCAAAACATGTGTCACATTCTATGCTTCACATACTATAGGATTAAGAAAATAAAATTGAATTTCATGAAGTTTTGACCAAGTTAAGGTGGTCAAACATACCAATTTTTTTATATTTTTTAAAAGTTGTAATAAAAAATTCATAACTAATTATTTACTTGGAAAAAATTACAAAAAAATATGCATCACATTGAGACATGAGTTCTCTACTTATATCTAAAATCTTATAAAAAAATATTATCATTTTATCATGGTTAGGGTGGTCAGATAGACACCTACTTCTTATTTTTTCCTTGAAATTTAAGTACTACTGCATTGAAATTTCAAATTTTCACCAAATAGATTTTTTTTTAAAACAAACCTAGTAGTTTAGAAACTACATTCAATTTTCTATATATTCTATTCTTACATATTTTTGAAATAATATAGATAACTTATTCAAATTTTTACGTCAAGTTTCCTAACTTTGATTTTTATGAATTTTTTGCCACTTAAGGGCATGTTTTTTCCATGATGATCCTGCACATACTCATACCCATCATATCACCATTTTTTGGCCCATCATGATCTTGTACATACCTATAGGTTGACTAGAGACTTTAGTGTATCACATCTAAAGTATACTTCTAGTATTCACTGAGTAATTAGAAACTTCTTGTTTTAGAGAACAAGACTTGTTTGGAAATTTGCTAATTGTGGTGCAAGCAATGAAAATCATACCCTGAAGTTACTTACCACAAAGTCAAAGAGTTAAAATTAGTCAAATCTATTTTTCAAGTGTTTCTTGTGTTTTATGATCAAATTTGAATTTTCTAAAAATGGAAAACAACATACAAAACATCAAATTAGGGCCAAAAAATAGAACATTAGAATTGTTTTGCAAAACACCACAATCTTTAGATAATACACCATAATTGTAAGAGGTCTTAGGAAGCCAAAAAAATGAATTTTTTTGTGCACCACAATTGACCAATTTTGCACCACAATTGACTAGCCTTTCATTGCATCTATGGCTTGGAAGCATTTATCAAAATCATTTTTTTTTGGAAAATATTTGTAAATGAAAATTTCAGTTTCCTTACAGAATGTGACTATACACTCAGATCAGAGGCTTATTTAGGTTCGGTCAATTCATCCACATCATTTCATCATTCACCTTAGTCTCATTTTTAGGTTTCTTGACCTACGTTTCGTCTATATTATCTTTAAGTGGGGCCTACAAATCATTAGTCTAGTTTAGGTTCAACTTTAATCAAATCATCATCATCATCATCATATTGGTTTATCCTCTTGAGTTCTTGACATTTAGAGCTATTACTTTGGTTCATCTTAGTTTTCTTAGCATCCTCTTTTAAGGTTTAAGGTTTCATATCCATCCAAGCATAGTCATAGCTTCATCATCACTTGAGCATATCAAAGACTTTGTTATAGTTTGCATTGTCATCCTTATAGTCCAAAAAATCCAAAAATATAGCATAGTCATCTTCTATTTTCATCGTTAGTTTGCATCTCCATCTTAGTTGCATACTAGATTCAAAAGTCTCGACATCCAAAGGTCACAAGTCTTATATGGTCTTGAATAGGTCACAAAGGAAATGAAAATGCATGGATTCCTCATATGATCCCAATCTCAATCCAACTAGCACCATTCAATTTGGGTCCTCTTCAAACCAACCTCAAATATCACAAGATGAAATTCCAAACCCATTTGAAAATTTTACATTAAAGGAGGTTAACCAAAATCTAACACTTGAAGAGATTGAACGAGCTTCCCAAGATCCTAATATAGTGTGTATCATTGAAGAGTTTGTCAAAGTGGATCCTAATAAATACTTCCTAGAGCTTGCTCAAAATGGTCCCAAGCTTCACTTTCATTTTGACACTTCCACAATTGTAGAAGGAACAACACAAACACAAAATCAAAGTCAAGGTCACAACACGTTTTCGCAAGGCCAATCATCCTCACAAAAAATACACACTAGCTTGCCACTTGGGAGAACAACACATTATGTGAAAACTAAACACATCCCCTCTCCTCCAACATTTGGGACCAAAAGAACACGTGCAAGATATCAAGGACCAACTCTAACATTTAGTAATTCATTTTCTTCATCCTCTAGTACTATGGGTATGAATTTTACAAATCCATTTAGCACAACATCCACTCAAAACACCACACCATCAACCAATACAAATCCAAACCCACCACACAAGACAAGAAGGATCCATATTGCCACATCAAGAGTTCCAACCAAAACAACCAACACTACACCAAGCACCAACATGTCTTTTAGGTAAAACTTGAACACCAACCAACCTCCATCACAACAACATGTCACTCCAAACACAAAATTCATACCACAACCTTAACATGAAAACCAAGGCCCACCACAACATCAAACCAATACAAATACCCATAAAAATACCATGTTTGCATATCACTTCCAACAAGGTAATCAAAATCTTGTGTAACAAAAATTCAACCCAAATCCAACACTTACATACAAATTTCAAAACCAAAACCCATCATACAACCATCTTAACACACTCAACACCATTACCAACCCTGCTATGAAAATTCAACCAAACACAACACCATCACCCATGGAAACATTGATGCAAAAAAACAAGAAATGCAACAACAAATGACAAACATACAAGTGGGTAAAACAAAGAAAGCACACTCAATGGAGGAACTATGTCCTTATGCCTTTGATAGAAACATATATATATGCCACCTTTCCCACTACACTTCAACATTCCAAGCTTTAAAAAGTATAATGGGAAAGGATATCTAGTGGAACCCATAAGAGAGTTTAATATTGCATGTATGGACATCTCTTTTGAGCCTACCCACTTAATGAGACTGTTTCCATGTAGCCTTTTAGGGTAGGCTCTAGAGTGTGTCTTCATCCTCAAATATTAATATGGAACAAACTATTTGATAATTTTATCACACACTTTTCCTATAAGATTGAAAGTGATATGACGTTAGCATAGTTATGTACAACCAAACAAAAGTAAAGGGGGTCACATAATTTTATCAAAGGTGGAAAGCTATGTCTATCAAATGTCCTTGTCACATACTAGAAAAATAGTTGGTCCCCATATTTGTGGAAAACCTCAACAAAAAACTAATTATTCAAAATCATATCCATTGTTGCAACACATTTAAGGATTTCATTGAAAATGAAGTCTCTATTGAGAAATATCTTGTTGGAAAAGGACTAGTCAAGATCTTCAAAGAAAAGAAAAAATATCCTAATGACAAGGGTAAATTTTGGTCTAGAAACAAATATGTCACCAATGATGGGGTAATTGATGTTAAAATGGTTAACAAGGTTCACCCCACCAATCAACTTAAAGGTCCTTTTGCTCAAAATACTCCAACACCAAGTCATGAACAAATGAGAAACACAACTCAAGATAATCAACAACATAGAGGTCCCTCACAAGAAAAAATGCCAAAAATGAACATACACACCCTTAGGAAAACCCATTGAGCCAGTCTTGAAGAAACTCTTACAATCCAATGCCATTCAACTACTAGATACCAAACCATGTGAACCAATGCTAGTCAAACCAATTTGGTGGAAGGAAAATGAATTTTGTGAGTACCATTAGATGAAGAGACATAAAAAATCATTATGATGGAGACCTAAAGATCTTATCTAGGAACTTTTTGAAAAAGGTGACATATCAATGGAAAATTCACAAGGAAAGAATTTTTTTGACCATACCATATTCAAGACTCCCCTACAAGACCATGGAAAGGGAAAAGCCTCTAGTTCAGGGAACAATACCAATAATAATTCCAATTATACAAATGTCTCATATGACTATATTGTCAATCATATCTAGGCCTTTGATAACCATGTCACTATCATTACCATCAATAAAAAGTCAAAATGTGTCATTACAACTTGTAGAGCTAAAGTGACCTTGCAAGGGGTCACTTCTAATCCACCATCGAAGACTCAATATAATCTCCTAGACCATCTAGGAAGGAATCTTGTGAAAATATCCATTCTTGAGCTACTTCGTATATCCCCTAAGCATAAGGCCATTCTAGAAAAGTATTTGCGAGAAACATTTGTTCCCATTGACCTAAATGTTATCCAATTTCAAGCCATGGTAGGATACTTAGCTATAACCCATCATGTCACCTTTTTTGAGAAAAAATTTCCAACACAACAACCAAACCATAACAATCCATTGCACCTTGAGGTATACACTAATAAATACAAAATTAGATGAGTCTTAGTAGACAGTGGAGGAGGTCTAAATAAAATCCCATTACAAAATCCATACCTATAGACTCCCAAGGGGTATGTGCATGATCATGATGGGACAAAAAGTGGCAATATGATGGGTATGTGACTGACAACTTTTTTTTACCCAAAATTGATGAAATGAAAAGGGTTTTTAAAGGAGATTCTCATATTTCCAACAATATAAATTATGCTTTACTTTGAATTAAACAAGTAATTATTATTCATTTTCTATTCAAATTATGACTAAAGGCCTGATTGATAGGCTGATTGAAAAACATTTATAGCTTTCAAATAGTATGACATTTTTTGAATCTAAAACATTCATCACATTCTATGCTTCACATACTATAGGATTAAAAAAAGAAAAATTGAATTTCATAAAGTTTTGACCAAGCTAAGGTGGTCAGACATACTAGTTTTTTATATTTTTTAAAAAAATTAATAAAAAATTCATAATTAATTATTTACTTGGGAAAAAATTACAAAAAAATATGCATCACATTGGGACATGAGTCCTCTACTTATATATAAAATATGATAAAAATAATTATCATTTTATTGTGGTTAGGGTGGTCGCAGACACCTACTTCTTATGTTATCCTTGAAATTTAAGTACTAGTGCATTAAAATTTCAAATTGTCGGGTATGTGTAGGATCATCATGGAAAAAATAGGCCCTTACGTGGCAAAAAATTCAGAAAAATTAGAGTTAGGAAACTTGATGTAAAAATTTGAATAAGTTATCATTATTATTTCAAAAATATGTAAGAATAGAATCTGTAGAAAATTTAATATAGTTTCTAAACTACTAGGTTTGTTTAAAAAAAAAATATTTGGTAAGAATTTGAAATTTCAATGCAATAGTACTTAAATTTCAGGAAAAAATAAGAAGCAGGTGTCTATCTGACCACCTTAACCACAATAAAATGATTATATTTTTTTATAAGATTTTAGATATAAGTAGAGACTCATGTCCAGATGTGATGCAAACTTTTTGTAAATTTTTCCCAAGTAAATAATTAATTATGAATTTTTTATTACAAATTTTTAAAAATATAAAAAATCGTATGTTTGAACACCTTAACTTGGTCAAAACTTCATGAAATTCATTTTCTTTTTTTAATCCTATAGTGTGTGAATCATAAAATGTGATGCATGTTTTGGATTCAAAAAATGTTATACCATTTGAAAGCTATAGATGGTTTTCAATCAACCTATCAATCAAGACTTTAGTTGTAATTTGTATAGAAATGAATAATAATTACTTGTTTAATTCAAAGTAAAGCGTAATTTATATTGGTGGAAAGCTGAGAATCTCCTTTAAAAACCCTTTTCATTTCATCAATTTTGGGTTAAAAAAAAGTCGTCAGCCACATACGCATCATATTGCCACATTTTGGCCCATCATGATCATGCACATACCCTCTCTTTTTAAAACAAACCTAGTAGTTTAGAAACTACATTCAATTTTATACAAATTCTATTGTTATATATTTTTGAAATAATATAGATAACTTATTCAAATTTTTACGCCAAGTTGCCTAACTCTAATTTTTCTGAATTTTTTGCCACTTAAGGGCCTATTTTTTCCATGATGATCCTGCACATACCCCAAGGCCTATTTGGAATAGGAAGAGGCTAATACAAGCCTGTATTTTTGTTGCTTCCCTTTTCCTTTTGACAAATAACATATTTCTCAACAAATTTCCTTATATCAATTTGCGTCATAGGCCAAAAATAATGCCTTCTCAACTGCTCCAAGGTCTTATCAAGACCAAAATGACTTGCACGGCTACCACTATGCTTCTCTTTTATCAAATTATATCTAATTTAACACTTAGGCACATAAATTTGGGCCCCTTTGAACAACAAACCCTCTTGAATTAGAGAATGAAAACTTATCTCATGAGGAACACCATTAGATTGGTTACAAGATGCATAAACCTCCTTGAAATCAACATTATCTATATGCATACCTTTTAGTGCTTTAACCACTACACTTTGAAATTGGATCTTTTGCACCATTAGTGTCCTATTCAATGCATCAACCACTTTGTTTGACTGCCCCTTCTTATGTTTGATGGTGAAATTGTAACTTTGCAAATATTCCACCCATTTGACATACCTATGACTAAGTTTTTCTTGAGTGTTCAAGGATTGGAGAGCATGGTTATTAGTGAAGACTATAAACTCCCTTGGAAGTAGATAATGCCTCCATTTCTTTAAGCATTGAACCAAAGCATACATCTCTAGGTCATATGAAGAGTATTTCTTCTTAGCCTCATTGAGTTTTTCACTAAAGAAGGTAATGGGCCTACCCTCTTGACTCAACATGACCCCTATGGCATAGCCACTTGCATCACACTCAATAGTAAATACCTTATTGAAATCTGATATGGCTAATATGGGTTGCTATGCCACTCTATTTTTCAAGTATTGAAACATTTTCTCAGCCTCATTGCTCCAAACAAACTTCTTCCTTTAATCTCCCTTTATGGTATTGTGTGAACCCTTTTCCTAGTACTTGGAAAACAACATGAGTAAACAAGTTAAACAAGGAATTGCAAGCTAAAACAAGGATTCCCCATAAAATCTATTTGCAATATTCAAAATACGAAAGAAAATAATGAATAACACAATAAAAATGATAAACTAGATTGAATCCTAATTCAAATGTGCAAACTCATGATCCCATGGGGGAATTGGTGCCAATTTGATGTGAAAATTGGCCCTTTCCCAATTCCTAAGATGCAAGCTTCGAATGTTGAAGAGATTGATCCACTTTTTTGATGAAGAATGAAGACTCCAAGCTAAAAATCTACAAAACCTAGGTAGTTGAGTCAATGATAATAGATGGAATTCAAGAGATATTTGAACATGGTAACTTTGCTTGGATTGTGGATCATGATATGATAATATGAGAATTTTATTTATAGATTTCTAAGATGGATGAATGTCCAAATTTGAGCAATGTGGGACTAACATTCATCCAATGATATGATGCCACTTGTCAAGCTATGAATGGATGGAGGTTGGGCAAGATTTGGGGTTTGTGCCAATAAATGCAAATATTTGAAATTCAAATTTGTTGAAATGACATACAAGAGGGAAGCAAAAATGTAATAAATGCCACTTGGCTCAAGGAAAAGGACATGTAAGATGAATTTATTGCATTATTGGATGTACATGTTGACTTGGGATTTTTGAATTCAAATTGAGAGAATATTCTAAAAGATGCCATGTGAGGAAAATAGGGATTTAATAAATGAATTAAATCTATTTTCATGTGCAACTTACATTATCTAGAGGATGGAACATGAGATTAGATTAGATTAATCAGGGGTTAATTAATTTAATGAGAGGGGTTAGATGATGTGAACTGTTTGACTTAGATGTATGGATTTATTTAAATCAAATAAGAGAGGAATATGACAAGAGATTAATTAAATAAGGATTTTGATTTATTTAATTAAAAGAGATGATGTTAGATTAAATCAAATAATGTTTTAATTTATTTAATTTAATTGATAAATTGATAAACTTTAGAGATTTAATCAAATAAATTGATTATTTAATTAAATAGGGATAATTAGATCAGATGGATTGATTTAATTAACAAAAGATATTGACTTAATTAGAAAAAATGATTTATTTAATTAATAGACGAATATTGATGAATTTAATTAGATTGGGGAATTTGATTAAATGGTTAGACTGAGGGCTGATTCAGGAAGAAACAATGTTAGTAAGTCAGGATCAGATGCACGATGTCAATCAATATATTTTATGTGTGTACATTTTTCCCCTCTTTGAAGCAATGCACTTGTTGCGTTGGTTCAAAGAATAATCGATCTCGATCAAAGCCAAAATTTTTGATATTTAAAAACTTGCTCAACTGTTGCATGGTGGGATAAAACATGCCATTATAATGCCCCCTCGAGAGATTGGACGAAAATTTTAATTTTTTGGGTGATCTCATGAAAAAAGATGACAAATTACCCGACAAGTCCAAAAGGGGTCCAGAAGGCTAAAAACGTGTCTAAATGCAATAAAATGATGAAAAACAAGCCTCAAATAGACAAAAATAGGTTTGAGGGTCCAAAACCCTAGCAGGATGGCCATTTAGGGTTAGAAAACCCAATTTTTAGGCTTAAAAGGGGTCTAGGGGGTCACTTTCAAGTCATTTTCACACACCTCCACTACCAATTTTAAGATTTGAGCTTCAACTCTCTAGCGATATGGTGCAACAATAGCTTCCCCTACACATTTTGAATCGAGTTCAGACATACCAATGGCCACCTAACATTGGGGCACGGGTATGTGACCCTTACTAAATCTTTGTCTTTTCATTTAATGCATTGATTACTGCTTTAAAAGGGGAGCTCACCTCTAGCGGCACTATATAGTGCCACTCAACATTTAAAGTGCTCCACACCAGGCCATTTTGCGCTATAGCAATGTTGTTCAAAGTTTAGAAACTCCGACATTGGGCTCGGGATTGGTGGGCTAGTATGGGTAAAGTGCACCGTAGTGGCACCCTTTTTGTGCAAACTACAACACTAGAGGATAAAGTGTGCCAGGCGGTGCCACTTGGCTCTTTCCGGGCTCGAGCATCAGAGTTTGAGTAAAATCAAACTATGACGCCTTCAAAAACTACACCACTGGAGACGAGCTTGGAGCGTTTGACTAGGAATTTTTCAAAACTTTTAACACGATAACTTTCCTTGATGCAGGATGGGCCAAGGAAGCTCTACTCTCAGAAGCATTGGTTGTGAGATTTGGCTAGCATCTTACAGGGCTTGAGCGATAGAGACTAGGATCAACTGGGAGTTGCAGGATTATGGCACATTGCATATGTGGTGCCCGTGCACACTCACCTAGGGATGCTGTCAGCATTGGCCAAGAGGTGGCATAGCAAAACATAGTTGTTTCATCTCCCTACTAACGAGGCCACTGTCACCTTGGAGGATGTTTGGCACATTCTATGATTTCCTTTTCATGGCCATCGGGTGATCTATGATATGGATGAGGGACATGAGTCTTACATTAGAGTCCTCGCCACATAGGACATCATTTACTGTGAGGGATAGATTGAGTTAGAGAGATACAGGGTCATCGCACCTCCCTTCTGCTGGGCAGTTGTAGTGATAATTTTAGGTTTGGTTGCCCTAGATAGATGAGGGCAATACTTTAGTCCCGGATGGGGTTATTGTAAGGAGTAGATGGTTAGAGATAGGACAGTTCACTTCACATGGGGACCTGTGCTTCTAGCCTCACTCTATAGAGATCTTCACGAGTACGTATACATGGATGGCAGAGAACTGGGGGCTAGAGTGACTTTACTTCATGTTTGGGCATGGGAGCACATTTTTGTGCTACATCCATGGGTCGTTCTAGCTCTGATGATGCCCTCGTGGCATGATATAGAGGTGGTGTGTCCTTCACACACATTGGAGAGCATGGGATCCCCTACTGGAGGTGGGTCCTAAATGAGATGCTTGTCTTTACTTGGCGTCCATACCTTGGTTGGCCCGGATGGGCCAACAATGCTACTTAGCTCTTTTACTTCCACCAGGATCAATATATGCAAGGGCGGGAGCACACGATGATTGAGAGGTACCTACCCAGGCATGTGCAACATTAGTTCAAAGAGCTGCATGATTAGCCTGATGATGACTACATAGCCATCTTTGCTCGCAACATGACATAGGTGTCATGGGGTCATGGTATTCCTACCTCTGAGGTAGTTGATAGCTTCAAGTAGTTAGTAGCCCGACCATGGGCTTATGATCAGGGCTTTGTAGATCTAGGGACCACTCAGGCCTATAGGGATTGGTTCAGACCTTCTCTTCGGTTGACCATTCCAGGTGAGAATCTAGAGGTGTGCAGGGTCAAAGGTAGAGGGAGAGGATGAGGGTGAGGATCAAGGGTCGAGATAGGATAGGATCCACCAAGTGTGCCCCCAATTCTACCAGGTTAGGGAGATTTCCATATGCAGGATCAGCAGCAGGAGCCGCTAGTCCCACCACCATGAGCTGAGGGTGAGGATTAGGTTTGCCAGTGCGATCCTACAGGGATGCCATCTGAGAGATAGAGTACTACCATCAGGCTTACCATGACACCGTACCTAGAGAAGATTGAGTCCCCTAGTACTTAGAGTGGGCCAGTCAGAGACCACCAGAGGGTCATGATGACAAGGGTGAGGGAAGCATTCACAAAGATCGAGCTTGATCCAAATGATACACCTTTTGTGCCCTACGGGCTCATTTTTGATAGCCTAATGGGAATTTTGTACCGATTGGCATATATGTGTACAATGATCTGATTTATTCTTTGTACTATGACAGTGACATGATTGATGATATATATGAGTCGATTTTGATGCAATGTTTTGTGTTCTCCTTTATGCATGGATGGCTTATTTCTGTATTCTCTACATTGATTTCCTATGGATGCATTTATTTATAATGATGTATGCATTATGATTATGACTAACAAATCTATATTATGTTAACCTATGATATGATGTGCAACAATGTTAACTATATGATGATTTATTTTATGCCAATGCAATATGTGAAATGGGTTTTAATATGTAAAATGATATGATCTATGGTATATGTAATGATGTGTGGAATATGCTTATATATGAGATGATTTATGGATGGATGTAATGGGATGGTTCAATGAGATGCTTAGAGTAACAAATGTTATTTATCCTAAATGTAATTATTGATGATGTATGTAATGCAATGATATGTTAATGCAAAGTGATATGTCGATGCGTAATGTGAACGTAATCTAATGATATGATGTCATTTATGTTATGCAAGTATGTATGCCTAATGAATTAAATGCTTATATACCTATTTGTTATGCAAAAAATGATTATGAGATGCTTCTATAGATGCTTATGTGATGATTTATATGAAATGGTTATGAGATGCAAATGAACATTTATGCACTGATTGATATAATGTCATGAGATGCAATGTAATGGGTGAAATGCACTGACATGGATGTGACTATCTATGAAGAATGCTTATGATAACCTATTTATGATGATTAGAATGCAATGCATACATTTCCTATATGATATGCTTATGCAATATGATAAAGATTTGTGGATGCAAGATTGATGGAGATGATGGCAATGATGATCAACTATCATAGTACCTTTTTAGCATGATTAGTAAGAAAATAGGAAGTCATTTCAACAAGACACAAGATGATGCAAATGCAGATGATGATGATGATGATGATGATGATGATGATGATTACTTGCTGAGGAATTGGGATTTTCAAAGGGTCAAATTTTCTTATGTTTGATAAAACACGCGGTACAATGCATCAAGGTATAAAAAACCAAGATGGCGTGGTACTTAGTGTGATGGACTTTGACTCGACAATCAAATAGGAGTATTCTTGTTCACACCTGACATACAGAAACCTTGCTAGGATGTACTTTAGAAGTTTCAGACACCTCGGACCAAAACACGAAAAGGTAAACCTATCCTTGTAATAGTCAAAAATTTTCCCTAGACCTCTTCCATACATACCTAACAAAGCAAGTATTTGCCGAGGTTATATTACAAGAATGTCCAACAAGCACAATAGACAAAAGATAACGATCATTGCCCCCATTCCTATTTCTCTAAATCCTCTATTTTGGGATATCATTGAGATGTCCTTGGAATGAGCGCAAATAAGATAAGTCAAAAGATAAAGACCAAGTAAACAAACAAACTAATGCTCTTCAATACCGCTAATAGAAAGAGGATGTGCTTTCTAAGGATGATAACTGAAACTTATTGCCAAAAGATAATTCCCATTGTAGGAAGGATTCATCCTAGGACATGTTAGTGGATGGTGGAATGTCATTTTGTTTACCCAAAGTGTTCTAAGGGATGATTGATATGGGACCACTTTAGATGATGAGTTACCAATACGAAGAGATAACCAACTTGCTTACGCACTGACTTAGACTTTAGACTTGACATTTGGAGTTCTACTTGTAATCTGCTAGACCTGTTTCTAATTGTCCTACCAAAGATTGGGGATGGTGATCAGTTTATTATTGATGGTGTTTATTGTGGGTGCAAGCGAGATGAGACAGATGGATTTTTTCAAATATTTGGATGTTTTTGATGTTTTGCAATGTTTTGAGGCTGTTTTTGGTATTTTTTGAGATTTTCAAATGTTTTGATTTTTTTGATTTTTCAATGTTTTGGGATTTTCTAAGATTTTGACCAAGAGACTAACCTAATGACCTATCCTAGGGGTCTCGAGGGCTGGTCAACAAACTAGCCTTGCTTACATTATATTCATAGAGAGCACGTAGTTCGACTAATGACTTGACCAATTTACAGATGATGATATACATGATGAGATGTTAGTTTATCATGACAAACTCCTATAGGACTAACCTAAATGTCTCGAGGGATGATCAAAGATCAACCTTGCCTATGTTCAAGCTCAGAGACGACATAGTTCGACAAGAAAAACTTGTTTATGACCTTTTAACTAAATTTTTGACCTTTTTTGGATTTTGATATGTTTATGAATGTTTTTGGATTTTCTGATGTTTTGATGTTTTTGGATTTTCTAATTTTCTGATATTTTTGGATTTTCTAATATATATAATTTTAAGAATATACATGAATTCGATGTGATAAAAACATGCCCCTAGCATGATGCAATAGACTACTTCGATAAAGGTAGACAAACTAATCTTGAGGATGGGTAGAGTAGTATTAGGATGAATCATGATACAAACACAGGACCAAGCTATGGTGCAGATGTGAGTGGATGAGTGATGGATGGAGACCTGAATGTGATGGATGATGAAAGTGAAATGGATGGATGATGCTAAACAAGTTGTAAATATCCTAGTGGATGGAAATTGCTTATTTACGCAAGGTGCCTGTTTGCCAGGTTTTCACAAAGGTACTTCCCCAAAGTGCCACCAAAGTGGTTTTCACTAGAGGATAATTTTTTGATCCTTTTTATGATTTTTTTTGGATTTTTTTTTCTTTTTTGATTTTTTTGTTGTCACTAAGACAATTGTTTTCCAAGTTTTTGCCGAAGTAACCATTTTTTAGGAATTTTTCTACTTTTTTATTTTTGTTTCTATACCTTGAAAGAATTAGACATAAAAAATTTTGAGATGGGAAATATTCATGGGATCCTACAGAGGTTCCCCTTCAAGTGTTGATAGTTGATATGCCCCTGATTTATAACTTGTTGTTATGACAAACGGTCCTAAACCAATTAGGTTCAAACTTGCCTTTGTTGCTTGGATTTGGAACATTTTTCAAATGTGTGAACCCTTTTCCTAGTACCTACAAAACAACATGAGTAAACAAGTTAAACAAAGAATTACAAGCTAAAACAAGGATTCCCCATGAAATCCATTTACAATATTCAAAATAGGAAAGAAAACAATGAATAACACAATAAAAATGATAAACTAGATTGAATCCTAATTCAAATGTGCAAAATCATGATCCCATGGGGGAATTGGTGCCAATTTGATGTGAAAATTGGCCCTTTCCCAATTCCTAAGATGCAAGCTTTGAATATTGAAGAGATTGATCCACTTTGTTGATGAAGAATGAAGACTCCAAGCCAAAAATCTGCAAAACCTAGTTATGACTCAATGATAATAAATGTAATTCAAGAGATATTTGAGCATGGTGACTTTGCTTGGATTGTGGATCATGAAATGAGGATATGAGCATTTTATTTATAGATTTATAAGATGGATGAATGTCCAAATTTGAGCAATGTGGGACTAACATTCATCCAATGACATGATGCCACTTGTCAAGCTATGAATGGATGGAGGGTGTGCAATATTTGGGGTTTGTGCCAATAAATACAAATATTTGAAATTCAAATTTGTTGAAATGATATGCAAGAGGGAAGGAAAAATGCAATAAATGTCACTTGGCTCAAGGAAAAGGACATGTAAGATGAATTTATTGCCTTGTTGGATGTACATGTTGACTTGAAATTTTTGAATTCAAATTGAGAAAATATTCCAAAAGATGCCTTGTGAGGAAAATAGGGATTTAATAAATGAATTAAATCTATTTTCATGTGCAACTTACATTATCTAGAGGATGGGACATGAGATTAAATTAATCAAGGGTTAATTAATTTAATGAGAGGGGTTAGATGATGTGACCTATTTGACTTAGATTTATGGATTTATTTAAATCAAATAAGAGAGGAATATGACAATAGATTAATTAAAGAAGGATTTTGATTTATTTAATTAAAAGAGATGGTGTTAGATTAAATCAAATAAGGTTTTAATTTATTTAATTTAATGGATAGACTTTAGAGAATTAATCAAATAAATTGATTATTTAATTAAATAGGGATAATTAGATCAGATGGATTGATTTAATTAACAAAAGAGATTGACTTAATTAGACAAAATGATTTATTTATTTAAGAGATGAATATTGATGAATTTAATTAGATAGGGGAATTTGATTAAATGGTTAGACCAAGGGTTGATTCAGGAAGAAATGATGTTAGTAAATTAGGATCAGATGCACTATGTCAATCAGTATATTTTACGTGTCTACAGGTATCAATGATGGGTTCACACACATGACTGAAACTTCTTATAAATTTCTTATTGAAACTTTCCAATCTATGGGAACTCCTTACCTCAACAACTTATTTGGGTGTAGACCAAATTAGGATAGCTTCAACCTTACTTGGATCCATCTTCAAGGTGCCCTTTGTAATCACAAAGCTAATATACACCAATTTTGTCTTCAAAAACTTACATTTCTTCAGACTAATCATTATTTTCTCTTCATGCAATCTTCTCAAAACCAAATCTAGAAGATGTAAATTTTCTTCCTTAGTTATACCAAAAACAAGAATATCATCAAGATAAACCACTGCAAACTTACCAATAAAAGTCTTGAGAACTTCATTCATCAACCTCATGAAGGTGCTAGGTGCATTTGAGAGACCAAAAGGAATCAAAAGCCACACATAAAGCCATTTATTTTTCTTAAATGTTGTCTTCCATTCATCCCCTAGTCTAATCCTGATTTGGTGATACCCACTCTTGAGGTCTATTTTGGAAAAGGAGCATGCTACACCTAGATAGTCCATCAAGTCTTTTGTTTATGGAATGGGAAATCTATAACTAATTTTAATCTTATTTATGCCCCTAGAATTAGTGCACATCCTCCATTCACCTCCCTTTTTAGGTGCTAAGATAGTGGGAACCACACAAGGACTAAGGCTTTCCTTGATTAGTCCCTTATCAAGCAATTCTTGGACTTGTCTTTTAATCTCCTCATTCTGCTATGGTGTCATATTAGACACTACTTTATTAGGAAAAATAGCCCCGAGTATGAAGTCAATATGATGGTTAATATCCCTCATTGGTGGTGTAATAATGAAAAAATGGTATGCCTTTTCCTTGATTCATTGGGAATAATTAATGATAAATTGGACTTAATGTCTCCTTGATCTAGTGTTGTGAGGTGTTTTACACATCCACATTAGGTCTTAGGCCCTTTTTAAGCTAAATTAACATAAATTTTCCCTAATCTAATGTTGTAAAATGTATTTAATTGCACTTTCACATTAAATTTAAGGGGCTTGTAAACTAAGTGGACCTAATTTAGAGTTGTAATGTGCCCTACACATTCACATTGGATTTAAGGCTCTTCTAAGCTAAACAAACACAATTCTATCTTAATTTAATGTTGTAAAATATATTAATTTACACTTTTACATTGGATTGCAGGCCCCATTACATTTATGACCTTTTAATAGGCCCCTATGGCCCTATATTATGCATCCCAAGGCCTATTTTAACTAAAAACCTGACAAGATCAACATATAAGCCTAGTTTTGTGACTCTTAAGTAGTTTAGGACTAAAAATAGCCCTTGTGGGACCCATTCGCCACCATGGATGAATGAATCCCATCCAGGTGGGACTTATTCACCCAAGATAGTGAATGAATCCCATTTGGCCTATTTTTAAGCTTTTGAGCGAGAAAAGTGAGTTTTTAATTCAAATTTCTTCCAAATCGGCCTTGGGGATCAAATTAACAGTCATTTGAGTGCATTTCCTATATAATAAAGATTCTAAATTTTCATTTCACATAAGAAACACAAGCCTACATGACATAAATTCAAGCAATCAAGAGTTAAGCATTCCAAGTCTTCACAAGGTTAAATCAAGATAGCTTTCAAGGTCATTTCTAGGGTATTCAAGGGTAGATTCTTCATCAAATTTTGCAAAAAATCAAGATCCATGATCATGTCAAGGGTAGAAAGCATCAAGCATGTTATTGAGTTAGTGTTGTGATGTAGCATTGAAGATCCAAGATCAAGCATTGTTTTACACCTATTGTCAAGATCAAGATCTACATTCTTCATGGCCATTTCATGTTGAGTTGTTGATTTGCAAGACATAATTTACAAGACATCAGTCAAGGTATCATTATTCATGTTTCATATCCTATGTTCATGTTTCATTTCCTTTTTTCATTGTTTCATCATTTGGTTTAATTACCTAAAAGGGGTTTGAACAAGGAAAACCCCTATTCCTGAACAATCAATAATTTTGCTCTCTTTCTTTATGTAATTGCAGATCTAGGTGCTTTGTAGATTTGAAGATCATTGAAGATTAGTTTACAATATTTTTGGAGTTTTCTCCCAATTTTCAAGGTCATAATATTCACTAAAATTTCATCTACAACCCCCAAAATTAGGGTTTTGGATCCAAAAACCCAGCGAAGTAGAAAGAGTAGATTGTGAAGAACAAATCCAGACTTTGAAGTTCTAGAAAGTCTAAATTGGACTCATTTTCCACAAGTGGTGAATGAGTACTACCATAGGTTTTTTTCATATATATTTGTAGATTTAGATACCCATTTGATTGAAACATGCTCCTATGCAAAAATCCAGAACTAGGACTGATTCACCTCGAATGGAAAATGAGTCCTAGTAGGCCAAAATTTGAAGATTTGCAAAATTTCTAGTCTCGAAAAGTTTCTAGGTGCACACATTCTATTTTTGTATTTTTTTTCTTTTACACACTTTTCTAGGTCATTTTGTAGGTCATTGCATCAAGCTAAGGTTTAGTGTTGCATCTTGCATTGCATTGTCTTTTCCAAGTTTAAACTTGGTGGTGAACTCCTCATTCAGCCTTAATTAAACTCTAAACATATCCTAAGATAACCTATTGTTAGATATCTCAAGGTATCATTGTTCATGTTTCATATCCTATGTTCATGTTTCATTTCCTTCTTTCATTGTTTCATCATTTGGTTTAATTACCTAAAAGGGGTTTGACCAAGGCAAACCCCTATTCCCTAACAATCAACACTTTTTCTCTCTTTCTTTATGTAATTGTAGATCTAGGTGCTTTGAATACTTGAAGATCATTGAAGATTAGGTTACAAGATTGTTGGAGTTTTCTCCCCATTTGCAAGCTAATAATCTTCACTAAAAGGTCATCTATAGCTCCAAAATTAGAATTTCAGATCCAAAAACATGGAGAAGCAGAAAGAGAAAACTGAGAAGAATAGATCCAAAATTTGAAGTTCTAGAAAATCCAAACTAGACTCATTCACCACAAATGGAGAATGCATCCCACTATTGGTGATTTTTAGAGATCTTTTTAGATTTGGATACCCATTTTCCCAAAACCTACTCCTGTGTAGAAATAAAAAACTAGGACTAATTCACCCAGAATGGTGAATGAGTCCTAGTGGGCCAAAATTCCAAGATTTTTAGAATTTCTAGTCTCTATAAGTTTCTAGGTGCACACAATCTATTTTGCAACTTCTTGTTTTGTTTTACATAATTTTCTAGGTCATTTTGTAGGTCATTGCATCAAGCTAAGGTATAGTGTTGAATCTTTCATTTCATTGTCTTTTCCAAGTATAAACTTGGTGTTGAACCCCTCATTCAGCCTTAATTAATCTCTAAACATATCATAAGATTAAATATTGTTAGATCTCTTCCTTCATTCTTCATTAGGTTGAAATCTCTAGGGCATCCTTGAATGTTAGTTGGAGAAAAGTGATGTTTTATGCCTTAAACCACAAAGCATCTATTTTTCAATTAATCATTTTGGTGAACTCGACATGAATACCTTATTTACTAATTTGGAGTCCATCATCATCCTAGATCTAGCTTGCATTGAATTTGCATTAGGTTTGCATTAGTTAATTGGCATCTAGGGTTTCTTGTAAGGAAAGCAGAGGTGCGGAAACACTTTCCTAATGTCAAATCCAAAGGGAAGAATGCAATGCAGGGGTTTTCATCATTCAAATTACAATCTAATTAAGACACACATAAAAGATTTATAGAAATAGAGAAAATACTCAAAGCCAACTAAACATCAGATTTATGTGGGAAAACCCTTTCAGGAAAAAACCCACCACACCAAGCTGAATCTCTTTGTATTATAGTAAAAAAATTATATACAATCAAAAATACAACTTTCTAGTGTTAGTCACAATAGCTTCATTCACTATTTATTAGTTACAGACAATGCTCTCAACAGCTCGAAAAAACTCATCTTCAGAATTCTTAACACATTCTAATTTTATCCTCTTGTTGATCCTTATCCGCCAATGCTCCATCAAAGAAAGTTTTCATTCTTGTTCATATTTTTCCTTGCATGCAATTTTCTCCAGCATTGCAATTGATGCAAAAATCCAATAGTCATCCATTCGAAAATGCTTCCTCTAATTGATCCATGATGCTCCACATAGGATGGTCAAAATGGTTAAGGGCATTCAACTTTGTTGGAAAATCTATGAGACACTAATAGTGTCTCCTCGATGCCAGAAAGTAATCAGCTTAAGTCTCCAATAGTCAGCAAGAGGTTTCAATGCATACCATGAGTCATACCGAGTCCATCAATATTCAATACGTTTCTATCGACAAAGGGTTCCTCTATTGGAAAGACATTTTACCGATGCTTGCAAGTCATGTCAAACTCAAAGAGACCATTGACAAGACATACTGATTTCGCTAGGACCTCATAGCGAAGTTTTCACGTCATGCCATCGTGTGTTTTTCATTCAGCGTAACTATCACTCTTCGGTGAGACTCATATCAAAGACACAAGTCATATCGATATCTACTTTGCCATCTACAAGAATTCTATAGATCACCAAGACTTTCCACCAATCAGTTCATGTTACATCAAACATCACCAAGTAGATCCCAAAGACTATCGGCGTGACTTATCCAACTCACCAAGACTTCATAATGAAGTCTTTTGTCACCACGAATGCACTAGGTTTTATCTCTATTGGTGAGACCACTTTTCATCACTGGGACATCTCATCGAGCATCACCAAGTCTTACCGAGTCAGAAAGACTTATGCCTTTCGCTGAGACCACATACTGAGTGCCGAGAGTTACTCTAATGGCCACATGTTGTCGGTAGGACAACCTCCATTTGCTGAGGGATCTCCTTGAGATCCTTGTGTTAGCCCGATAGAAAAATGCTATCAGTGAGACTTTCACCATTCACTATGAACTCTCCCTACAACCTTTATGTTGCCCCAATAGTTGTTCATTATCAGTAAGACATCTCAAGTCGGTGAGACCACATACTGACAATAGATCCTTCAGCCAAGTCTCCCCAATGCGGGATAAGATCACACTATCGCTCAAAGGTTTCCACTCACCAAAAGGTCATGCCGAACATAGAAAGTCACATCGATAGACTTGTCGGCAAGACTTTAACCCTATCAAAGTGATAGGAACATTTCAAGAGCTTCAGAACAATTATTCACCTAGACATGAACAATGTCACAACGAATTTTCCCTTCATGAGGTCCATGTTAGTAAGGATTGAGGCACATATTCCAACAAGCTCCCACTTGATGAGATCTTACTGACACCTCCAGAGCATAAACAAACTACTAAAAATTGTGGGCCAAGAGGCCCATTGAAATGGCACACCACCTAAACTTGTTTGTGCTCACAAGCTTTGTCAATGCATCTGCAACATCCTCTAGAGTATCCACTTTCTCCAAAGAGACCTTCCCATCCTCCACCATATCTCGTACAAAGTGATACTATACACCTATGTGTTTTGTCCTGGCATGGAAAGTAGGATTCTTTGCCAAACATATAGCACTCTGGCTATCACAGTAGATAGTAATCTTTCCTGCATCAAAACCAATGTTGGAACACAAATGTTTTAACTAGATAGCTTCTTTACAGGCATGTGTTGCTGCCATGTATTCTACCTTTGTAGTGGACAAAGCGACTACAACTTGCCGCTTGCTCATCCAACTCACTACACCACCATTCATCATAAAAATATATCCACTAGTGGATCTTCTGCTACCAATGTCCCCTACCCAATCATAGTCCACATAACCTCAAATACTAACAATCCTCTGTGATTCAACCAAGTTACCATGGTAAGACAAAGCATAGTATAAAGTTCCCTTCAGATATCTAAACACTCTCTTCACAGCATCCAGATGTGTTCTTCCAGGATTTTCCATAAACCGAATAAGAACTCCCACTGCTTGGGAAATTTCTGGCCTTGTACAGACCATAGCATACATGAGACTACCAATTGCACTTGCATAAGGCACACTGTCATGTCGGAGGAATTACTGCTACATCCTTTTCATTTTCTGTTTTCTTCTTTGACTGCAAATCCAAAGTAGAAGGTTTCAGTTCATGAAAGAGAACGCTTCTACTATGCAAAACCTTCTCAGTCTTAGGATTCCAAAGCTTGTATCCTTTTATGCCAGCACTATAGCCTATAAATATACAATTTATAGCTTTGTTTTCCAACTTGGATCTTTTTTCAAATGGCACATATCCATTAGCCTCACAACCAAATTCACGAATATGTCTAAGAGAGGGCTTCTTTCCAAACCATGCTTCCAAAGGTGTCTTCTCAACAAGAGCAGAGCTAGGAGAGTGATTTACCAAGTAACATGTTGTAGAGACTGCTTTAGCCTGGAACTTCTCCTCCAAGCCAGCACTACTCAGCATACTTTGTGCTCTTTCCATTATTGTCCTGTTGAACCTTTCAAAAACTCCATTTTGTTGTGGAGTGTAAGGTGTAGTCTTGTGTCTTTTGATCCCATGATCTTTACAGTACCTTTCGAATTCATCTGAACATAACTCACCACCATTGTCAGTCCTTAAACATTTTATTTTTCTACTAGTCTAATTTTCTACAAGGTTTTAAAATTCCTTAAACTGACTGAACACTTCTGATTTACTTTTCAAAAAATATACAAATGCTCTTCTTGAATAATCATCAATAATGACACATAGTATCTTGATTTGGACAAACAAGGAATATTCACTGGACCAAACACATTAGAATGTATATAATCAAGCAAACTAGAAGTTTTGTGAGGACTGGAATAAAATGAAACACGGTGCTACTTTCCATATATGCAATGTTCACAAAAATTGAACTCAAAGTTACAATCTTCAAGCCCTTCTAGTAGGTTTTTATTTTTCAAGGTTTTTAAACCTTTCTCACCAATGTGGCCAAGCCTATGATGCCAAAGCATAGTCTTCTCTACTGGAAGTTTAATCTCCATGGAGTTTACACCATCAAGAATGTTTTCCTCCTTTTTTTCATGATAAGCCTTAAGTGACTTTGCAGAGACACTATTGCACTGAGCAACCAGTGCATCTAGCTTGTACAGAGTACCAATTAGAGCACCCCTAGCTAGCACCATAAACCCTCTAGTCATCTTGCAGCCATTTCCAGAGAACGCGACTTTCACTCCAATATTTTCTAGCTTACTTACTAAAAGTAAATTTTGTGCTAGACCTGGTATATGCATTACATCATTGATTCCCTTCACTCTTCCATCAGGAAATTGAATTCTAACTCTTCCATGACCAAAAATTTCCAAAGATGAGTTACTTGCAAGGTACACCTTTCCACCATTATATTCTTCATATTTTGTGAACCATTCTCTATGAGATGTCATGTGGAAAGATGTTCTAGAATCAATCATCCAGACATTATCTGATGCCCGTGTAGCCAAGGATGCAATGAAGGCATCTGCATCACTTTGAGAAGAATCATTTCCAGAAGAGTTCTTCTTCTTCTTTTTCTCCTCCTTGCAATCCTTTCATACATGACCAAGTTTCCCACAATTCCAACACTTCACCTTGGACTTCTTTCCAGGAGACTTTGATCTCCCTTCTGATTTTGATCTAGACTTATTGTCCTTCTTCTTTCCTTTCTCCTTTGGTCTACTTCTAATAGCCAAAGCCTCCTTTTCCATCTCATAATATTTTCTTCTCATTTCTTCTAATAATAGAGAAGCAACAACATCTTGCATCTTGAATGTGGATGTTGTACTCCCAATGGCCATCACCAAATGATCCCATGAATTAGGCAAAAAATATAATAGTAGCATGCAATGATCTTCTTCTATCTTCACACCTATAGATGCTAACTAAGCAATCAACATGTTGAAATCATTCAAGTGATCAACAACACCAACTCCATCCTACATCTTCAAGTTGTACAACTTTTTCCTCAAGAACAACTTGTTCACCAAGGACTTGCCTTGGTAAATAGCACCTAGTCTTGTCCACAAAGAGGCTGCAATCTTTTCTTCATGCACGTTCAAAAGAACAGAGTTAGCTAAACAAAGCCTTATCAACCCTTTTTATTTTCTATCAGACAGGTCCCAATCCTCTTGCTTCATCCCTTGAGGAATTATTCCAGACACAACAGTCCAAAGATCACAATCCACTAACAAATCTTCCATCTTAAGTTTCCACAACTCAAAATTGCTACCATTGAATTTCTCTATCTCCATCTTTCCGGATGTGCTTGCCATCTCAATCTATAATTAAATTAACAAACCTCTACCAGAATCCCACTGAAAAGGATTTAACACAAAAAACCCAACCCACTCACAAGGACAACACAACTAGCCAGGCTCTGATACCACTTGTAAGGAAAGCAGAGGTGAGGAAACACTTTCCTAATGTCAAATCCATAGGGAAGAATGCAATGTAGGGATTTTAATCATTCAAATTACAATCTAATTAAAACACACATGAAAGATTTACAAAAATAGAGAAAATACTCAAAGACAACTGAACATCATATTTACGTGGGAAAACCCTTTCAGGAAAAAACCCAACACACCAAGCTGAATCTCTTTGTATTACAGTAACAAAATTACATACAATCATAAACATAACTTTCTGGTGTTAGTCACAGTAGCTTCATTCACTATTCATCAGTTATAGACAATGCTCTCAACAACTCAAAAAAAATCATCTTCAGAATTCTTAACACATTCTGATTTTATCCTCTTGTTGATCCTTATCTACCAATGCTCCATTGAAGAAAGTTTCCATTCCTATTTAGATTTTTCCTTGCATGCAGTTTTCTCCAGCATTGCAACTGATGCAAAAATCCAACAGTCATCCATTTGAAAACGCTTCCTCTTATTGGTCCATGATGCTCCACATAAGATAGTCAAACTAGTCAAGGGTGTTCAACTTTGTTGGCATATCGGCAGGACACTAACAGTGTCTCCCCGATGCCACAAAGTAATTGGCTTAAGTATCCAATAGTCAGCAAGAGGTTTCAACGCATGCCATGAGTCATATCGAGTCCATCGATATTCAATACATTTCTATCGACAAATGATTCCTCTATTAGCAATATGTTTTACCAATGCTTGGAAGTCATGTCGAACTTAGAGAGACCATTGGAAAGACATATTGATCTTGCTAGGACCTCATAATGAAGTCTTCTAGTCATGCCATTGTGTTTTTTTCATTCGGCATAACTATCGCTCTTCAGTGAGACTCATATCGAAGACACAAGTCATATCGATATCTACCTTTCCATTGGCAAGACTTCTACAAATCGCCAAGACTTTCCACTGATCACTTCATGTTACATTGAACATCACCAAGTAGATCCTGAAGACTATCGGTGTGACTTATCCAACTTGCCAAGACTTCATAACGAAGTCTTTTTTCACCGCGAATGCACTAGGTTTTATCTATGTCGGTGAGACCGCTTTTCATCACTGGGACATCTCATCAAGCATCACCAAGTCTTACCAAGTTAGAAAGACTTATTCCTTTCACCGAGACCACATACCGAGTGTCGAGAGTTACTCCAATGACCACATGCTATTAATAGGATAGCCTCCAGTCACTGAGAGATCTCCCCAAGATCCTTGTGTTATCCCGATAGAAAAATGTTATTGGTGAGACTTTCACCATTTGCTAAGACCTCTGCCCATGACCTTTATGTTACCCCAATAGTTTTTCATTATCGATAGGGCATCTCAAGTCAGTGAGACCACATACCGATAATAGATTCTTTGGCCAAGTCTCCCCGATGCTCGATAAGATCGCAATGTTGCAAAAAGGTTTCCACTCACCAAAAGGTCACGCCAAACACAGAAAGTCACAGTGATAGACTTGTCAGCAAGACTTCAACCCTATCATAGTGATAGAAAAATTTCAAGAGCTTCAGAATAGTTAGTTGCCTAGACATGAACAATGTCATAGTGAATTTTCCCTTCAGGAGGTCCATGTCAATAAAGATTGAGGCACATATTCCAACATTTCTAACATTTTACATTAGTGCAAGTGCATATAGGTTGCATTTTTGAATCTCAAATAATTGAAAATCATCTAAAAATTGTATTTGCAATTAGTATACATATCATACTCGACATAAAAAGTATAAAAAGAAATTGAAAGTTTCTAAAAATTTTGAAAAAAATCCCTACCAAAACTCATTCGCCACCTTGGGCGAATCAGTCCCAGTGCCCATATGAAACTACCTTTAACATCACTAAACTCCTTGTTTCTGCACTTCTATTTTCTACCATTAACTATCTATTTCACTCGGTTGAATTTTTATTACATGAATTTCACTAAATCTAGCTTAAATTAGTCCATTTCATGCATTGCTTAATTCCAAATTCGCATTTGCAACATTTCATTTTTAGATTATTGCATAGTGCAATCATTAAATTACCCTGTTTGAAAATTAGAAATTGCATTTCATTTTAAGTCTTTACATTGAATTTTTATTTTGCATAGATTATTGTTCAAATTTTTTAGCTTTGGTATTTTCCAAGCTTACAAAGAGAAATTTAGTCAATAAACATGTTAGTCATTCATTCAATGCATTCCCTAGTTATGAGAGTCTCTTAATGTGAAAGAGTGAACATGTTTAGGTGTTCCTTAAACTTACACCCCCTCTTATTTATCATATTTGTGGGAATAATGTGATAGAGGAATATATAAGCATGAACATTCAGGCCAATCATAATTGTTCTTCTCCCGATACCTCTCATTTTAGTGATGAAGGTATCTTGGTGAAAGAAGATGCAATCATTAAGAATCATGAAGGTCTTGTTTTATCTTCTCCTCATTCCCCTTGGGAAGATAGTATAACAATAGAAGATGAAATAATTTCCACCACCTTACTTAGTTTACATTCCTCTCCCAACATTTCCCCTACTTGTGAGAATGCTACAATTATGAACAACCATGAAAATGGCATTTGTGAGGAGGACATGTTGGTGTTAGGAGATAGATAATAATTGAGAGATTTGACAATACTACTCCTAATTGGGAAGACATTATAAGGAATAAGGGTGTAATTGTAGATAACCATGATGATCACATTGGCTCTTCTCCTAATATCCTTCATATTAATTAGGATGATAGTTTTGTGTTAGAAGTTATACTTGAAAGTCATGAAAATATTCTTTCTCCCTTTCCTAATGCTCCTACCATTTGGCAAGATCTATTAGAATGAAAAAGATCCAATCATTGGAAAGCATGATTCTCCTTCTCTTGATGAATCCCCTAGTTGTGATGAAGCTACTTTACAAAACCTAACCATGGAATGTGATGAACATCTTGTTTATTACTCCCCTAAAAGCTCTCCTACTAGGGTAGATATTAGGACACAGGAGAATAAGACCTTAGCAAACAAGAAGGAAATAATGGAAAATGATGATAATCACATTTATCCTTCTCATAATATCCCTCCTAGTTGTGAAGAAGAAAGAAATGAGAGTCATGAGAATCCTATTTGTCTCTTGTCCCCTAGGGAATACATTATGAAACAAAAGAATGCCATCATTGATAAACAAGATAATACAATCATTGATAACTCCCTTGTGATGAAGTCATTTTAGAAGAATCAACCTTTGAATGTCATGAACATCTAGCTTGTGGTTCTCCTAATAAATATCCTCTTAGGGAGGATATCATGGTGCAAGAAAATGACAACAATAGTAATGTGGCTTCCTTAGATAATGGTGAAATGGTGATTCAAGATTTCCCTTTATTAGAAATATATCAAACCAAGACCACTAAGGTTATGAATGTGCAAGTGTCCATTAGATCCCACTTTATTAATGGACCTCCTACATACCCCATGGGACATCCTAAGAATCCTCTAATTCTTTACCCACCATCACACAAACAACAAAATCAAAAAAACCTAAACATATCCTTTACCCACCTAGGAATGATGTGTCATAGTAGCCAAGTCATAATATCGTTGTTCATACATATAACACTAGAAACAATTCGCAACCAAGCAAAAAATCTTCAACAACCTTACCTTTCCCTAATCCTATCCTACCTAGTCCTCATTTAACTTTGCTAAGTGGAAAGGAGTATGATCTTGTTGAAAAACTTAAGAACAATCCTACTAAGATATCATTGTAGGACCTTATTCAAGGCCCCCCCCCCAACTATCATAACATGATTCAAAGTTCCTTTCAACAAGTTCCTATCCCTTATAATGCACAACCAAATGAAATAGAAGCCATGATTCAAGGAATAAAGGATGCAATTGTTTTCCACCAAAGTAAGCTCTCTCCTTTGAAAGTACAAAAACAAAATGAAGCCTTCATAATAATATTTCGATATCAAAAGATAGGGATAAAGAAGACTTTTGTTGGCAATGGCTCTACTCTTAATGTGTGTAGTGTAAACCTTTTGGATAGAATTGGCATGGATAAATAAAAAATTCAACATGATTCTTTATCTATTAAAGGATTTGACAATGTAAGAAAACAAGTGCTTGGTGTGATCACTTTTCCTATTATAGCTAGAAAGGTCGCATTAGAAACATTGATCTATGTTATGCCTCATGATCTTTCATATAATATCCTTTTAGGTAGGTTGTGGATTCATGCAATCAATGGGGTGACTTATACTCTTCATCATAAAATGAAGTATATTTACAACAAAAAAGTGTACACACTTGACACTAATCCTAAGTCTTATAGTGTCTTACAACTTGAGAAAAACAAAGAGAACCCCTTGAAAACATTGACACCAACTACACAAGTGGAACCCACACAACAACAAGAAAAATAAAAACACATTGTGGAAGTCATGAAGCTATTAGAATATGATTTGGGTTCATTAGATTTCACATCAACATTCATGGGAGAGTACAAGATCATAAATAATGAATCTGAAAAGGGGAAGGAAAAAGTGGTAGTGTCAACACAAAATTCAGAAGACCCTTCGAAAGCATCCACCTCCACCACTTTAAAATAGAAGACAACAAAAATGACAACAAAATTTGATGAACTTAATTATGAGCAACCACCAAATCCAAAAGAGATGAATCTTTATGGAAAAGTTTATGAACTTATGAAGCAACTTGGTTATAGTGGAAAAGGATGTGGTGCTAGAGAAAAAGGTATCCATGTACCTATAGATCTTCACATGCAAGAAAAGACTAATGGTCTTGGTTATTGACCCTCCAAAGACACAAACAAGCCTTCACTTAATATTAACACTATCACAAAAGATTCCTCTAAGCCAACTTTAACATTAGTGCATCCTAAACTAATAGACACTAGTGATCTTGATTGTTACAATTTGCAAGAAACTAAACAAACAAATAAATCTTTGCTTAATGTCAATTTAATCACACAAAACACTAATGATTCAAATTTTATATATTTTACATCTTCCTTTAAAGATGAAAACAAAATCTAGCAATCTAGAGAGTCTTGTGTAAGTATGACATCTTGTACTACTTGAAAGAGATATCTTTGTAGCAAAATAAAGCGACATCTTCCACTACTGATCAAGAGGGTATCTTGTTGAGACTCCTCCAAGATCATTTGATATCTCTCTCTTCAAGAACACAAAATAAATTTTACTACAAGAGTTCATTTTGCACATATCATAGAGTTCATGGTCATTCTACTAATGAATGCAAGGCTTTAAGCAACAAAATTCAACATCTCAAGGAGTGTGGTGCTCTTCCTTGCGTTGAAGCATCTAATTACTCTAACTGATACTTACTTTCATCCTATTTGGCTCATCCTTGTCCTACACTAAGTGGGGGAAAGGGGTTAGATAGCCTTGACCTCATATGTCACTTGTCTCTTTTGGCTAGTTTACTACCTTTCATGTAAATATAAGAGCAAGCTTTGGATGTGGATGACATGCCTTAAGTTGAATCGTATGTGACATACTTATTCGTGATGTATTTCAATTTTTAAACATATGACTTGGCATAGGGATTTCCAAATAAGCTCTCATATATTCTTCTACTTTAAAGAAATCGCTCACAAAAATGGTGTTAGCAATCACTTTAAAGTGGGGAATACATCGAAACTCATGTTTCATTGTGTGATTTTATTTCTTCCTATCATGCATCCTTTTCTTGGTGGTATCATGGGGCTTGATTTCCTCTAAGAGCATGATATTTCCTCTCTTGGTAACATTAGGCACAATGTCCCCCAAGAAGAGACCTTGCATGAACTAAGCAAAATCTCTTTGAACAAAATTTACACTATTTTGCATTTACAACAACTGTTATATGACCACCTTGCATAACACATCTTACATGCTTGTGAATCCATCTTGTTTGTTAATGAGATCCAAGCATAGAAAGTTTTGCTTGTCTCATGAAGCTTGAAGATCATTTTTGTGTGGCACGTTATCAAAGTTATCACGAGGTATAACTTTGGTATGGTTTGACGGGAACTCAAATGAGGGCATGCCATTCCCTTAGCCACTCACGTGAATGTGTGAGTACATACTGACCATCTGTGTATGTGTCTCACCATTTTGGATTACTCACCTCATAGATGACCTGAAGTTCTATGCCCCCAAAGTGAGTCCATTTTTTTCAAAACTTGATCCACCTTTTCTTTCTTTTTCTTTCATCAATGACATTACATGTTTGTGTATCTTGATGTTGCATACACCTTGTGTGTGTCCTTTTGTGCTTATGTCAGTTTGAATTAGGATCCTAGACCCTGGGGGCTTTATTGCCTCCTCACTCTTTGTTATCCTAGACCATTCACATTGGTATGCTTGGACCCCTCTTGAATGTCTACTTTAGTGTGAGTTTGAAGCAAGTTCATCATCTCACTAAAGTGGGGGGTAGATGTAATAACTAAAAAATGGTATGCCTTTTCCTTTCTTGATTTGGGAATAATTAATTATAAATTGGACTAAATTTCATCTTGAGATCTAGTGTTTTGAGGTGTTTTACACATCCACAGTAGGTCTTGGGCCCTTTTAAAGCTAAATTAACTTAATTTTTCCCTAATATAATGTTGTAAAATGTATTTATTTACACTTTCACATTAAATTTAAGGGGCTTCTAAACTGGGTGGAATTAATCTAGAGTTGTAATGTGCTCTACACATTCACATTGGATTTCGGGCCCTTCTAAGCTAAACAAACTCAAATTTTCTTTAATTAAATGTTGTAAATGTATTTATTTACACTTTCACATTGGATTTTAGGTCCCATTGCATTTATGAAATTTTAATAGGCCCCTATGACCCTATATTATGCATCCCAAGGCCTATTTTAACCAAAAACCTGACAAGATCAATATATAAGTCTAATTCCTTGACTCCCTAATACTTTAGGACTAAAAACAGCCCCTGTGAGACCCATTCACCACCTTGGATGAATGAGTCTCATCCAAGTGATACTCATTCACCTAGGATAGTTAATGAGTCCCATTTGGCCTATTTTTAAGGTTATGAGTGGGAGAAGTGGATTTTTAATTCAAATTTCTTCCATGCTGGCCTTAGGGATCAAATTAACGGTAATTTGAGTTAATTTAATATATAAAAAAGATTTCAAATCCTCATTTCACATAAGCAACACAAGCCTACATGACATCAAGTCAAGAAAGAAAGAGTTAAGAATTTCAAGTCTTCACAAGGTCATCAAGATAGCTTTTAAGATCATTTCTAGGGCATTCAAGGGAAGATTCTTCATCAATTTTGTTTCAACAATTCAAGATACATCATCATATCAAGGGTGGAAAGCATCAAGCATGTTATTGAGCTTATTTTGTGATGTATTTAAGATCCAAGATCAATAATTGTTTTACACCTATTTTCAAGATCAAGATCTACATCCTTCATGGCCATTTCAAGTTGAGCTGCTGATTTGTAAGACATCATTCAAGGCATCATTGTTCATGTTTTATATCCTATGTTCATGTTTAATGTCCTTGTTTCATTGTTTCATTATTTGGTTTAATTACCTAAAAGGGGTTTGACCAAGGGAAACCCCTATTCCCTAACAATCAAGACATTCTCTCTTTATTTATGTAATTGTAGATCTAGGTGCTTTGAAGACTTGAAGATCATTGATGATTAGGTTACAATATTGTTGGAGTTGTCTCCCCATTTGCAAGGTCATAATCTTCACTTAAAGTTCATCTATAGCCCTGAAATAAAATTTTTAGATCCAAAAACCTAAAGAAGCAGAAAGAGAAAACTGAGAAGAACAAATCCATACTTTGAATTTCTAGAAAATCCAAACTAGACTCATTCGCCACAAGTGGTGAATAAGTCCCATGGTAGGTGTTTTTTAGAGATATTTGGAGATTTGAATACCTATTTTCCTAAAAACTACTCTTGTGTAGAAATCTAGAACTAAGACCAATGATTTTCCCAAAATGAAAAATGAGTCTTTGTAGGCCAAAATTTTAGGATTTATAGAATTTCTAGTGTCCATTGAAGTCTCTACAAGTTTCTAGGTGCACATATTATTTTTTTGAAACTTTTTTTTTGTTTTACACACTTCTCTAGGTCATTTTGTAGGTCATTGCATCAAGCTAGGGTTTAGTGTTGCATCTTGCATTTCATTGTCTTTTCCAAGTTTAAACTTGGTGGTGAACCCCTCATTTAGATTAATTAATCTCTGAACATATCGCAAGATACCCTATTGTTAGATCTCTTCATTATTCATTGGATTGAGATCTTTATGGAATCCTTGAATGTTAGTTGGAGAAAAGTGATATTTTATGCCTTAAACCATAAAGAATCAATTTTTCAACTAATCAAGTGGTAGGGAGTTAGGGAGATCATCAACCACAATTTAAGGATACTTGTTCAACAAGTCTTGGACCTCCATAGGAAAATCATTAAAATTTGTTGTTGTCACAATAGTCCTTGGCCTGATCATTATGGAAAATCCTATTTCTTCCTCTTTCATGGTTTTTATGAATTCCTTTTTTCCTACCAACATCACATTGGATTCTAGTTGTGGTGTTTTATCCTCATCTTTCAATGGTGTTAGGGTATATGAGACTCCATCCTTCTCTATGGAATATTTGTTTTTCCTAACATCATGCTTGCCATTCTTATCATATTTCCATGGTCTACCAAGAATTACATGACAAAAATCCCTATGGATGATGTCACACAAGACCTTGTCCTTATAACCCCCTATGTGGAATTCTACCCAACTTTGCTCATTCACTAACACTTTTTGGCCTTTTTTTAACCAAGACACCTTGTATGGAGTCGCATGAGGCAATATTTTCAACTTTAACTTCTCTACCATTTCAATAGAAACCAAATTGTTAGTACTACCAGAATCAACAATAACTTTGCAACATTTACCTTGGAATTTGCATGTAGTCTTGAAGAGTGACTTTCTTTGAGGTGGTTCCTTCTCCATGGGTACTTTAATCAAGGTACTTCTCATCAGAAAGGACTCCCCAACTTCTGGATCAACATTGTATGCTAGAGAATTAACACTTTCATTATCTTCACCTTGTACAATTTGATTCCTCCTTTCATTTCTAACTAAAGTAGATGATTGTTCTTTAGTGAATTTCCATGCTTGGTGACCATAAAAATAGTTACATTTATAACACTTTCTAGTGAAGCCACTTTTTCCTCCTCTACTCCCAAATTTGCACCTAAAATTAGATCTTCTCTCTCTAAAGCTTCCCCTTGAATCTGATGTTTGTTCTCGTGAGTTACTTGTCTCTCCTTGAGACCTTTGGGACTTTCCTCTACCAAAAAAGTCTCTTTTCCTCTTAAACTTTATCTTCCCATACCTCTACTTTTCTTTTCTTGTCTCCTTCTCAACTTTTCTTTAGCCTTTATGGCCAACTTATAGCACTCTTCTATGGTTCTAGGACTTGTGAGACTTATTTCATCTTGTAGGATATACTTAAGCCCATTCAAATACCTTGCAACTTTGTCAACATATTCTTCCATGTGGCCTGATCTAATGCTTATTTTGTAGAACTCTTCTATCTATGTCTTCACATCCATGTCTTTTTTCTTCAATTTTTGCAACCTTCTATATAACTAAATAGCATAATCACTAGGTAGGAATTTATCTTTCAATTTTGCAACTATTCTATATCCCAAGATGTGATCTTTTCATTGACTTTCTTCTTCTTCTCTTCTTGTACACAATCGCACCATAGGGATGCATATACTTTTAGTTTTGTTCTTGCAATTTCACTTGCTACCCCTTTGGTATCTCCTCAAACTAAAAAATACTTATTTAATTCTCCTATCCAATCTAGGAGTTCTTCTCCCTTCAGACTTCCTGAGTACACTGGGAGTTCCATCTTTACTTTGGAACCATCACTCTTAACTTCCTTTAGAAATCTCTCCAACATCCTCTCTTCAACATCTCTTTCCTCTTCATGTTCTTCTTGTGGTGTATCTTCACCCACTTCTTCTTTTGTGGTCACTCAAATATCCTATGACCACTCCTCTTCTCTGATTGGTCTCAATTTTTGTGAGTCTTACATCAAGGCTTTCTCTTATGGCTCTCAATTATGTGCAAGAGAGTATCTCACCTCTTTGATTATTCTTTCCATATTCACCCTTGGGGGAATCTTGGCTAGTCTTCAAACTCAACTTATTTGTGACCTCTTACTAATCTTCCTTGCTTTGATACCAATTTGATGCAGAGGAAGGACCTTCTTGGACTTACAACTCAAAATTGCAAGATGTTCCTACACAACCTCCATTGCTACTCCTAGAAGAGACAACTTCCTAAACTCTAACGATGAACTCCCTTAGAGGCTTTGTTCCAAATTACTTGGAATAGTGAAAACATCAAGAGTAGACTTGTCATGATACTCAAATGAACATGGACAATTTTCATGTGATAACTCAACAATGCATTAGGTTATAGGCTTCCAACTTGGGACTGTCACACACAAAACTTGTGTCATCCCACAAATGTTCAAAACCCCTAGTTCAGGTCTACAATACCTCTCACCACATTTGGGCTCTACTATTTGCAATGACAAAAACAAGATTCAAACCTTGATTCATATGTTCTTCCTTGCTTTGCTACTACATAGTCTAATACATGCCAATTCAGACCTATTAGTGAACCAAGCACATGCCAAACCTTTTCTTGGGACCCTGCAAGTTTGAAACATGATAAATTATATGTAAATATACTTTTCCACCCATTTTAGAGGTTTCCCATAGGTGGAAGGTGAAATTACAACATTTTTCTCCTTACTGGTTACCCTAGGTAGGGTTTTGGTAGTTTTTAAAGAAATTGCAATAAATTTCAAAATAATTTGATGAAAATTGATGCCACAAGAATCAAATGAAAGAATATTCACATTCCAAAACAATCCAAGCAATATCAAACCAACATATGGATCGTATAGGCAGTACAAAGTGAAGGAACAGGTCTGCAATGTTAGAAATACACAAAAAATGCTTGGTTTGATTCATAAAAACTTTAAAATCAATGTCTCCAACCCCCAATTCTAGTTTTGAGGGAGTTATTATACATTTCCTATCAATTAAAACTATTTTCAACCACCTTTGGGTTATTTTACTAAAAAAACACCAATTTGACACTTTTTGCAAAAGTTGCTTGACATCTTTTTGAGCAACATTGACAACTTTTGCAATATTTTAATCAATGACCCTATAAAATTTCAAAATGGATCCACATGATCCCAAATTTTCATAAATGAACTTATTAGACTCCAAAACACTCAAAAAACCTAAAAATAAAAAATGGCAAAAATACATGCTTATGAGGCTCTTGATGCCCTTGCACGAGAGAGAGAGGGAGTGGGAGAGACTTGAGAGAGAGAAACTTTTGAGGGAGAGACTTGAGAGATGGAGAAGGTGTGTGAGAGAAATAAGATAAAAATTGTGGGAGAGATAGAGTGAGGGAGAGAGATTTGTCTAGTTAGGGTGGAAGGGAGAAACTTGAGAGAGGGAGAGGAGGTGAGAGAGATCCAAGAGACAAAGGGTGGGAAGGATAGAGCAAGGGAAACACTTGAGAGAGGGAGAATGGCTGCAAGAGTAGTTAAGCTAGGAGGGAGAAAATTGAGAGAAGGATAGAGGTTGCAAGAGATCTAAGAGATAGAGGGTGGAAGGGATAGAGCAAGGGAGAAAATTGAGAGAGAGGGGGTGGGAGGGATAGAGGGAGGAAGAGACATGAGAGGGGGAGCTATCTTATACATTAGACACTCAATCCTATATCTTAAACCCTAAGGATGGAAGACAAGGTAGAGAGAGACACTCAAGCCTATATCTTAAACGCTAAGGATGGAAGACAAGGTAGAGAGTGTAGGAGAGACCTTAGAGGGTTGAGAGAGAATGGGTACATATTGGTTAAGAAGGAAGGAGGCAGAGAGGGAGTGAAAGGTAAAACCTCAACTATCCATCAATGATCATAAACCAAGAACTCTAAGTTTTATCAATGAGGTGGAGATAAACACAAAGTGAAAGAAAAGTTAATTTTTTGTCAATGCGGCTCATTTAGTGAGTGCCAAATTTGGCACTCTCCAAATGATGCATCCCATTTGGTGCTCACCAAAGGGTGAAGCCACAATAGTGGTTTACAATTTGATGGAGGAAGGTGGTGCTGCCACAATAATGGGTTACACTTTTTGGGACATCCTAATTTTTGCCTGAAATCACATATTTTTAGAAAATACAATGATTTATGACTTTAAAGGTTCCATTTAAATTATTTTAATTAAAGAGGGATTGATCAAACCCCCTTATATCAAACCACCTTGGATAGAACCTTGTTAGATTTAAACCATACCTATAATCGAGTCTCCTCTACACCTATCAAAATGCTGATAAAAAACCACTTTTGATTTACCTTTTGAGTGATCAAATGAATTCATTTAAAATTTATCCTTTGTAAGCCTGCAACCCTTATTATAAGCATCCTAAAAAGTATAATTTTAAATATGTTTAATTTGATTATTATATTTATTTCTTATTTCTTGTGAATGTAGGATTTTCAATGAACATCAAGTTCTTTATTTCACACATACGAAAAAATAGAAAAATAGAGAAAAAAATTATAAAAATACATGTGCCCTAGGTATTGATGTCCTTATTCCAACAAAAAAGAATAAGTTAATTCAAATGAATACAAAAAAAGTTATGCATGTCAAGTACACCTCTGTCCAAATAATAATTACTGACTTGGAAAATTAATTAAAAAAAAATATGTAACAAAAAATTATGAAAAAATATCCATCCCCTAGATATTGGTGTGAAAAAATTGCATTTTAAAAATCAAAATTGTATCCTATCTATAAAAAAAATTATGTGCGCCAAAGTGAACATCACTTTTGAAAAATGCTGATTAGTAGAAAAAGTAAGTTATTAAAAATTACATAAAATGATTCACAATTTATTTTTTAATTTTTTTAAAAAAATATAATTAGAATCTACACAAAATATCTAACAAATAACTAGTTTGATTCATCTTCAAAACCTTAATGGTTTAGTTGCTATAGGTGTAAGAAAGTGAATGTCTGGTGAAAAATCCTGACTTAAATGTCAAGTTTGGTCAAAAATTGGAACCCATTATTGTGGGATCACCTGGAAAACTAAGAAAAAATGACCCCAAGGCAAAACAAATCATTTTAGGGGTTCAAATGAACCTACAAGTTCGATCGAACCCAAAAGGGGTTCGTTTGAACTAGGGTTTGAGCAAACCCATTAATTACTGTGCCCACATTTCCCACAAAAAAAAAAGGGAAATGCATATTGAGGGTGGTTCGCTTGAACCCGTAGGGGTTCATACGATATCCCCCTGAGACACAAAAATAACCTAAATTTTATGCTTCGAAGCTCAGGTTGAGCATGAAAATGGAGGATTCTTCACAAGCCAAACTTGAATTAGGTATTCCTTGGAACAATCTATCCAACGAATATAGTTTTAATATGTTTTGGATTTATTATGTATTTGCTTTTTTAGTTTTATTAAACATGGTTTTTTCATTGAAAATGAAGGTCTTTGTTCTACACATGTGGAAAAATAGCAGATTATCAATTTTGTTTTCAAAAATATGAGTGTACCAAATATTGAATTCCTTGATCCAACAAAAAAAAATTGAATTTCAATGTATACAAAAAAATTTACGCGTTATGCGGTCGCACTATGTCTGAATTGTAATTGGTTTGACTACGAAACTTGATTAAAAAAAATTCAATAAAAAACTATATCTAACCAAGTGGAAGCACTAGATATCAGAGTTACAAATCTAAATTTGAAAGAACTAGAATTTTATCTTTCATGGAAAAAAAAGTTATGCATTATATGGTGTACATCACTTTTTTAAAATGTTGATTTCTAAAAAAAACCAATTTTCGTGGGATATGGAAAAAGAAGTGCAATTTGATTCCAAAAATTTTGAAAATAATATTTTTAGAATCTACAAATAAAATGTGATGAGACTCTAGTTTGCATCATCTTCAAATTCCTCACAGTTTAGCCATTATAAGTGCTTGAATGTGAAGATTAGTTATAAAAAATAATTTGTGTCCAGTTTGGCCAAAAATTGTAAACCACTATTGTGGGATCACCCCAAATTTGACAAGTGCCAAATGGGATGTGCCATTTGGAGAGCACCAAATTTGTCACTCACCAAATGAGTTGCTTCCAGGTATGATTTTTTGACAAGGGTACCAAATTTTCACGTATTTTTGGTCATGCTAACCATTACGTTTGCACGTATTTCAATGCAAATATATAAAAAATCATGATGTTGTTAGGTTCTCTCTTGGCTATATAAACATATTATTTTTTGTATGTTTTTATTAAGTTACTATTTTCATCCATAACTTCTCTTGTTATTGCCTCTGTTTTTTGTCAAAAACCAACATGTGCTAGTTTTAGGATAGATTTTTACTCATTCATTGAATCTTGAAACAAATTACCTTTTTTTCAACTAGATTCCATTCTACACGTGATGAAAAAAAATGATTTTCAATTAGTTTTTAAAAAAATTAAGGGGGGGCATGCTCAAATTTCAGCTTTTTAGGATGTGTCCACTTCAAAAAATCATAAAATATATATTCATTAAAAAAATAGCCTAAAGAATGGGGATAAACTACTTGGTGTTAGATAATTTCTCATTATTCAAATTTTTAAAATTCTAAAAAGAGTTAATGAAAAAGGTGGGGGGGCTTAGACACTATGCTATTTTTTTTATAAAAACAAGACCTATTTTTCCCCCCCTTTTGAAACCCTTTATCTTCATTATTTTCATGAAATTAGTAGCTTAGAAACTAGACTAAGAACACTTAAATTCTTGTTCTTGCTGCATCTTCAACTTTTAAGCATAACAATCTTCATTTTTTGATACACATTAGATTTTGCTAATTTTAGAAAAAAAGTAGCATCTTAAGAGCCATTTTTGTGTCACAACTTGGTGCACTTGCCCCAAGGCAATGTCTCTCTTTTTATTCCTTCATTTCTCTATCATTTTCTTTTTCTTTTCCTTCATTTCTTTCTTCCCTAGACCTAGGTATTACTAATCTCTTCTAAAACCTACCACTTTCTATCCCACTCTCTATTTTTTGGGGGCCTTGGATTCATCCCTCTTGCTCATCTCTTCATTGCCTGGCAAGAAAATTCAAATTCTTTACTAAAAAACTCCTTTTGATGTCTCACTCCATTAGCTCCACTTCCAAGTAACCAGATTATTTTTCCCTCTTAATTTAATGCCAAATTTAATTTCAAAGAGGAGTTACAAGATGACCTCCTCCAACCTATGCATGGAAATCTTTCCTCCAATTTGGCGAAGAAAAATCCAATTTATGAACCACTAAACAAATAAAAGTCAAGTATTTGGTGCCACATATCCAATAGGTATAAGAATTTGATTTTAAATATGTTGGAAATGTGTGAAAAGTGCAATGAAATCATACTCGTAAGATCAAAAATCAAACACACAACCAAAAATGGGAAATAAAAGGCATGGTTACTTTTTTGGTGTGTAAGATAGCACGTGCTCCTAGATGATCTTGCATCAAATTTGAATAGACCATTAGCCTATGACACCATTAATCTTAGAATCTCTTCAAGGAGTTTCAATAGCATGAGATTATCCTAATTATGATCCTCATTAACAATCTAAATACACAAAGCATAGATCACCATCATATTAAGAATTATATGAAAGTTTTATATGCTTATTTAAGTAATGCTAATTAGACATCCTTATGACACTCTTTGTATGCTACTACTAGTCTTTCACTACATTAGTCTTTGTTTATCTTAATTCAAGGAGGACAAGCATAAATTTGTAATATTATAGAGATATATAATTATGTCAAAATATTATTCAAGGACTAAGAAGGGAATTAAATTTTCATGTACTATAAATGATGTATCAATTGTAAACATAAAGGTAATAGTGGTGTTAAGATTGTTCCATCATAGATTTAATTGAAGGAAAGATTTGACTATTGATTGATTTGTTCACATTTTTTGATAATGTGTTAACAATTTTCAATTAGATAACATTTATTTATATAATGTTGAAATTGACTCTCCAAATTATGATAGCCAAGGTAGCTCATTCATACTCTTTAGATTATGGTTCTATAGGAGGGATGCTATGTAAGAAAATTAATAAGTGATACAAATATTAATCAATAAGTTATTCAAAAGTTTAAGACTCTTAAACAAGGAATTGTATAATTAAAAGAGAATTATATATTTTTATATCTCCCTTGTACTTCTTGAGAAATTATTTAAATGTTATAATATGAGCACTTTATTTATAGATAATCATTCTTAGAGGGTCAAATATTTCAATTATTATTATATCTCATCTCAAACATCCCCTTTAATTTTACCATGATGTCTAATAAATTTAAACATGGAAAATAAGTTCTAAAAAATGTAATCATTATTTAAGAACTCATGGTTTGGACATAGTTGATCATATTCTCTTTTAGTGAACACTATTATATTTCATGTTGTACTACCAACTATTATATTATATATTTTTATTTTATTTTATTGTTTGACTGGAAATGGTGTTTTATCTTGATTAATCTTATTAAATTTACTATTTTTTTGGTACCACTATTAGATTAAGGGTTTCCTTTCCATGTGAAATCATTAAGGAAACCATGCACATTTGTATAAGGTGAGTTCTTTCCATCTGTTTTTTATAGACGATTTTCTTATATACTTATATTTCTTAACATAATACTTGAATCATTTATCATTTATAAAAGCACTTAGAATTATTTTAGTTATTTTAAAATATATTGACAATAAATCTGTATCATTCAAATACATAATTAAAAATGATCACAATGACAAACAAGCCAACTTTGTAATTATATTTTAGATAGAAATTATCTACCAATTAATCAACTTCTATAAACCTAATATATTGGCAACTTGAGCTTCATGCATTTCTTTAAAAAATAAATAAAGAGAAAAAATCTTTCATATAATTAATATTTTGTTTGGAAAGAAATTATATATAAATCTCAACAATGGCACACGATTCATAAAAATAAAAAAATTGGCCCATGAAAAAGAAATCATAAGAGTTGAATCTAGAAACTACATGCATGACATATAAAGTAGTGGTTGATAGTCAAGATGTGGTTGGACACAATTTCTTCATAGAGATAGTCAAGATAATGTAGGTAGCATTTAACAAGATTGCTACAATTCTTTCACATCATGTAAAGAAAATCTACGTGAATATAAATTTTGTCACCAATAAAAATAATTTATATCACTTTCAATTACTAATTTATGCACTTAAAAATTTAATAAGTATAAAATAAAATTAAAAATCAGTCATTGATATTTTCTTTTCATAATTTATTTCCAAATAATAAAATAAAAAATGAAATCTTACACGACACTCCATTCAAACTGAATAATACATTAAACGCTCTTTCATATCAGACAATGATCATTCAATGACTGCAGATTTTCCACAATTTGAACATTATTACTCTCTATATTTTCTAGACACTTAAGACTTTGGTTGCAGCTGAAAATTCGAGAAATGCAATGCACTGTATTTTCTACATTATTACTCTATTTTCTACACTCTAACAGACATTGGTTGCAGCTGGCAGAGAAGAGATGATGGGTGCGCCCCAAAATTTCTGAGTCAATATTCATACTTTACTTGTCAAACACTTACTAAGTAGGAATTTTCAAATGGTTTAAAATATGAATTCAGTCATTGGTATTTTCTGTCCGAATAACAAGCAAGAAAATAAAATCTTACATGGTGGGTAGTCCATTACAAACAGTGCTCAATAAAATCTATCACAAAATTTCAAACGAATAGGAATTTTCAAACGACTTAAAATTTGAACCAAAGTCATTCATATTTTTCCAAACGAGTAGGATAACAAAGTAGAAAATAAAATCTTATACGGCACTCCATTATAAACACTTATTGAACAGCCTTCCATGCCATTCAGCTACTGCACCACTTTTTCATTCAGTAAATGATTTCTTTTCAATACTTACACGGCACGCCATTCAAATTGATTGATTGAACACCCTTTGCAATACATTGAACATTCAACATTGAATAGACTTAACATTCAACATTCAATAACTTATGCAAGTTTTCCGCACTTGAATAGACTTAACATTATTGTTGGAATATTAACCCTAACTGCCGCCGTCCCCGCCAACCACTGCCCGCTATATCGCAATCAATAAATTAGCCATTGCGATACCGCGGGAGTCTTCGGTAATGTTTTTGTTTTATTTCATCCGCCTGCCGTACCTCCAGCCAATGCCCGCTATATCGCAATCAATAAAATATTCATCGCGATATCACGGGAGACTCTGTAGAAGTTTGTTTTATTTGTAACCGCCGCAGTTTACCGGGCCGTCAACTAACCGCTGCCCGCAATATCGCAATCAAGATTTTAACCATCGCGATACCGCGGGGAACTATGGAGAAAGCCGCCACCGCCAAAGGAATTATCGGGATATGAAAGATTTAATATTTATGTTTGAATATTATAAAAAGGACATTGTATTAAATGCATTTTGACGGGGGAAAAGTAAGTTAGGTGAATTTGAAAAATTGTATTAGTTTCCTCTCATCCGTGAAATTCTTTCACGTGACTTTTTACCTTAGCATATATTTTGTAATTGTAATTTATTTTTAACAAGGAGAACAAGTGAATGAGAAGAGGAAGGTGAATGTGAGCAAACAGAAATTTACGAGCAGCAGCTCTGTGTGTTGAGAAAATAAAATTTTTATGTTTTAATTTTTACTGTGTGTGAAAACTTCCTCCTCTGCCTCCGGCCTTCAATTATTGCTCTTGATATTTTCTACACTCTCAAGACTTTGGCTGCAGATGAAAATTCGAGGACTGTTTTCAATCAATTTTGAACGCAACTGAGCACTATTTGAAATGGCCGAAATCATATTTTAAATCGTTTGAAAAATCTTACTCAGCAGAAATTAATATATTTTAAATCGTTTGACAGTTACAAGCATGATTATTGACTGAGAATTAATACATTGAACATAACCCAATTGAAAGGATACATCGGAAAATGACCATTCAATTAATTTCAGCAAATTTTACGCAATTAATAGTTTCCGCGCTGAAGACCCTGTGCGTTGCATTCCATGAATTTTCAGCTAGGATAGATAATTCTTGGTGGTTCTCTCACGGAGGTTTGGAATATTTTTTATTCTTTTAATAAAGAATTTCAAAGAATGATTCATAGAATACCAAATAGACTACTAATCGACTTTAAGATGTCATTATGGAAATCATTACTTGCCCAAAGAAGCTAGGTATTGATGGACTCTAAGCCTTCTAGATGCTCTTAATAATAAATATGTCCTAGTCCTTTCCAAGTTGGTCACCTAGTAAGAACTTGTAATAGAACACAATTCCTAATGAGGATTTCTATGCACCACTCCCTTCTAGAGCTTTGATGATTAATTTAGCATAGAGAGTATGCTTTGATGATGGATTAAAAGAACTCATAAATGTATGTTGAATTTCTATATATACCTTTTGAAATAACTTTCATTTTCCTAAATTAAGCACACAAGATAATTCTTGATTAGAGTTGTTTAGCTCTTTATGGGGACAATTTTGTTTGAGAGCTAACTTCTCATCAATAATGACATCTCATCAAATAATATCATATTGTTCATCCTTGACTATTTCATTTGTATCTATAACTATGTTATTGACCATGTTTTTTATTTCTTCTTTCTCTACATTCTTTTTTTCCTTGCAATTCTCAAACTTTCACTATTTTATCCTTTTGCATCTCACACTCCTACACATCACATAGTATAAATACTCTACATTCTAATCAAAATGTTTTAGTTTTTGCACTAGGATTATTAAACCCTCAAAACCTTTACTTTAATGCATCTACTGATGTTTGATAGAATATGTTTAGAATATCAAATTGATAAGTTAGAAGTATGAATCTTAGAGCACCCCTATTTCTATCCCTTGGCTAAGCACTATAGTTCCAAGGAATTCTTCATAGTGAATTATTAAATTCATCATAATAATTGATTTGGTCTAACAATCTAGTGAAGTATTAATTTGTTTTAATATTGTGAGTGGTTAGTCTCTTTGATAGTGTATTATTAGTGAGTGGTGCAATGACTATTTGTCCCTTTATTGATAGTCTTAGTGTTTTCCATATTTAAAAAATCTCATATTCAACTAAATCCCCTTTCCAATGCTCATTTGTACTAATTTTCTCTTATAATCATGGTTTTTTACTATCCTCATTATCCTTAACATTCTTAAAGGTAACCTTCCTAGAATTATCTAACTCCTTATCTTTTCTTACAATATCCCTCTTGGTGTGCTACTTTTCCTTCCCTTTCCTTCTCCATTGGTTTATGGTAGCTATCCTAAATTTCCTAGATTTGTTTCAATTTTTTTTTTCATGTTTATCTCCATAGCCATTTCAATATCTTCCACAATCTCTCTTAGCTTCGTATTATCTCATTTTTGTAATTTTTTATTTATTTTGTATTTCATTAATCCTCTTATCATCCCTCACTAATCATTCTCAACATACCTCTATTAGTCACATCTCTTTACAAATCCTTTTAGAATCTCTTACTTTTCATTTGTCATTCCTTGGGTGTCTAACCCTCTCTTATGAGGCTAGAATCTAAGGTATTCTATTGCAAATCATAAAATTAGGGTTTATTATAAAAATATCAAGAATTTTGTATCTTTATTTATCTTACTAATATTTAGATTTAGATACCCTAAAAGTGATGTTTTTAAATTTATAATTATCTTAGTGAAGGATCACATAGAGTGACATTATTGACACTAATACCAATATAATGGAAAGTATGCAATGTCATATGTGTACTTGTTTGACCTAAAAAATATGTTACAACACATTACATAATCTCCCCTAGAGCTACCTTCCCTTGTGTGGTTGTAATCCTTTAACTACATATTTAATTATAAATGTACTATATAGTAGAATATCTAGTCTCTATCTATACTAGCCCTAAAGATTCATGTAGAAATTGTTTTGATAATGGCCAAGGTAGTAGAAGCATTGAAGTCACATTTAATGATAATGGTAATATAGTGATGGGAAATGACTTTATTGTGGAAGGTAAGCTAAAGAGAGGGGACAACGAAAATAACAATATGAAGGAAAAGATTAAAACTGAATGAGGAGGATGGCATTGATGTGGGTGTCAAGAATTTTGATTTTTTTTCTCTTTGAATGGGAACCCTTATTTTATTCCTGTCTATTATAAACAACTATTATCATGAAAGCATCATTTTATTTTTGCACTTCCAAAGGAGGGAGCTCACTTTGGTGGAAAAAAATGTCAGTATTTATTCCTTGAATCATGGCTACTATGTCATTCGGGTTTGTACTAGAGGGAACCACAAATTGTTGCAAGGAACTTTGAATTATGTTATGGTAGTGAGGGGATGTTTGAATAAGGTCCCATAACGATATCTTACTAGGAGTATTATTTAGTTGTTTGGCAGGATCTTACTCCTTTCCATGAGGAGGACTTGGTAAGATAGGGTTAGGTAGGATAAGATTAGGAAATGGGAGGGATGTTGAGGGTGTTTGTCTTACTTACAGATTGTTTCTAGTGTTATATATATGAGCAATGGTATTATAATTCAGTTGTTGTGAAACATTAGTCTTAGGTGGGTTAAGGATAAGTTTAGGTTTGTTTTGAGTTTGAGGTTTGGGTGAAGGTGGATACAGAATTATAGGATTCTTAGGATGTCCCATAGGGTTTGTAGGAGGTCCATTAATCAAAGGGGGTCTAATGGACACTTGTGCATTCATAACCTCTATGGTCTTAGTTTGATGTATTTCTAATAAATGAAAGTCTAGTATCATCTTTTCACCATCATCTAAGGAATTCGAAATGTTGTCATTTTCTTCCATCATGATATCTTCCCTAGTAGGAGAGTTTTTAGGAGAACTACAAACTAGATGTTCATGACATTCAAAGGTTGGTTCTTCTAAAATGAATTCATTGCAAGTAGGGGAATGATCATTGGTTAAATTATTTTGTTCATCAATGATGTTATTGTCTTGTTCCATAATGTTTTCCCTAGGGGAAGAGAGACACATAAGATTCTCATGACCTTCTTGTGTTGGATTTTCTAACATCGAAGTATCTTCTTCCCAACTAGGAGAGATACTAGGAGAAGAATAAATGTGATTTTCAAAATTATCCAAACTTTCACCCCTTTGTCTTATAATGTCCTCCAAAGTAAGGGAAGGAACATAAAGAGGGTTGTCATAGATCTTGAAGGTTTGATTATATAACACCAACATATCCTTATCACTATCACAAGAGGGGAAGATGTTGGGAGATGAATGTAGGTAGGTTTCAATGGTCTCTTGTTGTGTTGTGTGACCATCATGATTACTTATTGTTATTCCCTCTTGTTTACTAATTTCTTTCCTAATAGGAGAGGTAAGAGGAGAGAAACAACTAGGCTTGTGAAAAATCTCATCGATTAGTTCTTCTAATGTTCACTAAAATATCTTCTTCACAAGGAGGAGAGATATTCGGAGTAGAGAAAATGCGACTATTATGATTACCCAAGGTTTGTTTCACTAGACTAACCTCACTCATAGAAGGGATACTAGGAGAGGGATCAATGATGAACAAAAAGAGAGGCCTGAAAAGCACCTCATATTCATATGCACTTAACAAAAATTTCTTACAACACTCAAGAATATTTGAAAATAGAACATGAAGTATGATAAGTATAGACTTTTTCAATGAAAACATGATTTGATGATTTTTCTACAAGCTTGAAATGCAACAATGATAGATAAAATGTATGCAAAAGGATAATGCAATTTTCAGATTTCAATCAAGGTAATTTGTTGATTACACTAGGTAATAATCTAAAAGTGAAATGTTGTAAATGTAATTTTGGAATTGAGCAATGCATGAAGTGAACCTAATTAAGCTAGATCTAGTGAAATGCATGTAATAGAAACTCAACCAACTGAAATAGATAACTAATGACAACAAATAGAAGTGTAGAAAAAAGGTTTTCAATGTTGTAAAAGGTAGTTTCAGGGGTGTACAAGGACTAAATCGCCCAAAGGGCGTATGAGTCCTAGTGAGGGTTTTTTGTACAATTTTTAGCAAATTTTAAGGGATTTTTATGTTTTTTAGTTTGAGTGATGTCTGAACTAAATGTTCAAAAATGCAGATTTTAGATGAAATTTAGTGATAGAAGATGCAAAAATGAAAACCTATATGCACTATAATTAATGTAAGATTTGAGAACCCTAGATACCAATTAACTAATGCAAACCCTAATGCAAAGTCAATGCAAGATAGATATAGGATTACGATGCACTTCAAATCAGAAATGATGTGTTCTAAATGTAGATTCACCAAAATGTAAGATAGAAAATTGTTGTCACTAGGGTTTAGGACCTAGGACAACAAACTTTCTCTACTCCACATTCAAGGATTCCCTAGAGATCTCAAACCAAGAGTGGAATAGAGGTAAGTGATCTTCTAGAAGGGTATCCTAGGGTCTAATTTCAAATTACAAGAGGGTTCACCACCAAGCTAGGGCTTGGAAAGACTAATGAAATGCAAGATCTAATGATTGAACTCAATGATGCATAAAACTTCACTAAATGAACTATAAATGCAAGTAAATCAGAACAACAAATTGGAAAATTATAGAGGGGCACTTGGAAACCTGAGAGAGCTTGAAAGAAGTCTTGAAATGTTGGATAACCTAAAATTAAGGCACATTGCCAAGACTCATACACCAGTCTCGGCATATCAGTCCTAGATTGCGGTTTCTAGGTGGAAACATGAATCTGGCTGTGTTTAATATGAAGCCACTAAAATCTAGAAAAATAACTAAAATGGGACTCATACACCACAAGTGGTATATCGGTCCAACTCTGCTTTTTTGGAGGATTCAGACTTGATTCTACTCCCTTGTCTCTACTCTTTCTGTTACACTTTGTCTTTGGATCTAAATCTCTAATTTCAGACTTGTAGAAGACTTTCCATGAAGATGACAACCTTGTGACAACTTGAAAAATTCTCTAAACCTTGCAATCTTGTCTTCAAAGGATCTTCAAGCCTCAAAGCCACCTAGATCTACAATCACACATGTAGAGAGGGAAAAAATTATTGATTGTTAGTGGATAGGGGTTTTCCTTGGTCAAACTCCTTTTAGGTAATTCAACCAAATGTTGAGATAATGAAATAAGTACATGAATCATGAAACATGGAACATGAAACATGAACAATGATACCTTGAATGATGTCTTATAAATCTACAATATAGCATGAAGTGGCCATGAAGAATGTAGATCTTGATCGTGATAGTAGGTGTATGCTTGATCTTGGATCTTCAATGCTACATCACAACACTAGCTCAACAACATGCTTGATGCTTGATAACCTTGGCATGATAATAGATAATGAATTGTTGCAACAATTGATAAAGAAATCTGCTCTTAAATTCCTTAGAAATGATATTGTAAACTCTCTTGACACTCTTGTGAAGTATTGGAATACTTAACTCTTGTTTTCTTGACTTGATATCATGTAGGCTTAATGAAATAATGATTTGAGACCTTGTTTATATGTTCAATGCATCCAAATGACCATTTATTAGATCGTAGAGGCCAACATCCACAAATTTGAATTTAAAACCCTAATTTCCCACTCAAAACCCTAAAAAGGGGCCAAATGGGACTCATATGCTACATGTGGTGTATGGGTCCCACAAGGCCTTTTTGGAGAGAGAAAGTGTCAAGGAGTCAAAATATTAAGTATATTTATTGATTTTTTTGTGATTTTGGTCTAAATATGAATCAAGATGCTTAATATTGGGTCTTAGGGGCCTATTAATGATGATATAAAGGTTATATAAATGCAAGAAGGCCCAAAATTCAATGTGAAAGTGTGAAAAAATACACTTTACATAATTGAATTAAGGAGAAATTAGGTCTATTTTGCTCAAAAGGGCCCTAAATCAAATGTGAATGTGGAAAACACATTACAACACTAAATTAGGTCCATTTAGTTTACAAGCCTCTTAAATTTAATGTGAAGGTGTAAATAAATACACTTAAAAACACTAAATTAAGGAAACATTATGTTTATTTAGCTTTAAAAGGGCCCAAAACCTAATGTGGATATGTAAAACACATCACAACACTCAATCAAGGTGACATATAGTCCAATTCATCATTAATTATTCCCAAATTAAGCAAGGAAAATAGTTACTTTTTTTGTTGCCACACTTATTTAGGGTGTTTTAAGGTGTATCTTTACACTTTGACACTAATCTAGGGCTTTATTAATTAATTGGCGTTAATTTTCCTTAATTGGCCCCTTTAATTCAAATTGAAGCCTAATTAAATGCAATTTCTAAGGGATAAAACCCGACATTCATAAATTCCATTACACAATACTTGACTTTAGAAGGTGTATGTCCTAGCTGGGTATGTGTAGGATCATGATTGGCCAAAAAGTGGTGATATGATGGGTATGTGGCTGACGACTTTTTTTTAACCCAAAATTGATGAAACGAAAAAAGGTTTTTTAAGAAGATTCTTAGCTTTCCACCAATATAAATTATACTTTACTTTGAATTTAAAAATAATTATTATTCATTTTCTATTTGAATTATGACTAAAGTGTTGATATATGGGCTAATTGAAAAACATTCATAGCTTTCAAATGGTATCACATTTTTGAATCAAATATGTGTCACATTCTATGCTTCACATACTATAGGATTAAAAAAGAAGAATTTCATGAAGTTTTGACCAAGTTAAGGTGGTTAAACATACGAGTTTTTTTATATTTTTTAAAAGTTGTACTAAAAAATTCATAATTAATTATTTACTTGGAAAAAATTACAAAAAATATGCATCACATCGGGACATGAGTCATCTACTTATATCTAAAATATTATAAAACATATTATCTTTTTATTGTGGTTAGGGTGGTCAGAGGCACCTACTTCTTATTTTTTCCCTAAAATTTAAGTACTACTACATTGAAATTTCAAATTTTAACCAAATAGTTTTTTTTTTTTAAATAAACCTAGTAGTTTAGAAAGGCGAATGGGTCAGGCAACCCCATTCCCCTACTATTCTATGGCCAATATGGTTGGCGCCGAAGGCACACCATTGCAGGGTGGGGGGGAATCATAGTTCCGCGTGGGAGGGAATTAGCTATGGTTCTCTGGCCCCTATGGGGTAGATTATTGTTGATACACCTCAGGTCGGCCCCTACTATTCTATGGAGTGTAAGCGCTGAAATGATAGAAATCCCTACTATTCTAAGGGGGTTGGAAGGCTTCAACCTCTATAGCAGGCGGAGAGTTCTAGCTATAGCAGGGAGTTCGACGAAAGTACTCTTAGAGAATGGATGTTTCTTGGTAGGGAGTAGAACTGTTTAAGAGCGAATTTGCACCCTAGGTGAAAATCCCTTTTTTCCTTTATCCACCTTAGAAAACCAAATTCAAAGGCTTAATTTCACTTAAGCTCACTAATGGCAGTCCACCTGGGGCATGTTTTGTGTGTCGGTGGAGGTGTTTCTATCAGGCACGCCTGTACGATGTGCTTACATCCCCAGTAGATTCATGTAGCCAAGCCAGTAGAGGCGTTACTCTTCCCATTGGCAGTGAAGTTGTAATGCCTCCTTTGGCCAACCGACCTGAATATGGTCATTTTTCTTCATTCTCTCTTCAAATTCATCCCTTCAACATTCAATCTAACTTCTTCACAACTCTTTAGCAAATCAATCCTTCATTCTTGCACACTTCAAGATTCCATACTCACACTTTTGCATCCATTTTCACTCACTTCCAAGCATTGCACACACACCATTGTATCAAAAGCTTCACTCCATCAAATTAGTATAGCACGTTTGGGACCATGCCATTGCAACAGAGGCTTGAGTACCTCTCATTTCTCCCCCATGCGACCTTGAGTTCTCTTGGTGGAGGTGGTAAGCTTCCCTCTCCTCTCCTCTATCATTTAGTTGAGTAGCATAGTACTATTTTGTACTGCTTGTGTTCCCTTTAATTTATTTCTTTTTCATCTCATTTCCTTGGTTGTCCATGGAGGTGGAAACACCTAAACAGGGGTCTGACTAAGGCAGGCCCCTATATAGCCACCCAACATTTTACCTCTTGTTGTGTGTAGGTTCATGTGTTGTGAGAAAGATTAGCTAGTGAACAGTTTTCTTGGTGAGATCCTTCTTATTCTCCTTACATTCACTTTTCGACTTTATAATATTAGAGAATATATTGTTTGTTTACTTGTCACATTCAGGCCTTTTAGTTGAGTTGCTAGGTTGTTAGTCATTTTGGGTGAGTTAAACCTTGTCTATGTTGTTGTCTAACCATACGGACTATAGCATACTTACAAGACGCTAGCGCATCGCACTTTCATCCAGAGTCTATGCTGATGTCTTAGGGCAAAGAGCTCCGTGAGGCACAAAGTTGAACCCAAAAACTGACTCGCCTAGCCCCACCTTGCAATTCGAGATTGTAGAGTGATTGTAGGACCTCATAATCCTCATCATAATTCTCATCTTCATACCCTCATACATAACACTAAGCTGAGGTAAGTTAGGTTAGCCTCTCGCATCTTCACCCTAACGTTGTTCATCCGTTGGTGTTAAAACTTCCCTTGGATACTTCATGGTTGTTGTGACCTCAAGTGTTGTGAAGCTTTATGAGCATCACAACCCAATCCACAACTTTTGGGCATATCATGAGGAGAAGTGTACGAAACCTCCCAATGGATAGGATGAAGGTCTCACTACCATACTTTTCTCTGGCCTCACCGTTAGTTTGGCTACATAGGAGCAAGTGTCAAGGAATTAGATGGGATTCTTTGATGAAACCGATCACTTCCCCACTCCTCTTGTGTCCCCCACGCCACTATCAATGGATGAGCATGAGGCCATTCAAATCCCTGCTAAATATGTGTCTGCCCTTACAAAAGGGTTGGGTGACCTTGAAAACCATTTGGAAAGAAATCTGAAGATGGATAGAGCTGCTCGGGTTGTTAGTGAACTAAAGCATATGATGAATAAATATCGAATAGGCGTAAAGATTCTAAGTGGTCTCTTCAGTATCGCCGAAGCGTGTGCTCCTTTGAGAAAATCTAGCTTTGCATTTAAGGAGTCACCTTTGGAGAGTGTGAGGGACAATTAGGGGTATCAATACCTACCACTTCTATCTACATGGTTGATGCGGTTCATTCCATTAGTATCCCTTTTGTCCCTAATCAATTAGAAAATATCATGGTGAATAAGGTCTTGTTGGGCTTTAGCTTCACCCCTTCTATCACCTCCAGTGGTGGTCTTGGAAGAAAGGATGGTTGACGCTTTGGTGGTGGAAGTGGATCTAGTAGCAGAGGTGGTGCTCACAGAGGCAGTTTCGATGGAGGTCGTGGCAGTGGTTTTGGTGGAGGCCCTATTGGTGGCAATGGCTCTAGTGGTGGGTCTAGCAGAATTCACACCGGTGGGGGTTCTAGAGGTGGACTTGGTGGTGGCTCTGGAGGAGGTTCCTCTAGTCCTCTATCTTCTAACTACCCTATTATGAACACTCTTCTTTAGAACATGGGTAAGATGCAAAGCCAGTTAGCAAGCCTTTCCCATGCCTCTACCCAACCTATCTTCTAGCCTTTCTTCTGACATAGCCCATTTTCAGTTGCCATCTCGAACACTCCCTTCCCTCAAGGAATGGAGATACCTAAATTTGAGAAGTTTGGTGGTAAGGGAGATCCACAAATGCATGTGTCTGCCTTTAATGCCTTTTGCATTGACTTCTTCCATCATAATGCATTGATGGATAAACTATTCCCATGATCCCTCAAGGACACAACACTCGAGTGGTACTGTTCCTTGCTTGACAATTATATTTTCTAATTTGATCAACTTGTAAATCAATTCCTTAGACAATTCCAAGCAAACATCAGGCCAAAGATGACCTTTTCGGATCTCATCCGATGTAAGCAAGGAGATAATGAAAAGATTACTGGTTTCATAGCACGTTGTCAAGCGCTTCTTTCACAAATTTTGTATTAGCTACCCGATTCTGACATACAAAAGGTATTCATAGGGAACTTACAAAGGCCTTGGCAAGAGAAGTTCTCCCTTATGAAATATCCTTCTTTCACACATTTGTGTGTAGCCTTATGAGAGTACCAGTAGATGGTTGCTTAGTTCGGGGGATCCTCCTCACACTCCCATTTTCAAGCAAAGTCCATTGTATCAATCTCTAGGAAAGGAGAAGCCATTGCAAATGTAGTATCTGTTGTCGATGACAATGGTCTCAAACACAACTCGAAGTTTACAAATTTGTCTGAATCTTATACTTATGTCCTACAAAAGCTGTTGAAGGATAAGATCATAACTTTTCCACCCCCTAAGCCTGTTAAGGAACCTTACCCTAATTGGTATGATAGGAGCACTTACTATCAGTACCATCCTATCAATGGATATGATACTAAATGCTATATACAGTTGCGTCATGAAATACAAGACCACATCAAAGATGGTACCATTTTTCTTGATGGGAGCAAATAGAGCACTAACAAATTAGTGGAAAAGGAAAATAGTGAATTGCAAATATACATAGACCCATTTTCATCACACTCTGCTAACATGATTGTTGATCCCACTAATTTTGTTTCTCAGCCCAAGGCCTATGTAAATATGGTCACAGTAACTTCCACTGTTCCACCTGCACCTGGTTTGCCAGATATTGCATTTACAAGTTCACAAGATTTACCCTTGAGCAACAAACCTTCACCTCTCTACATTCCCGCTCGTTTCAATGGTAACATTGTGATAGGAGTCTTAATTGACCCCACAAGCCATGTGAATGTCATTACTAAAGAAACACTAGTATTAAATTCACTGCAAAAGGAAAAGTATGAAGAAACAAAATCTACCATTTGTACTCACAATGGTATGAGTCTTAAACCCTATGGCGTGATTACTTTGTCCATCTTGGTTGGACCTAGGGTTGTTGATGCAATTTTTGATGTCATCCTGAAGTCGGATTTGTTCAGAGTGAAGCTAGGAATTCCTTGGCTGGCTTCCATGAACAGGATTTCCTCCGTTATACATAAATGTTTAAAATTTTCCCACGAGGTTGTCGTGCATTAGTGCATGATACCAGATATCATCCTTTTGTATCTCATGGTGGATATTCACTAGATCACTTTTGGCCCTCCCCAGTCAGTCTGCTTCCTTTAAGGATAGACCTACTTTTCAAGAACTATGTGAAGTATAAAACTAGGGGAAAAGGGGAGCCAAAGCTGACCTTTCCTGTAATAGGGGATTCAATCACCTTCTCTTCCCAAGAAGAGAAGAAGGAGCCCACACTAGCAACTACTCCTCCAAAAGAGAAGGAGAATTCCTCATTGGCTCCCTCTCCTTCTCACAAAGGCAAAGAGAAGGCTATACCATCCAATCCTTCCCCGAAGAAAGAGGAGGAAGCCTATGATGACTCCCTCTCCTTCTAGCAAAGGTAAGGAAAAGTGACTTTCTTCCAAACTTCCCCATCCTCTGCCCTTCCCTAGGAAGAGTACTAGATGAGAAGACCCGGTTGGCTACCCACTGAGTCCGATGATCCCTCGTTGGTGTAGGACCAACATTAGGATCGTGGATATCCCTAATGAATTTCTTGGACCATGGTACTATTTATACGGTAGAAAGAAAGGTTTTCATAGAGCATTCGATCCATGACGTCCTCCTGCTCCTACTCCTAAGGAAGTGAGTAGAAAGGGCCCCGCTACTGAGGCTATCGAATTGACTCCTCCCATTGCTCCTCAACCTGCTCCCCCTTCTCCCATACAGGAGCCCATTCCTCCTCCTAAAATGACCATAGTGGATGTTCCTATGGTTGAGTAGGAACCTCTCGTCCCTTTGCATACTCTAGCGTCTAACTCTAGAAGCCATAGAAACTACCTTGCACGTGAGCGCAAGTGCCAATGAAAGGCTCTCCTAGCTGAGCAGGCTACCTCACAACAAAGGGAGCACAACAGGAAACTAGCACCAACTTTGGCGCTAGATTTTAGTGTATTTTGAGCACATGAGGTTGACAATTTTGCTAGCATTAAACTCAGTGCAAATAGGCCTCGTCAGTTTGGTGTCCATTTTCGCACTGACTTTCTCACCATTTTTAGCACCAGTTTTAGCATGAAAAAATAATGACACCTCTGTTAGCGCCTAAAAGAGCGTCAAGAATTAATGACAAAAATGGCAACGAAATTGGTGCACACCCAATTTGGCTTCCGATTTTGCTTCCGTGTCTACTCCCATTTTTTTTTCTAGTTTTGCTTCCAATTTTGCATCTAGTTTTGCTTCCAGTTTTTCCTCCAAGTTTACTTCCAATTTTGCTTCCAATTTTGCTTCCAATTTTGCTTCCGGCTTTGCTTCTAATTTTGCTGCTAGTTTTTCTTTTGGTTTTCCTTCCACGTTTGCTTCTAGTTTTTCTTCCAGTTTTGCTTCTAGTTTTGTTTCTAGTTTTACTTCTGGTTTTGCTTCCAAGTTTACTTTTGGTTTTGCTTCTGATTTTGCTTATAGTTTTTCTTCCAATTTTGCTTCCAAGTTTGCTTTTGGTTTTGCTTCTAGTTTTGCTTCCAATTTTGCTTCCAAGATTTCTTCTAGTTTGCTTCTAGTTTGTCTTCCATTGTTGCTTCCTTTTTTTTGCTTCTAAAAATGCTTCTTGTTTTGCTTCCATTTATTAATTTAATATGTTTTATTTCAATTTAATTAGTTAAATATATCGTGCCTCTTAAATAACTCATATGATTTGAGTAAGTAATTTAATTATTTAACTCATATGATTAAATAACAATATAATTATTGTAACATGATCATCATCTATAATTAAAACAAGTGAATCAAATATCTATAATTTAATTGAATTTCACAACATCCATCATGAGCAGTAAATTAAAATCATCATATTTAATAAATATCCATCCAAAAATCATCGACCACTTTTAGTATATATAAATTGACAAGTCCATACTGATGAGATCATCATCATATATATAACTAAAACAAGTGAGAGTCAAATATGCTAGTACATTAAAAATATGTCAAAATGATACATGTCAAATAGTTGACATAAGTGAAAATGATACATTTACAAATGATTTAAATAAAATTGATAAATTATGTAACTCAGATTGATACAAGTCAAGATGATACATGTCCAAATGATATACTAAAAATGATGCATGTCAATGGGTGAAGCCACAATAGTGGTTTACAATTTGATGGAGAAAGGAAAAATGAGAAAAAATGACCCCATGATATGGTACAACTCAACAATATAGAACAGTAGGATGCAAAAATGATACATATGATAGTAATCATGAAAAGAGTCATCATAACAATATATCAGCAATGATCCATGATGTAGTCTATATGATCATCAATGTCACTAGTTACTATCACCAACTGTCTCATCATCATCATCACCATCCTGATCAACATCATCATCATCATAATCATCATCATCATTGTCATCGACCTCAATGTCCCCCATATCTGTGTCATCATCAACCTCTGCCATGTGATCTATACCAGCATAACCAATATTTTATGGATCTATATCATGTTGAGGATCATCTTGATCTTTTGGAAGACCTGTTTTCTGCAAATAAAAAAACATTTAAAATGAAAATTTAATATTTATTTCATGCAATAATTTATTTTTATGCTATATATCTAATATTACAACATATGAGAAGAAACCATAATCATATTACGTCATATCAAAGAGCACATACCATAATAAAATTTCAAAAAAGTTATAGCTAATACTGGTGAGTTAGGACAAACTTCAGCTTTAAAAAACAAAGCCAATTAGGCTGGAAGACTTGTGGATTAGCAAACATTTTGTGGAAGAGGAAGAAAGATGACTAAAACTCTAGAGGCCCACCATAATGGATTTTATTATTCAACCATGAGAGTAAAAGAGAGAGTTGATATCATGTATCAAAACAGTAAGCATGCATTCTTCCAGCTAGTGGAGAAGGAGATGATTACTTTGCTTCATTTTCATTTGCATAACCATATCATGGTGTGGGAACCAAGAAGACCAAGGATGTTTAGTTTTATGTGGAGGTAATGTATGTGGTCCAAACTTTAGGAAGGGCAATAAGGTTAATGTATAATCCTAATGAAATTGAGGAAGAATAACAAGAGAGGGATAGGAAAAATAAAATCAATATAGAGTTTCAAGGATTTGTCAAGCGAGTAAGAGAGCTATGGGAGTAGCCTCATATAAAATATTTTGAACTAGAATTTGATATACCATTTAGAGAGCTTGGTTTTCATGGAGTTCCTTTGAAAGCCTCTACTTTTATTGTTCCTACAATAAACTATTTGGTAGAGTTGGTGAAATTACCTTTCTTAGTAATCACTATTAGTGAGACTAAGATTGTTAACCTTGAGAGAGTAGGACTTGGGAAAAGGCATTTGATATGGCTATTGTTTTCAAAGACTTCAAGTGGGATGTACTCCGCGTTGATGCCATTCCTCAATATTCACTTGATGGAATCAAGGAATGGTTGAACTCCATGGATATAAAGTATTATGAAAGCAGAATGAACTTGAAATGGTGGCCAATTTTGAAGATTATTACTGATGATCCAGATAAATTTATTGAAGATGGTGGTTGGGAATTTTTGAATATGGAAGCTAGTGATTCTAATTCTGATAATTCAAAAGAGTCAGATCAAGGATATGAACCCTCTGATGTAGAAGAGGAATCATAATTAAATTTCATGTAGCCACCATGAAGAGTGTTACAAGCCAACAAGATGGAGGGAATTCTTATATAAGGATAATTTTCAATGTTGCAAGTACCAACTTTAATGCCAACTACAATGGAAACATTGAAATTCCCTAGCAGTATTTATGTTAAGGAAATTTCCTTTAGATGTAAGGATTCAAAGCACATCAACCATGTGGTACAAATGATTAAATCCCAAAGATGATATGTAGCAATGAAAGAGTCTGGAAAGGTAGAGAGAGCTACACCGGTGACTCGAGAGAAACTTCAGCTTTCAAAAACAAATCCAATTAGGCTAGCAGACATGTAAATCAGGCTAGAATTTGGTGGAAGAGGATGAAAGATGACTAGAACTTTGGAGGCCCACCATAATGGATTTTGGTATTCAACCATGAGAGTAGAAGAGAGAGATGATATCATGTATCAAAACATTAAACATGCATTCTTCCAGCCAACAAAGAAGGAGATGATTACTTTGCTTCATTTTCATTTTCACAACCATATCATGGCATGGGAACCAAGAAGACCAAGGATGTCCATTTTTATGTAGAGGTAATGGATGTGGTCCAAACTTTAGGAGGGGAGATCATGATGTCTACCAAGAGGCATAAAGTTAGATTAATTAAGTTCACCTACATGTCTTCCAAAGTTTACTTCCAATTTTTATGACTATTTTTCTTGACTATCAGAGGTTACTTACAAATTTGAAATTTCTTTTTGGTCATTTTGATGAGGATATATTCAGCCAATGTGTAAGAACCTTTTGTTTGTATCACAACCATAGTAACAAGACTTGGACTCGCCTCAGACTTGTCTAGGGTGACTTGACTCGGGGACTTGAGGACTTGGTGCCTGGACTCAACACAGACTCGACAAAATGAAAAAACCCTAGAAATTTAAAGATTTTTAAGGATTTAAAACTTGTTTCATGCACCCTTTATTAAAAACACAATAATATCATTAAATAGAAGAAAATTTGATCACATACACAAGTATAGATCGATCACGTAAGTATAAACACAAATTTTAGCTGAAAGAAATACACATACACAAGTATACTACTATTAAGCCCTTAATAAATTTTTACCTAGTTTCAATATCATTTGAGTAGTCTTAGTCTTAAGCTCCAAATTTATTAAAGAAATGTGGAAGTGTTAAGCTCCAAATTGCCAATACTAAGTATATCTATAACTATAAATTGTCTCTATCACATTCACAATAGAAAGGAACTTGTTGGAAGTAGTATGCTCTAAATTGCCAATACTTAGTGAATCTATATCCATAGTTAGTAATTTCCAAACAAAACTTATCCCAGCAACCATAGGGAAATGGGAAAATTTAATGGATAATAATAAATGGGATATGCAGGAGGCTTTCATACTATCAGCTGATTACTTAAGCCTTCCCCCATGCACTCTTCAACTGGCGAGGGGGAGTCTAAAAGAGCTTACATTACTTCTTACCATTGAACTTAATGCAAAAAATATTCCACATCTTAAACCACCAAATGGTCATGTGCTCGAATTTCCTTTCATAATTGGGCAAGAGGAAGCCATCCTCCTTCTAAGTTGGATTCAACATTTACTACACACATCTAGTAGGTTGCTTCCTACAAATTTCAAGACAAGTATCATGGAAACAAAATGGCTGAAAACCTCTAGAGGATATCAATCTCACAACTTGTGTTTCTTGTTATATTATGAGTGGTCATAGGCTGGTCTACAGTCAACTAATATTTCTTTCATCAGTTCTTTAATGGTAAGAAGCAATGTAAGCTTTTTTAGAATCCCCCCTGCCAATTCAAGAGTGCATGAGGGAAGGCTTAGGTAATTAGATGACAGTATGATAGCCTCCTACATAGCTCATTGATTATTACCCATTAAATTTTCCCATTTCCCTATGGCTGCTAGGACAAGTTTTTTTTGGACATTACTAACTATGTATCTAGATTCACTAAGTATTGGCAATTTAGAGCATAATACTTCCAACAAGTTCTTTTCCATTTTGACACACTATTAATGTGATAGAGACAATTTATAGATATAAATATTAAAAAATGTTAAAACCTACAATAAGCCAATAACACATAAAAAAAATTAGCATTCAAAGTTTAAATTTTATAATTAAATTATTAAACTAAAAAACCAGGTTAGCTTTTAGTTAGCTTTTTTGGATAGCTCTATTGGGTGTTGAAGACATTCCATTTATCTTTTGAATGTTAAGAAGTCAGAGTCTGAAGGGTTTTTCAAGTGATTAAGAGAGCTATAGGAGTAGCCTCATCTAAAATATTTTGAACTAGATTTTGATATACCATTTAGAGAGCCTGGTTTTCATGGATATAAAGTATTATGAAATCAGAATGAACTTGAACTGGCTGCCAATTTTCAAGAGTATTACTTATGATCCAAATAAATTTATTGAAGATGGTGGTTGGGAATTTTTGAATATGGAAGCTATTGATTCTGATTCTAATAATTCAAAAGAGTCAGATCAAGGATACAAACCCTCTAATGTAGAAGAGGAATCGAAATCAGATGAGGAAGGTTCAGAAGATGAATCTCTTGTGGAGTCAGAGGAGGATGATGAAGAAGAAGATTTTGAAGAGGAAGGTAAAACATGGGATGAATTAGAAGGTGAAGCCAAAAATGCAATCATTTACTTTTAAACTAATTAATATGCAATCATTTACTTTTTCCAAGGAAATAAAAAATATATATCATTTAGCATATTAAATATACTTACAAATTATTGAAGAAATGTTTTTTGAAATGATTGAATAATTAGCTCTTTTTTTTGGCTTTGGACATACATTTGACATTAATGTTGATGGCCAACAATTTTCTATGTAATGAAGTTTTTTCTTGCATTTCCTTTGATGCTTCTTGGTTTACAGGAGTAAGGAGAGTGTTAGGATGACATTGTGAAGTAGTCTAGTGGCTAACATACCAAAGAAGAAATGGAGGAAAACTTCACTTTAAAAGTAAGGAGGAAATTAGATCCTTTTGATGGAAAAGTGACGGTGAAGAGACTGTGTGGCTTGTTCCTATAAAAGGATGTGTAGGTGGCACAATCTATGCAAATTATTCTGGATAATGGCTTCAAATATTTGAAGCACAAATATTAGACTAATATGGATATATATATACTCTCTGATCATGGTGTGGGGACTGGACTTAGGAGAGTCAGTGGAGTTGTAAAGAAAGTGATGAAAGCCTTGGTGAATAGGGATTTCTTAGTGAACATGGAGAGTATCTTGGAAAGGCCTATGCCAAGAAAATGCTTCGTGAGTGAAGGCATGGAAGGTGTGGAACTGGAAGTAGTAGAGGTAAATCACCCTTTCATTAGGTGGCTAGAAGGAAGAACCAAAGCTGTGTGGAGGGAGGGTGCGGAATGGGGGTGGCAAGCTTTGAAACTATGCATCGAATTAATGGAGACTGAGATAATAGTGGGACTCAACGCCATCGCCAGAGAGGAGTTGTGTGAGAAGAAGGGTTTGCATTTGCGAAAGAAGGTGAAACCGCTTGCGGAAATGTGCCCATTGCATCTAGTCAATTCTTCTGGAACTTTTGCATAAACTAGTTTACTATGTTTAAGTTAGATGTTGATGTATAATCTTAAGGGGTTAAGCCATGTTTTTGGTTTCAATACTATAAATAGTTGGTGTTTGGGTAGTAGTTAGTTGGATAGTTTTTAGGCAGTTGTGGTAGGGCTTTTTGATCTATAGGTTTTTATTCTATTTTAACAAACATGATGTCATGGTGTTGGAAGAAATTTTTATTTGGAGCTTTGTATATTTTGATTTATCTTAAATAAAATAAAAATATTATCACCGATTGAAGAAAAAATAAAATAAAATATTGTTTAATAAATTTGATATAATCTTATGAGAAAATTCAAATATTTGCACACTCTCCTCACTAGACTTCCTCTATGCATCTTAGCTTCATGCTCTCTTCAGTTGTTGGTAGTGCCATGCTCTCTTCCTTTGTGCAGTTTTTTTCCCTTTTATGTTGTCTGATTTCTTCCTTCACATGAGAAATTTTGAAATTTTTGATTTTGATTTCTTCCTTCACGTGATGTTTTTCCCTTTTTTCCCTTTTTTGTCGTATAATTTCTTCCTTAATGCCAAGTTGAGCACCAAATTTTTGTCATTAATATAATCAATTTGGGGCACCTAATTTAGTGCCTATCATTGTATGTGTTACCATGGTCCCGCAAGGTGCTTCATCCTTCTCAGTGGTAGTGTGGTGAAAACTTCTATGGCAACACGCGAGTCTTCCTTTTGTTCCTAGCAGTGTTGCGGTGACTTCTACAAGTCTTCTACCATTGGCGTGTGGTAGTGTAGAGACCACCACTATCCTACGACTTCTTCATTAGCTCGGTGCAGTAGAGCAGTTTTTACCACCATCCCACAAGTTGCTTCTTCCTTCTCGGTGGTAGTGCAGTGAAAGATTTCATGGTAGAATTTTTATTCACAAAGGAAGTCATGGAGAGAGGACATGGAGGCCATGGAGAGAGGATGTGTAGGCCATGGAGAGAGGACATGGACGACATAAAAATACTAAATCACTAAGAGGAGAGTGGGTGGAAATAGATGAGACAACATTGATTAAGCACTAAATTTATTTTGATATTTTTTTGTGTGAGAAAAAATTACTAATGAACTTTTCATAAATGTTATGTGAGTAAGATTTCTAGATAAATTGTGTGCAAATTTTTACATAACTATCATAGACTGTGAAAATTGAATGTTATTAATTTTCATAAATGTGTTTGATAGCATACATGTCATTGGAAATTAGGGGGGATTCCTATCTTACAGTTGACTTAAGGAATGCCATAAGTCAATTGCCAACATTTACAAGGTATGTGGTTATATGAAACGTTCATGTGTGAGAGACATAAAGATATTATATTGCATTTTATTTTTTGACTATTTAGGTTCATACTAATTTACTATTTTTATATTAGGTGGGTGACCTCCAAGGAGATCCATGAATCTCAAATTCCTAAACTTTGAAATGCTTTAGTAATATTATGTTGTATTTGGACAATTGAAAACCTATTTTATTCTCCTAGCAATATTTTTTATTTTCCATTAGAATTCTAGACCAAACAACATTTGTGAGGTTGGCCTTTTACACCAATGTTAATTTGTATGAAGTTCACAAACCTGTTTTCAAGTAGTAAATTCCTTTCATAGACAGGAAATGTAAAGGATTCATTTAAGAAAAGATAAGTAGTTTCTTTCTGAGGGTAATCCACATGCAAAAAGTAAAAAGCACATAAAAAACAATTTTACAATAGAAAATCAGATTGAATCAGTTTTTTATCAGGAAAAAAAAGTTTTGAAGGGGCCCAAAAACCCTTTACAATGATGCCAAGCTGCAAGAGAAATTAAACCACTAAACCCAACAACCCAAAAAACCAAAAAAGCTGACATAAGATGGAACATTAGCAACCCATCAGCAAACCCAAAAGAAAAAGACATCAACAAACCTGTTGAACCAAAAGAGGAAGCACCAACTACAACAAATTATCTAAAACATTAGTTGAGGCCATGTTCTCCTTGATGACCTCCTCACGGATACTGATAACATCCTTCAGCTCCTCAACAACTCTCTTTTTCATCTTGCTCCTCGTCCTAAGGCATGGACCCACCTACATGTCCTTCTCCAACATAGGAGTAGAAGCTTCAACTTTCTCCACTAGGTAAGAACCACTAATCTCTTCAATCCTTTCCTCCATATTACCCAAGTCAAGCATTTTTCTGGTCCAATTCAACACTTTCTCATTCATAACAAAAAGACCCATAACAATGGTCTTCAAACAGTTATTGTTGATATTGACCACCATTTTCAAGTCCTCCAACAGCTTTCCCATTTTATCCTCCAAACTTGCCACTCAGTCGTCTAACATTTTATTAACAATAACTTCCAAAGAGGAAATTATTTCCTCATGAGAAACCCCTAAATGATCAACATTGACTAGTAGCTTATCAAGCTTAATATGCATTGATTTCACTTTTCCTTTTATTTCCCACTCCTTTTGGTTACCTCTTAGCATAGCAACACAAACATCCTGCCAATTTTTCATCTAAAGATTGAGCACCTTAACCTCAAAAAATAACCACTTAACCAGGGAAAGTAGGTTTCTCGTCCCATCTTTGGCAATTTTACAAAACATATTCATGTCAATTTCATCACAATTAACTAGAGGCTAACCTTTCTGCTCCAGGTCAATAGGGGAATCAGAAAAATCCCTATTTTGTTCATCCTCTTCTTCGGTTGGGGAATCCTTGACATCCACAACATCCACCTTTATCCTCTCCTTATCAAGCTAATTCTCCAAATCAACTAATGCCTCCAGATGTTCCTTCTTCACTTCCTTCTCCATAGTAGAAAAATCATGAGAACAATTAACCACATCAATCCCCTACATATCCATAGGGCCAGTCTCATTAGGATTCACCTCCATCTTAGAGTTTCCCATATCAGCAAGGCCACTCAACTGACCGCCCAAATTAACCGACACCTTAAGCCCTTGCATTGGGGAGCTCTCTAGTAGACCATCCTTACTAGGAACAAGGTTCCCCAATGAAGCATTTTGAACATAATCAAAATTTGAAGGATCCACATCACCCACAAGATGAAAGCCCTTAAAACCCTCAAACCATGATGACAACCCTTCAAACCCTCTTTGGGTATGTGCAGGATCATCATGGTAAAAATAGGCCCTTTAATGGCAAAAAAATTAGAAAAATCAAAGTTAGGTAGCTTAATGTAAAAATTTGAATAAGTTATCTATATTATTTCAAAAATATGTAAGAATAGAATTTGTAGCAAATTGAATTTAGTTTCTAAACTAATAGGTTTATTTTATTTTTTAAATCTATTTGGTGAAAATTTGAAATTTCAATGCAGTAGTACTTAAATTTCAGTTAAAAAATAAGTGTTTATCGACCACCCTAACCACAATAAAATGATAATATTTTTTTATAACATTTTAGATATAAGTAGAGGACTCATATCCCAATGTGATGCATATTATTTTGTAATTTTTTTCCAATTAAATAATTAATTATGAACTTTTATTACAACTTTTAAAAAATATTAAAATCGTATGTTTGACCACCTTAACTTGGTCAAAACTTCATGAAATTCTTGTTTTTTAATCCTATAGTATGTGAAACATAGAATGTGACACATATTTCAAATTCAAAAAATATGATATGATTTGAAAGCTATAGATGTTTTTCAATCAACCTATCAATCAGGACTTTAGTCATAATTTAAATAGAAAATGAATAATAATTATTTATTAAATTCAAAGTAAAGCATAATTTATATGGTGGAAAGCTGAGAATCTCCTTTAAAAACCTTTTCATTTCATCAATATTGGGTAAAAAAAATGTTGTCAGCCACACACCCCTACACATACCCATCATATCACCACTTTTTGGCCCATCATGATCCTACATGTATACCCCTTTTCTAGAAGACAACATAGGATTCACATTCGAACCAGGGGAAACCACCTCAATTTTCCTCTTGGCAGAAGCTTTAACTTTCTTCATTCCTTTGGTTTTCCCCTTTGAAGATTTTCTAATAGAATTATCCATAGTCTCCCACATCTTCACATCAATCTCATAGTCCTTACCTCATTGTTCTGATTCCTCATCCCTTTCCTCAGAGCCTCCTTCATCAACAAACATATCCTCATATTCTGACTCTTCCTCCTCTGAATTACCTACCCATTCACTGACAGAGTCCCTTGTTTCATACCCATCATTTTTAACTTCCTTCTTACCAGGAGTTTTAGGGGAGACCGAGATCAACTTTAGCTTGATATGAGCAAAAATCAAATGCATAAGCCCTTGATGAAGAACCAAATTCTTAGGGTTCTTTCTATGGTTTTCAATATTCTTCTCCATAGAATGTAATAGGTAAAAATGAAACGAGACTGAAACATTGTGCTTAAAATGATTTAAGAGCATAAAATGGTGAGGGTAAACCACAGAGAATCTACCTTCAAGGGTGAAGTAGTGCATAATGGCCAACACAGGGTTCCTCCAAAGTAGCTTAAGGGACTTCTTAGCATAATCTCCACTTCCAATTTCCTTAACCTTCTTCCTCTCGTCATGTTTAAAGAAATTTGCAAAAGCCTTCTTAGTTGCTCCCCTATCTCTAAAAAAATTTCTCCCAACAACTAAAAGACTAGTTACCTCAGCAATAAAATCCTCTTCAATTCAAAACTCAATGCCCTAGTAACGCAAAGACTTCTCATTCCATCCTTTCACAAGGAAATCCATTACATCAGGGTTCGGGCCTTGAATTCTCTACATAAATTGAGTTAACCCCCCCAATTCCAAGTGCTCCCACACATTAGCATTTTTTTGAAACTCTTTATAGGAACTTGGCTCAATTCTAAAAGGGTCACCACCCATAGTGATAGGCAATAAACAAAAACCCAAGAACACTTGGAAGAAATAAAAAAATTAAATGAACCAGGCGCTATTCAAAACAATACAACAAACATCCATAATACATGTGGGATTATCATTCCAAGTAACCCTACCAAAATTGCCAGTCCATCCTTCTACGAAAACCAATGAAAGAATAATGAAACTAAAAGAGCAAAGGGTCAATGTGCAAAACCCAACTTAAAATCATAATGTAAAACTTTTCCCTAAGAACATCTCACCTAGAAACAAGCCAGCTTGTCATCATTAGAAATACACTTCAGGTTAAGAGGTAGTGATTCAAAAGAATCCCACTCAAACCTCTCAACCACTCCCACGTTGGCAACCCCATCATCCATCATGTTCACTTCATGAAAAACATGTGTGATTTTGATCTCCTCAAAAGAGTTAATAATAGATATTGAGTCATTAATAAAATTGGCAATTGACCATGAAGGAGGATATTTCATCATGAGATAATTAATCACATTAAGAGAGTCCCCCTCTAGCCATAGTTTAGAAGCACCTTGTTTCTTACCCAAAAATAATCCATGATAAGTTGTTGCAGCCTCCGCATAAAAAAAAATTGTAGAGTAGAAAATAAAATTCAATTAGTTATGTCTTATTTTGCTTGCACACTTATTTGAAAGAAATAGGGTATTCACCATACATTTCCCTTGACAAATCAAACATGTGCTTTCATTTTTTTTTACTGTATATCTTAGAAGTGAAATTGTTGTTACATAATGATGCACTGAGAAAATAATAAATACAAAAAAATGCAAATAAAATGTTTGAAATTTAACATGAAACCTATTGTGTTGTGCTGAAATGAAGCAAGATTAACTGGGACAAGAAATAAAAATAAAATTTTGATGATTGTACTTAAAATTGAACAGGATATAAAAAGTTTGGACAATGATGGTGCTGAAATTGAAAACCCTGATTTTGATGACATTACTATTTTATGTCATTAGAGATAAAGAGAACATACAATTTTATATACATAGAAAATGAAGATTTCAAACTAGTAAACTGAAAATGTAAACACTATAAAATTTTTCCTTAAACAATAATTCACATACTCACTTACAAAAAAGGGTGAAGCATTTTTTATTTAAATTGTGTTTTCTTTAATAGACATAATAGTAAAAAAATATTTACAAGTACAAGAATATATACATTGTTTCATAGAAAATAAGGAATGTTTCATAGAATATATATTTAGAATGTAGGAACTTCCTCTGTTAGATATTTGGAAATTCCTACACACAAGTTCTGCTTCGAAGCGAAAACACTCGGAAGTGTTTCACACCGATTCAAGGTAAAATCATAAATTAATGCATGTTGTTCATTATTTTAGATGGAGATTGGAGAAAATGTAGATCATGAGCATTCAACTAGCAAAAGCAGAAGATATCTACGTGGAGATGGCCCTAAAACTGTTAAAGAGAATATTCAAATGAGTGATTGTACAAAGACAAGGAGATTTATGATTTTATCTTAGAATGTACAAACTTTCTCTATCGGATATTAAAGATGTCAGGTTGGATCAGAAACTGGATAAGCAGATTTATGATTTTATCTTTAGAATGTAGGAACTTCCTCTGTTGGATATTTGTAAATTCCTACACTCAGGTTTTTCTCCCAAGAAAAAACACCCAGAAGTGTTTCAGACCGGCTCAAGGTACAATCCAACCTGGTTATGACACCGATAGCAATCTAATTTTTGCTGAATCATCCATACCCGAATGTTGCATCATAATCTATTCTTCCTACACATAAAAATGCCACATATTAACCTAGGCTTCTAAATAAAACTCAAAATACCATGAAACAATGAGTCCCCTATATTAGTAAGTAAGTAGGTAGTCTATAGGGCATGGTTTAATTTTATACAAGGATGCTCATGAAAGGAATATTCAAGTGGTAGTGAGTGAGTTGTTTGAGATTGTAGTTGATGGTGCAATAGCCAGTCTTAAAGGCAGTTAGAAAAGAATTAAATGTGCCAGAAAATCATATTGTACACAACAAACAATTCACAATGTTATCTTGCATACTGCTTTAAGTTTGAAGACAAAAATCTCAAATTGTATCTTGATGAACGTAGTGACCTTAATGGTCAATCACTAGAAACCATGATTTTAAAACATGTTATTGTGCTTATGGAGGTAGCATTTTAAGAAAAGTGGTGAGTAGTGGTTTGGAACAATGGAAAGTATGAACAAGTTGCTTTATATGCATACTATTTAGTCTAGCTTAAGACAACATTCTTGGAAGAGATTGAAGGTGGATTATGGAACTCAAGGGTTACCATGATAAAGATTAAAGAAAAGACCGAGATCTATTTAAGAGCCACTATCATGAAGATATTAAAGATGTCAAATGTAAAACCCTAGCAGCTAGAGTAATGAACATAGTGCGAAAGAGGACAATGTGCTAGGGAAGATTTAGGAGATCTCCACATTATCTAAACACAGGAAAATACATCATTTATTTATTTTTGTAAATTAAAAGAAATTATTCTAAACCCTATATAGGACACATTGATACTTCAAAAGCATCTGATTTATTTTTTTAAATTAAAAGAAGTCATCCTAAACTCTATATAGGATACATTGATACTTCAAAAGCATATGAAGGAATTTGAGATTATGCAAACATATGTCAATTAAATACCTGGATTACAAATAGTAGTGTGAAAATTGTAACCCTTGTTAATTAGAGCAGGAATGAGATAAACAAAAATGAATCCTATGCTTCCTATCACACACATCTCCTTACCATTCTCTATCATTATTTACTGAAAAAACTTCTCCATTTCTGCAAGATACGCCTAAAAATAAGGTTTCAACAAAGGTTTTATTGTATGTATATTAAAATGAAAACTCCATTCTGGTGGGCTATGCTTGAAAAATAAGATTTCAACAAAAAATTTAGAGTATGTTTATTAGAGTTTTAGAGTATTTTTGCGGGCTATATTCAAATGGATTGTGACTGACATGATTTGCTGCATTTAGTGTTATAAATTGTAATTATGCCACGATTACCATACTACCACCATCTCTTATTATACCCGCTGTGGTATGGCATTATTTTCCACTACCCTTCTGCAATTTACTGCACTACTGCCTTGCTCAAGGCTTCTTGTTGCAGGGTTGCAGTGTATACTACTCTACCACATATGTTTCTCAATTTCTTGGTGGTATAGTGGTTATGTGGGTATGTGCAGGATTACGATGGGCCAAAAAGTGGCAATATGATGGGTATGTGGCTAACAATTATTTTTTTACCCAAAATTGATGAAACAAAAATGGCTTTTAAAGGATATTCTCATCTTTCCACCAATATAAATTATGCTTTACTTTGAATTTAATAAGTAATTATTATTCATTTTCTATTCAAATTATGACTAAAGTCTTGATTGATAGATTGATTGAAATTTTTAATAGCTTTCAAACAATATCACATTTTTTGAATCCAAAACATGCGTCACATTCTATGCTTCACACACTAAAGGATTAAAAAGAAAAATTGAATTTCACGAAGTTTTGACCAAGTTAAGGTGGTCAAACACACAATTTTTATATTTTTTCAAATTTGTAATAAAAAATCATAATTAATTGTTTACTCAGAAAAAAATTATAAAAAAGATACATCACATTGGGACATGAGTCCTCTTCTTATATCTAAAATATTATAAAAATATTATCATTTTATTGTGGTTAGGGTGGTCAGACAGACACCTGCTTCTTATTTTCTAAAATTTTCTATTCCATTGAAATTTCAAAATTTCACCAAATAGATTTCAAACCTAGTTTTAGAAACTACATTCAATTTTCTACAAATTCTATTTTTACATTTTTAAAAAATAATATAGATAAATTATTCAATTTTTTTACGTCAAGTTGCCTAACTTTGATTTTCTATTTTTTTTGCCACTTAAGGGCCTGTTTTTTCCATGATGATCCTACACATACCCATGCTTTTGATCATTACTTGAAGAGTTTCGATGAGAAAATTTTATTTTTCTTACCAATATCTTAATGTCTCATCAACATTAGATCTTATGTTCCTCTGATATTAGTTGTCAGTGTTGATGATACAAGTTAATATCTCTTGCCAATATGCCACTATCTCATTGATATTTTCCTTCAATGGTATTTCTTTATATATCGGTGTAACTTTGCTATGTCGAGGAGACTCGTGATTATCACTATAGTATGGTAGTTTTTTTCTCTTCCCTTCTAATGTTTACCACACTACCGCCTTGCTCAAGGATTCCTTTTGTGGGGTTGCAGTGTATACTACTCTACCGCATATGTTGCTCACCTTCCCAGCAGTATAGCAGTGTATGCTTTTGATCATTACTTGAGGAGTGTTGATGAGACAATCTTATTTGTCTTACAGATATCTCAATGTCTCATCAACATTACTTCATTATATCCAAGAGTTGTGTTTTGCCAAGCACTTGTAGATATACCTTGTCGATGTGACGTAAGTGATTCTCTCCTCGATATTCCTATATCTTGTTGAAATTTCACTATTTTGCATTGTTGATGAGACATAAATAAGTCTCTTCAACATAGGGGTGTCTAAAATAGCACTAAACCCAAAGCTAAACTCAAAGCTAAAGTTGAAGCTAAAAGTGGCGCTAAACTCAGAGCCAAAGGCAGAGCTAATGGTGGCACCACACTCGAAGCCAATATTGGAACTAATGTCGGCACTAATGTCAAAAAAAGTAGTGAAAAAATAAGCATCAACTTGTCCTAATTAGTGCAAGTAAATGCCAAAAATAGTGCCATCCCGATAAATAGTGCCGATATTTTCAAAAAATTAGCAAAAAATACATTAAAATAGTGGGTGGAAGCAAAAACTAGAGCAAAAAATGGAGAAAATCATAGGGATTTGTTGTAGTGGAGGAAGGAATGACTACTCCCATTTCAAGACCTCCTACAACATCTTCTCTCTCCCTTCCTTTTGCTCCCCTTCAGTCTGATTAGCTATGGGCTTCCATTGCGAGTTCGAATACGCCTAACCCTAAATGGGTACAAGTGTTTATCACTCCTTCGGCAGAGCTGCCTTTTCTAATGTCCATCCTGGATATTCAACACTTCCTGAAGCCTATGGATATGGTAAATAATTTGGTCATATCTGTTGCAGTTATTTCTTCCTCTTCCTTTCCACCCCTAGCTTCGTCAGTGGGGAGTTCATATCCTCCAGTAAAGAAAGAGGCAAAGGCTAGTCCTTCTAGCAATGGAGGACATAAGAGGAGCCCACCTTCTTCATGAGGTGGTCCTGTGATGAATTGTTCTATCCTTGTGATACAACTAGTCCTGGCTTCACCTATGTTTGTCACTGCTTCTAAATCATTCAACGAACCTCAGGCAATACCTGCCTCATCTTTTGAGAATAGGAATGGTGCCCCTATGGGATGCATGTTTAATTCTGTGGATGAAGTCTCAGAATTGTTGATGATCTTCAAAAAATCGTTGACCTTGACTCCATAAGAGCTCGGTGGAGAGGACCTTGAGGGGCCTTCTTCCTTGGCCCTTGTTCCGGGAGGGTTGGATGCTCCTCCTCTTAACATTCCACCCTTGTAGACTCATCCTCCTTCCCCTTATGAGGATCTAGATTGGGAAGCAGATGACCTCTTGGCTGATCAATATTAGGAGGAGGCCCTTTTTGTGATCTTTTGTGTGTGTGTGTTTTGTGATGTGTTCCCCCGTACTCGTTCTATATGTGCCTAGATGACCCTTTCCACCCATGTTGGTGTGTGGATATAGGTGTGGTTTTTTTGTCATGAACCTTCTATTTATATCATCATTCTTCCATGTTTGTGATTTATTTTTGATAATTGGAGACGATGCAAAGTGTTGGGGGAATTTAGGCTTCCCTTCCATGTTGACTCAATTTTTTAATTTTGACTTTGTTTTCTATGCATGCTTCCTGATCTAGTTGGGGATTGATGATCTTTCACCTTGAATTATGGTTACCTATTATTATATGAGCTCAGACAGATCTGACCTCACTAAACTAGTTCCCCATGTGTCCTTTGTTTGAATTTTTCTTTTCTCCTTTGCTTTCCCTTTATCTTTCTTTCTTCTTTGAGTTTTCCCTCTTATCTGAGACAACGCTTTTTCTTTAACACTTCAGTTTTCAAAAAATGAATTCATTTCCAATGAATATTTTTTGAAATTCTTCAAAAACTTTTTCCCTTAGAATCACATTCTCAACTTGGAACCCTAATGGAATGTGTTTCCTTCATCACAGGTTTGTAAATAAACAACTTGAAGACCTTCCTCTGAAGTGGGAACAACTTTAACTTCCCCTCATGTGGGGGCATATCCTTCCTTTCAAATTCCCTGATGAAGTGAACATATTTTGAAAGGATTTCTTGATGATGAATCAATCTAAGAAGAACAACTACTTTTGGATTGTGTGTCCATTGAGTCGACCCCCCTTTTTTCTCATAGTGGGTTCACAAAGGACCCTTTCTTCAAAGGAATTTATAACAAATGGACTCTTTCACATCTAGCCTAGGGGTAGCCTAACTAGGCTCATTCCATTTTCCCTTTCGCGTCTAGCTTGGGGGCAACCTGACTATACCTTACCTTTCAAACAACACATCCCTTGAGTGGACCAGTCTCCTTTTGAAGGGTTCCTAAGGGACCCCTTTGAAAGATTTATCTATTGACGGTCTGTGTGACTGACTGCTTTTTGACATGTTCTATTTGTGGCTAGACATGTCACCACTTTTGACATGTTCTATCTGCAAGTAGACATGTTGCCGCTTTTGACATGTTCTATCTACGAGTAAACGTGTCGCTGCTTTTGACATGTTCTATCTGTGGGTAGACATGTCACCACTTTTTTCCATGTTCTATCTACGAGTAGGAGTTTCACCACTTTTTGACTTGTTCTATCTATGGGTAGACGTGTCACCACCTTTAACATGTTCTATCTATGGGTAGACGTGTCACCACTTTTGACATGTTCTATTTGTGGGTAGATGTGTCACTGCTTTTGACATTTTCTATCTACGAGTAGACGTGTCGCCACTTCCTAAATCTATAGATTTCTCTTTCATGGGACTTCCTTCATATGAGAGATCTTGGGGGTTGCCTCCTTGTAGGTCTGTGGGCCTGTAAGATGCTTTTTTGTTCCAACTCCATAGTTCTGAGCAGCTATGTTGTCCTTTCCTTTTCCTGCACCTTTAGGCATGCTATATCAAGTACTGCTTCCTCGATGGTTTAGGTATACTTTTCTAACCCTACTCTCTCCTTGATCTACTTTATCAAGCACTCATTAGTACTCATGCTTGCTAAAGTGGTGGAAAAATGTAGAAGAGCGAATTTGCACCCTAGGTGCAAATCCCCTTTCTTCCTTTATTTGCCTTAGAAAACCAAAGTCAGAGGCTTAATTCCACTTAAGCTCATTGATGGAAATCCACTTGGTGCCTATTTTGTGTGTTGGTGGAGGCATTTCTATTGGGGACCCCTGTACAGTGCACAAATTTCTTCACAACGCACTTACATCCATGGAAGATTCCTATGGTTGAGCCAGTAGAGGCATTACTCTTCCCATTGGCAATGAAGTTGTAATGCCTCCTTTGATCGATCAACCTGAATATGGCCATTTTTCTTCATTATCTCTTCAAATTCATCCCTTCAACATTCAATCCAACTTCTTCACAACTCTTCAACAGATCAAGCCTTCATTCTTGCACACTTCAAGCTTCAACACTCACACTTTTGTATCCATTTTCACTCACTTCCAAGCATTCCAAGCACACCATTGCAACAAAATCTTCACTCCACCAACTCAATAGAGAATGTTTGGGACCATGCCATTGTAGTAGAGGCTTGAGTTCCTCTCATTTCTCCCCAATGGAGCCTTATGTGCTCTTGCTAGAGGTGGTAAGCTTCCCTCTCCTCTTCTCTATCATTTGGTTGAGTAGCATAGTATTGTTTTGTAGTACTTGTGTTCTCTTTACTTTATTGCTTCTTTATTTCATTTCCTTGGTTTTCCAGGGAGGTGGAAACACCTAAACAAAGGTTTGACTGAGGAAGGCCCCTATACAACCACCCAACATTTTCCCTCTTGTTGTGTGTAGGTGCATGTGTTGTGAGAAAGATCAACTAGCAAACAAATTTCTTGGTGAGATCCTTCTTACTCTCCTTACATTCACTTTTCTTCTTTATAATATTAGAGAATATATTGTTTATTTACTTTTCACTTTCTCGCCTTTTTGTTGAGTAGCTAGGCTATTAGTCATTTTGGGTGAGTTCAACCTTGTCTCTATTATTGTCTGGTTGTACAAACTACAATGCACTTTTGAGACGCCAATGCACCACGCTGTCGTCTAGAGTTCATGCTGACGTCCTAGGGTAGAGAGCTTCGTGAGGTATAGAGTTGAACCCAAAAACTAACTTTCCTAGCCCCACCTTGCAATTAAGGATTGTAGAGTGATTGTAGGACTTCACAATCCTTGTCATTCTCATCCTCATACCCTCATACATAGCACTAAGCTGAGGTAAGTTAGAGCAGCCTCTTGCATGTTGACCCTCCGTTACCTGGGGTCTTGCATGCAGTGGTTCCCCTCTCTTATAGAAACAACATTCAATTTTCCATAGACTCTATTCTTACATATTTTTGAAAGAATATAGATAACTTATTCAAATTTTTACCTCAAGTTTCCTAACTTTGATTTTTCTAATGTTTTTGCCACTTAAGGGCCTGTTTTTTCCATGATGATCCTGCACATACCTAGGTAAGTGACCTAGGACCCATTTTCCATAGAGTGAATGGGTCCTCACTTAGTTCTAGGGCCCTATTTTACATAATGTTTAACATTGTTGAATGTGTGTCCTAGGTAAGTGGCCTAAGACCCATTCACCCTATGACGAATGGGTCCTCACTTAGAACGAGGACCCCTCTTTTGAATATGTTTTAGGTAGTATTTTAACGATTTCAAATCTATAATTCAATGTCAACTTGTGGTATTTTAATTTCAAGAATTAATGTTAATATTTGTATAAATACAAGGCTATTTCACTTAGTTTCACCTAGCAATTTTGATTCAAGCATCCTAAGGTTTCACAAGATCATTATAGGAGAATTCAAGCTTATTTTCAAGGCATTCAAGGGAAGATTTGTAGAATATTATTGCAGCAATCAAGATTTCATTGTCATATCAAAGATGTATTGCATCATGCATGTTTTTTGAGCTAATATGGTGATTTATTGTTCAAAATCTAATCAATCATATCAAACGCATTGTTTCACATCAAGTTTCATGATCAAGATCTACACTCATTGATGCTACATGTTAGCTTGTAGATTTACAAATCCAAGGTTTCAAATAAGGATTGATGAGTTGTTACATAGATTTTTTCCTTCATCATCGCTTCATGTTTAATTTCATTTCATGTTTTAATTACCAGAACATGGTTGACCAAGGAAAGCCCCCATTCCCTAACAAACATTTTTTTCTCTCTTTGATGTGTGATTACAGATTTTAAGTTGAAGATCATTTGAAGAGAAAAATTGGAGAAAGTTGCAAAGCTATCAAAGTTGCAAAAAAGGTTATCAAATCATAGAAATTGATCTACATGATTAATTTTTTGCTTTCTAATAGTGAACGACTAGCATCTAGGAGTGTAGACATGGTAGAAGAGAAACTAGAAAGTGTGGCAAGTATGAGCATGTTTGGTGGTATTTTCATTAATGTTGTCATTGATGTCAACACTATTCAGTATGTTGGAGATTGTGCATGTATATTTGAGATTTTGTGACTACATGGAGCTATCTTTATGATGTTGTAGATGTGTTGAATTGATAAGTTTCCAATTTCCTTTGATAAAATTAATAAAGAGAGAAGTCAGAATTATGAATGTGTTTAAAATGTACTTTGATATGTGCTCCACATTTCTCCTATGTTGACCCTATGCTTGTGTGGATATGAATATTTTTTGATAGTGATCTAATAGTGATATCTCTTAATTTGTAGCCTCTGGGTTTATGGAATATGGAAGTTGTGTTCATCGGTGTGTGAACTATTCTAGAAGATTTAGTTTTCTATGGACTAGGAGAAATGGATTTTCTCTGCAGCCCTCTACTATTCTATTGCAAATATTGCAGATTTGGAATATGTCTTATAATGGTTGTTTATGGGTTTTGGCAAAGACTTATGGTTTGGTGATCTAGAAGTTGAGTATTAGAGTTGTTGTATGTGTTTGCATAGTTCAGATGGGCTGATGGAAGGTGTTCAGTGTTTGAAGGTTGTTACACTTGTTGTAGATGTATCTGAAGGATCCTAAGATGTGTTCTTGTGCATATTGAAGTGTGTTGCATCATTTGCATGTCATCTTCTTGCTAGAAAGCTTGCACATCAATGTTCATTTTTTTTTCATTAGGTTTGGCCGACCTGGTGTTTACACTTCATATGAAAAATAAAATTTAATTAAGCATGTGGTTGATTTGAGACATTATTTTTTGGTCTTAGTTAAGTGTTTTATTGGTCCACTCTCATTCCTTTCCACCACAAGAATGTTGAGTTGCTGGCTAATTTGAATTTATGAAATGAAGCTCATGTAGCCGACCTTGGAGAAATTTTCTAAGGTTGAAGACGTTATAAATGCAAGTCAAATTGTGAAGGATTATATGATGCAAAGTAATGAAGTAAGCCACAAATTAAAAGAGCAGAAGTGTGTGAAAGTGAGTTGAGGTAGTAGTACTTCATTATGTTAGATTCTTGAAAGCAGTGAGCTAAAGGTTTCTACAATCTTCTAATCAAGGCTATGGATGTGTGCAAATTATTGTGGTTGATCTTTTGTTTCTTTTGTATCTCTAGGCAGTGAGCCTCCCTGTTGGACAATGAGTCCTTTCTATAGGAAGTGAGCCTTTCTATCTAGATATTGAGTCCACTTTTGGGAAGTGAGCCCTTGGCAGTGAGCCTTTGTTTCTAGTTTTGCAATCTCTTTATATTGTGAGTTAATCCTCAATGATGTTTTTCCCTCATTGGTTTTCCCATGTAAAAAATTGGTGTTCATTGTGTTGATTTTATTTTTTGTTATCTGCATTTCATGTTCATACTTAATAAGAAAATAGTGTGGTTGTGAAGTTAATAAGTGATGAAGTTTTGAGTTTGATTTTAGTGAAAACTAATTCACCCCCCCTCTCAATTGTATTACACCTTTTTAACAATTGGTATCAAATCTATCATTCCTTGATGTAGAGCTTAACTAATTAAGGAAGATCTAATGGCGCATAAGTTGGAAATCCCTATGTTTATGGAGCTTATTACAATGACTGGAAAGTGCAGATGAGAGGACATATTAACTCTCTTAGTTATAAGACTTGGAAGGTTGTTGAAACAAAGTATGTTGCTCCAACAAGTGGCCCTACTACTGTAGATGAGATTTCTACTTATGAAGAGAATGAGAAAGCGAGGTATGTTATTTTTCAGTGCTTTATCTAAAACTAAGAAAACTAAGGTTCTTTATTTACGCACTGTTCATGAAGTCTAGAGGAAGTTGGAAGTGTTAGAAACCAAGATCACACATGGAAAACAAAAAATCTTCCACAAAAGAGAAAAGAAAATCAAAGCAAAGCTGTTGCAAAAGGATCTGCAAAATAATATTATTTAGGAATTCATAATTACATGAGATGATTTGCTTTATAAAAGAAAAGTATGCATAACCCTAATATTATCTTGAGCAACAAGATAGCTCAACAAGATAAGAATGACAACTATTAACCTAGGAATTAAAATATTACCTAGGTAAAGTTATGCAAGTGTAATTAAATATTAATTACACTAATGTTCACCCCCCATAAGTGAAACTTAGGGAGACTAAAAAAGCATGCACATAAATGCTAGGATGAATGCAAGAAAAAATGAATGGGTCCTAACAACAAGGCCTGATCAAGTACCCATGTACAAATGAAATAATGAGGTAGAAAAGGAAAACCAAATGGTACAAAACTCCCTACAATGAGATGACTGTTGCAAAGAAGCACTAGAAGAACAATATGGGGTAACATTGGAACCACATTCCAACAAGCAAGGAAAGATACTTTTTTCTACAAGAAACCAAATGAGAGTCACTAAAGGACTCAGACAGAATCATAATAATGCAACAACAGACTCGATGCCATAGAACACTGGAAAACTCACAAACTAGAACAACCCTAGAATTTGTGAAGCAACAGTACATGAAATGATGCCCCCCATAAGAGGGAAATGAGATGAAGAAAGAATCTGGAAGCCATGTATCTCAATGCCAATGCCAAATTCTGACTAAAACTCTTCCATAGGAACAAGTACCATGAAGATTCTGGAACATTAACCACAAATTTAGTGGCTCTCAAACTAAGATGTGACCCAATGTAGATCATTAACCATAGGCTCTCAACATGAAGTGTGAACCACTGCAAATCTTATATGTGTCAATCTAGAGCAAAAATGTGGCCAAAATAAACTAATATACCAAATACAACCCATGTGAGCTTTCATCAAAACAAGATGAGATCAAAGTGCATGCACATTGTAATCAAATTATATTATGCAAGAAACCCCCCTAATGGAACTTTATCTTAGTTCATTTATTACAATAACCCAATGATTGTAAAGTGAGAGAATGTTGAATATGCATAAATAGAAAATAAAAATAGACATGCAAACCAAGAAACCAAGATTAGACATGCAAAGCAAAAAACCTTCCACATAAGAGAAAAGCAACTAAAAGAAAAGCTATTGAAAAAAGATGTGCAAAATAATATTATTTAGGAATTCATAATTACATGAGATGATTTTCTTTATAAAAGAAAAGTATGCATAACCCTAATCTTATCTTGAGCAACAAGATAGCTCAACAAGATAAGGATGACAACTATTAACCTAGGAATTAAAATCTTACCTAAGTAAAGTTATGCAAGTGTAATCAAATATTAATTACACTAACAAGAAGAACCATATGAAGGAAATGAAAGAGTAAAATTGACAAAGAAGCTGGCAACAAAGCATAGATATGAGAATTTGAAAATGGAAGAAGGTGAAGATTTTACAAGCTATTTCAAGAGAGTTGAACTTATAGAAAATGAAGTTAGGAATCAAGGGGGAAATCTAACTAATGAATATATAATTGAGAAGATCCTAATAACCCTCCCTGATTGTTACAGTGATAAGATCTAAGTGATTGAAGAAATGTATGTCCTAAGAAATACACTAAAGAACAATTATTTGGCACCTTGACAACATTTGAGATGAGAAATTTTAGGAAAGAATAAAAGATAGAAACAACATTTAAAGCAACAAAGATTGAGGATGATCTGGATAGTGATGGTTTTGATTAGTTGAAAGCGAATTTCACTAGGAAGTTGAAGAAATTAAAGGTATTGGTAAGTATAAAGGTATGTTGCCATTTTGTACCATAGAAAAATGGATCATTGACATTTTCATGGTTATTTAGTTCTTTCTCTTGTGATGTTTGAATTATCTTGCTTTGATTTAATGTTGCAATGTGGCTTATGCATTCACATTAGGTCCTAAATATTCAAATTATGGCATCTTGTGAAGGTGCTGTGAATTGTTGTAACACATTTATACACTTTTCTAGATTCTTCTTATTATAATTCATCTAAAAATCATCTTTTTATTCCTTATCAAGTCATATTTTAAAGTGTTGTAAAGTCTTGTAACAAGATTTCACACTTTTCTAGGCTTGTCTTCACTATTTACACCTTTATCATGCTTATATGACCCCTTTATGCACTCATAAGACTTAATTAAGTTTATTATTTAATGTAAACACTTCAAACAACATTAAATGTGGCTTAATTCCTGACACCCACTTACAAGCCTAAGGTGGGACCCATTCACCATGGGTGGAAAATGAGTTCCTCTTGGTCCAAATTCAAATTAATTCAAAATTCCTTACGGGTTTTAATTCAAAAATACCTTATGTTGGCCTATGATGAGGTATTATTGGGTTATTAGGGCATAAGTGTGTATAAATAAGTGTTTATCTCCTCATTTTTCATCTCCCCATTCAATCTAATTCATCCAAGCATTCAAGCATATTCCATCATTCAATCAAGCATTCATCAAACATCTTGGAGCAACCATTGACATACTTCATACTTTTGCAACAAGTTTTTGGTGATTTTAGGACATTTGCATGTTTTTATTCATCATTTCCTTGTTCATTTCATTCCATTTCTTTATTAAGGGTTTGATTACCAAAGTGGGATTTGACCAAGGAAAATCCCTATACCATAACCCTTAACCATTTTCCCCCTTTTGCATGTGTGTTTGCAGACCTTTGTTTGAAAATTTGCAAGCAAATAGGTGTTGAAAGGTGGTCAACAAGTCAACAAAGTGTTTCAAGTCAACTAAACCCTATTTCAAGCTTGGAGACAACCTACAACCCATTTTTTGTAGTTTTGAATCTATCAACCTGATAAGAAGACAAGTATAGATTTGGACCTATAGAATTGACCTTTGATTTCATAGATTTTTGGAAGAGGAATGATTCACCATAAATGGTGAATGAGTTCCACCTGAGGGCTGAAAAAGTTGATTTTGTCAGAATCTAGTTCTTGATAGTCAAAAAGCAGTTTCAGGTGTTTTTCTTAGTAGCAGGACTGATTTGCCATTAGTGGTGAATGAGTCCCACTGGTCATTTATAGTGATTTTTTCTAGTTTCTAGAACCTTCCAGATTCAACATTCAACTTCCAGGTGCAATTCATTTTTTCTCATTCATTTTTGTTTGCATTAGTTCATGCTTTTAGTTCATATTTGCATACCTCATCATGTTTTCAAACATTGAATATTTCATTAGTTTTGCATTAAAATTCAACCATTTTCATAGCTTAGTTGCATTTAGATAATTTCATTTAGTCTTAATTCCATCATACAATCCTTTATTTGAGTGAGCCACATCAATTTTAAGGTGTTCTATCTCTCTCCTTTTAGGTGAAAGATCCTAAGAGTGCAAGAGAAGTCCATATAATCCACCTACCCAAAATTGATGGTTCACCTTTAAATGTTTCAATTGTTATAATATTGGTCATTATACTTCAATATGTCTAAGTAGAGATGTACATAAGAAGAACAAGGATCACAAGGATAAGGATAGAAAGGATAAGAAATATAAGAAATTGTATTATGTTAAAGAAGAAATCAAAATCTCTCATGATGAATCTGATTATGAGGGTGATGATAGCGAATGCTTGTTTTTAGTTTTGGAAAATAAATCTACATCTACTAACCCTAGAAAATATGCAAAAAGGAATGCTCTAGAGAAAAAAAAGAATGAGATGGAAGGTACTTTAGTTACTACATTTCATGCTAGACATGATGAAGACTACTAGGTGATTGACAGTGGATGCTCTAATCACATGACTCGAGATAAAAGTAAGTTTACTAAACTTGAAAAGTATGATGGTGGCTTGGTCATGTTTGGTGATGATTCAAGAGAGAAGATTGTTGTAAAAGGTTCTATTAGTTTTGATGGAATTCACAACATTGATAATGTATATTATGTAAAGGGTTTGAGGCATAACCTTTTGAGTGTTGGATAGATGTGTAACAATGGTTTTAAGCTTGTATTTCAAACTAATACCTACAAAATTAGAAAAGGATCTAGAGATATGGTTGTTGTTGGAAGGAGAACTCATGGAAACATCTATCAACTTAAGGGAATTGATGGTCAATGCCTTGTATCTCAAGTCAATGAAAGTTGGTTGTGGCACTGGAGGATGGGACATGTAAATTTTGATAATCTAGCCAGGATCAGTTCAAGAGATGTATTCTGAGGTCTTCCTAGAATCACAAAGCCTGTTAATACTATTTATAGAAGTTATTAGTTGGGGAAAGAAACAAGATGCAGTTTTAAGGGAAAAGAGCACTCTACTACTACAATGTTGGAATTAATTCATATTGACCTTTGTGATCTGACTATAACTGGAAGTCTAAATGGTGATAGGTATTTCATGCTCCTTATTGATGATTATACTTGAATGACATGGTTTCTTTTCTTAGAGAAAAGACTCAAGATCTAGATATATCTAAAGTGTTCAAAGAAAGAGTGGAAAATGAGGTGAACTTGAGAATCAAATGTTTGAGATCTAATAGAGGTGGAGAATTCACTTCTAGTGAATTTAATACATTTTGTGAGCAACATGGAATATTGAATCCTAGTGGTAATGCATCCTATAAGATTGAATCCCCCATCCTCGGGAACTTCAGAGAACTTTTCACTATCAGGTGTGTCATTTCTTTTTACTATTTTTAGGTCAGAGAGTGTCACGGTGTGGTTTTCACTCAAAGACCTAGAGATTATTCTTAGTTTTTCACTTTTGCGAGTGAGGGATTCAATCATTTCCCTATAGTATGCATGTGTGTCTAGTTCAATGATGAAATCCTTCTTTATAATCCCCACATGGAATATTATTCTGCAGTCCCATGAATTATGAGAGAACCTCATTGTTTTTGAATGTTTCAAGAATCGACGGTCCTTGTTGGTTGTAATCGATGAGTTGGGGGTAGACTAGCTTTATCTCCTGGGATTGGTTTTCAAACTCATAGGATAGGGTGTTGATCATAAAGAGGTTAGAGTATTTGAATAGTGTAGGTATACCTCTCTCGGGTTCACCATCCTCACTACTACACAACTCAATGATGTCGAAGGTGAAATTGTCTAAGGGAAAACTAGTGGATACCTGGGCAATTGCAGGGTGGCTGTCATTTGCTAAGGAGTTTTGACTTTCTTAACTGGGGGATTTTGGCCATGTATGGTTATACTTGAAGGGGTACATCCAAGGCCAAGATTTCTCATTTGCGTCTCTAGAATGATGGGTATTAGAAGTCCATTGTCATTTTTCCCCAATTTTTGGTTTTTATCATAGCCCATTGTGAGCATCATTTGCAAGCCTTTGCTACTGTCATCCATTGGTAGATCAACTATTGGCATACTTTCTTGGTATAGGAGATAGGATGGGTCCTCCTCTATTACTTCTTAGCTGAGATCTCCCCAACTTCTAAAGTTGGAATATCCTTTAGTGGATGTTTGGGATGTGGAGGTTTCATTTAATTGTGGTCACCCTTGTGATCTAGGAGATTGTGGTAACTCTCTTACCACAAAAGCATTTTTGGGAATTTTGTAGTTTCTGCAACCATTATCCTAATTGATGACTTTGATATCAGAGATGGTGGGGATGGCAGGAGTGGAAGGTGTCTCTATCGTAGAAGTGGAAGTGAGAGTGGTTGGATCAATGTATGATGTTGATGGGCCTTCATCAATTTTAAGCACTTGAGGGATCTTGTAGTATTTTGCCTCTAGGTTTTTGCAGTAAGAGAATGGTTTTGGATCTCCATGGATGGTGACCTCTTGGCCTTCATATGTGAATTTGATGCATTGATGGAAGGTTGATGCTACTGCTTGCATTGCATGGATCCACATACATCCCAAGAGAATGTTATAAGGTAAGTTGAGGTCCAGGACCTAACAGGTAGTTTCCATGATTATTGGCCCTACTTGAATAGGGATTTGGATTGTTCCTTGGGACAATCTTTCTTGATCATCATACACCCTGATTGTAATTCCTTTACCTTTTTCAATGGAACCCTCTAATATTTTTAGGTTCTTAATGAGCTTTGATGGAACTTCAAATTTTTGTTCCTTGTGTTCCATTCCTACCCTTCCTAGTGTTACTAGTCTTTCATGGTGTTGGAAATTTCTTAGAGTTGGGGTTTTAGCTTTGCCTACATGTAAATCCCTTGTGTTTATTTTACACCTAGGGTGGGATCTATTTTGCTGTTACTTTTTGAGGGGTTTTAAAAATGACTTATGTTCTATCGTTTCATCTAGGCTTGGTCCTTTTGGTCTTAATTTTTATTTCCTCTACAGGGTTTTATTTTCCTAAATCTTGGTTGATCCCATCTTCATCATTTAAAAAGAACTTATGCCATTATTTACCGTTGGTCTAGTGATGTCCCCTTTTCCTTTTAATAAGTTTTTTATTTTGCAGAAGGGATCAAATTCGTGATACCGTTGATCAATTGTCCTTCAGATATCAATAGTTGCCCGCCATCACGTGATCGGGAATTGTAGGATCTTTATTGATCATGATATCATGGGTAGGCACCGCATGTCCCTTTGGGGGATGAAATTCATGTGACCATTGATCAACTACTATTTGATCTCAGTCATTCCCCACCATCCTGTGATGGCCCCACCACAATGCTTTGGTTGATCGTGATATAGCGGGTGAGCGCCACGTGTCCCTTTTGGTGTGGCCGAAGGAGATCATTTTTTGTGCTGTCAATTAATTATTGTCAGATATCAATGGTTGCTCACCATTGTGTGATCCAGAATTGCAAGGCTTTTATTGATCGTGATATCCCGAGTGACTGCCACATGTCTCATCTAATGAAGCCGAAAGAATAAAGGAAATACTGTGATAAATTAATTCGGCCTTAATTCATTAAAAGGAAAGTTACTAAAGTGATCTTAAGGTGCATGTGTTTTAAATTGACGGATCTATTATAATCTTGGTGGGAAAGATGCTCAATAAATAATGATAAGGCTGGTGACTATGTTGAAGGAATGAGATCACTAATGCTCAAGATCAACGGTCGCCCATCATCGCATGATTGGGAGTTGCAAGGTTTTTACTGATTGTGATATCATGGGAAACCACCACGTGGATTTCCTTCATGGCGTATGGTACTGTGAGCCCCTTGTTGCCACATTGTTGATTTTTTCAACTTGTTTTGATGACGATTGCTCGATGATTTGATCTAACTGAAGGATCAATGGCTAGAATTTAAATCTGCATCAAATATTTCCACTGACTGATGAAAATTACCAGAGATCGATGAGTAAATAGTTGACTGAGGAGGAATAAAGGAATGGACTACTAGCAATGATTGGTAAATCAGATGTTGCGATTACAAGGGTTCCAGTTTTGCGTTGATGGCATTTTTGGTGTGGTTTTTTTGAGACTTTTGATGCTGCAACAACTTTTCTCAACAAGCATGATGAACAAGAATATTCTCCAGGGTGATGGTTGTTGTAACTAATTTTTGGAATATCACCAGGTGCTTCACCTGACCAGTGACATGTGTACTTTCTGGCTCGATGCTTTTATGCTCCTTCATTCTCTATAAGAAGGATTTCAAGGCCAAAAGTATGGGTTAGCAAGTTAGATAATTTTTGGTTGAGTCTAGGTGAAGTTACAGAGTAAATTGTAAAGTTTGATGGTTTTAGAGAAAAATGCAATTTAGGTTTTGAGTCATTCTGTAACAGGTTTTGAGTTCATGGGGATTTAATCTTGTATAACAGTACTAGCATTTGAGTTGAAATGATAAATTCAAACTCATGTCTCTCCATTGTACATGCATATATGAACTTTGAATAAATTAACTAAGGGTTGTTTCGTTCATATCACTATTGTGGTGTGTATGATTTTATTTTGGATTTAATTCAAGGAATTAATTAAAATGCTTGAATGGGATTATAGGTGGGTATGTTTTGTATAAAGATTTGATAATTAGTATTGAGTTAGAATACATATTGATGAGATTGCAATGCAATGTCATCAAGGATTTCATATGTTATGTGTTAAATCTATCATATACCTTTAGATGCTTATGAATTTGACTCTTGCAATGGATATATGGCACTGATTTAAGTTGTAATTACCTGTATGATTCAATATTTGTTTGTCTTTTCCTAGATCTTGCTAAAAATTGAAAATCAATGACTATCTCATATTGTGGATTGTGTTGTAATAATCTCATGCTCTAGATAGTTGATGTTATCAATGAATAGCCAATTCTATTTGATATTATCCTATCATGTTGAGCTATTAATTGAGATTATCTATTATATGCTAATGTTGTTTATGATATTGGTGTAGAGGTTGTAAACATATTAAGGGATCACCCTCCTGGGTCTTGCAGAGCCCGAAGTGTAGGAGGCTTTTTAAAGTCCTCGTCAGTTGGTCCAGGCCCTTCAAGCTACCCTTGATTGGAATTGGCAATTCCATAGGTAGATTAGAAGACAAACCTAGTTACATTGTAAAACTGAACCAACAAGCTTGAGGGAACAAATATTGAAACATGCACTTTTATCCACCAACACTCACTTTACTTTTTTTTTCTGCACTAGGACCTCTAAATGGAGTGCACAGTTGTGAGACGGTTCAGCAGGAAAATATTGATCAAAGAATGTAAGGAGATTCAAGGTAATGATGTTTCTGACCATAGCTTGGAATTGTTCTGCATCAAGATATGTGGGGATAGTGGATGAAGCTAATGCTTCCTCGAGGATCTTTCTATGGGTGAATGAAATTTTTAAAAACTCCATGATTGATATTTGTGTTGGGGTTCTTTTTAGCTGATCAAGGACATTATAACCATGGGGAATAGATCTTGAGTTGAAATTGGGTGTTCTGTTTGGCTGAGATGACCTTGCAATGGTGATTTTCCCACCTCTTGTGGTGACTCCACAATCAACATGGGCTCATTTGATGGTGATAGTAGCAAAATATTCATACAAGGATGCAATGACATGGTCATATATATGATTCATGCTCTTAAAGGTTCCCTTTCCCTTATCCGTGTTATTGTTCCCTTTGTTATGATTAGGCATCAGATTCATGTAGATTTTGAGGTTCTAGTTTCTTGCTAGTTGCTCCACATTTATGATTTTTTGATCAATGAGTTCTTGGATCAGGTTTTTCAACCTCATGCAATTGTTAGTGGTATTCCCTTTGATTTTGTGAAAGTCACAGAGTTGGTTTTCATTGTACCATGGTGGTTTCACATCCGGTTCTTGGTAATTCTCATAGGTGGGAGCCTTGATGAGGTTTTTCATTTATTAATTTCTTCATGATGACCTCAAGTGGTTCCCCAAGGGCAATGTACTTCCACTAGAGTGAGTTTTTTTTCACTGGGGTGGTCCCCTTTGATAATTTACATTATTCATTGCTTGACTGTTTGGCTATTGTGTTGTTGTGTTAGCTTGATGGTGGTTTTTGGGTTGTTGTTGGGGTGCGGGTGTGCTTTACTGAGGGGCATTGATGACAACTTTGGCATCGACAAGACCATCATTGGTAACATTTTTTTCTTTCCCATGTGTCTGGTTTGTCATTGTAACTAGTGGATGGGTGATTGTTTTGTTGTTCAGGACATGCGGGTGATCCTCCTTGTGACATAAGGGCTCGTTTGATGTTAAGCACCTTGGAGATCAACTGGTCATATGTGGTGATACCTTGCACTTTAAGGTGGAATTCCAAGGCTTCGTCAAGATTCAAAATGATAGTAAAGACTTTTTGTTCTTTAGGCATGGCCCATTTGCTTTGATTGGCCTTGGATCACCATCATTGTAGGAATGAAGTGAATGATTCATTATTCCCTTGTTTTAGAGCTGATAGTTCCTCTAAACTGACATCCACTTCGATATTGAATGCATAATTTTTGATGAATGTGTCTACTATTTCTTGGAACTTCTTGATGCTAGGAGGAAGGCAAGAGAACCACTACATGGCTTGGCCAGCCAAACTTCTAAGAAATAGCCACATCAGATATGTATTGTCATATGCGACTTCCATGCAATGAACCTGGAATTCCCTTATGTGATCTTCAGGGTTTCCCATCCCAAGGTATTTATCAAATTTGTGGATTTCAAATCCCTTCAGGAATGGTTTCATTGTAAGACTCTTGTCAAACGGGTAAGGACACAAGTTGTTGGGTGTTTTGGTGGTTCTCCCTGACTGAAGATCGAGCACTTGTTGTGAGAGCAACCTGATTTGTGTTGTCACATTGTTTTGCAGATCAGGGGGTGGAGTGAAGGTGTTTTTTGGTGGTTCAATTGTCAGCGGGATGGGTGGGTTGGTTGGTATTTGCACATTTTGTTGTGCAAAGTATGCCTACAGTTGTTTTTGTACCAACAACGGTCGTTGTTGATCCTGTTGTTGAGCTTGCCACTATTGTTGCACCAACAATGCTTGTTGTTGGGCTGCTAATTGGGTTACTTCCTACTATTCTTGGTATTGCTTCAACGCTTTTTGATATGCTTGTTGTTGGGTTGCTTGTTGTTGTACAAGGTATTGTGCTTGCGCATGCACTTGTGCTTGTTGGGAAGCTTGGTATTGGGCTTGAGCTTGTGCTTGTGCTTGAGCTTGGGATTGTGCTTGTTGGGCAGCTTGTCCAATCTATGCAGCTTGTGTGGCTTGTGCAGCCTGCACTACTTGAGTATCTTGAGCTACTTGTTGTGCTTGATGTTGTAATAAGGCTTGGGCTTGTGTAGCCTATTGTGCTTGTTGTGCTTATAGCATTTTTTGTGTGGCTTGAGCCCCTTGGGCAGCTTGGGCAACCTATTGAGTAGCTAGTTGTGTAGCTTGTCAGTTTTGAATTTGTTGGAGTGCCTTTTGATAGGTAGCCTATTGAGAAACTTGCAGCGCAATACTGTATTGGTTTGATGTATTTTAATTGGGTGGTGGTGGTGGTGGAGGTGGGTTTGGAATGGTTCTTGTTGTGGTGATGAGAGGCACTGTTGTATTGATGAGTGGGTTTTGAGTGGTGGATAGTGCAATTGATATGCTTGGTCCTTGAGAGACCATGTTTTGAGATGTTTGGGGGATGGTTGATGATGTGATGGTGGTGTCTTGCATTATTAGGATGGTTTCCATCTGCTGTTGTGATATTGATGCAATATTTTAATATTTGATATGGTGCTTTGATTGATGATTGGTGGGTTGATTTGATTTTGTTGATTGATGTTTGGTAAAGGGTGAATCCCTAAACAAAGGGGTGATGTGGATAATGGTGGAAGTGGTGGAGATGTGAGCAGCATACTCCCTTGGAGGAATGATGAATGATGAAGATGTAGTGTCAAAAATGCCCCCTGATCCAAATAAGTCTCCTTCTCCTTGTGAGGTTATGTGGAGAGAAGTTTGAGGTGTTGCATGAAATGATGATGGGTCATTAGGATTATGAAAGGTGAGGGGGTCATATGGATGTGATGGATTTTGGGGTATGGGTTGTCCCAAGATGGTGCTTGCATCCAAATCTTGATTGTTTATGAGGGGATGTGTTTCTAGTGCATTGAGAAATGCACTTCCCTTGTTAACTATGGGTTGGGTTGGAGCAATGGATGATGTAATTTGGGGATGTTTTGAGTGATTCTTTGGAATGGAGGTGTAGATGAAATTGGGAGTGTGTTTGAAATTGGAGGCATGACCCCAAAAGATGGTTTCACTATAGTGAGCATCACGTCAAAATTGGAAGGGAGTTTAGCCCCTTTCTTTGCTAATTCAAGCATGTATAGTGAGGGATTGAGTTTCATCATGATGTTGATAATTTTGTGATTCTCGAGATTTTGGACCATCTCCATGATCTCATCTTGTGTCATTTCAAAGGCATTATTGATAAGATCCTCCACTTGGTCAACATTCCTCCTAATGATTTTGTGATAACGAAGGAAAGTTAGTTAGAGGATTGCTTGTTCCCACAGGATTTATTTTAGAATTTGCTTGACTTAGGTCACTTAAAGTGGATTTTTTTGTTGGCTTCCATGTTCCTCTTGTACTGAGATCTAGTTTGCACCATAAAATGGGGATCAATTTTCAAGAGTGTGGGAGATGAATCTCTAATTCTTTGGATTAATCTAACTTTAGGTACAAAAGAGAAAATTTAGGATGATTGAAGGATCAAAGGTGTGATAATGAAACGTGTGAAAGATGGATGATGTGGATGACTTAACTTTTAAGAGATCTTGAGGGGGATGCTAGACTTTTAGGACTTTTTGGATTTTTGGATTTGTTTTGGATTTTGATTTTGGGATTCTTTGATTTTTGGATTGACCTTAATTTTTTTTTGGATTGCTTTGATTTTGGATAATGACCAAATAGATCCCAAGATGTTGGACGTTATCTATGGGATAAAATTGCTCACAAACATTTGATATTTTGACTAAGTGTAGGGAGAAGGATGCATCTACCCACACTTAACCAAACAAGATGATAATTCAACTAAGCATATGAAGAAGGATGCATCTACATACACCTATCTGAACAAGATGGCTTAAATTGATGATTTTGACTAAGCACATGAAGAAGGATGAATCTACATATACTTAGACAAAGATGATTTGATGCTTTGATTCAAGGATTTGTTTCAATGATTTTGATGATTTTTTATTTTCCAAAAAGCATAGCATGAAGGATGATTTCAACATTCTCAAGAGTTGATGGTGAGATGAGTTTTTTATGTTTGATGTTTTGAAAGATGGATGAAATTGATTGGTTTTGATCCTAAATGAACCTAAAAAGACTCTAGTTTACAAGACCTCAATTTTGAAGAACACACTTTACTCTAGACAAGATGTTTAAATTCTTGAAAAAGATTTGGATTTTGTTGACAAAATAACTCATACAAATGGGATTGTTTCTTGAAGCTCTTCTATAAAAGTTGAAAATTAATCTTTGTTTGAATTCGCGGAGCATTGAGAGATGCTTTTTATGTTCTTTTGGACTAAAATCTTTTGACTTTGGTTTCTAGATTTTGATCCTGTGTGAAATCATTGGAGACACATGTGTGGGGTCCAATTGCTGTTAGCTTTTCGTAGTGACTTCTTTTTACCACAAACACTTCTTGATTAGCTTTCCAAATTATATGCCCCAATGTCTCAACTTCTTCTCATTCCACAAAGTACATTATTTGGAACTATGATGAAATCAAGGAAAGAGTTACCTATTGTTTACTTTAGTAAGAAAATTGAGATATAAATCCAAGTGTTTAGAAAACTATAAGGATAGAGTCCCAAGGAAAATAAATAACACATGAATTTGTTTAATTGTATTTGCTTCCTAAAGGGTTTGAAGTTTGGATGACAATGTTAAATTTTTGTTTCCCAATGTTTTTGAACACGCAAAGTGTTTTGTAACCAAGAACAAGTACAACCCTATGGATATGAATGAATGTATTTGTTGAATTCCCACTTGGACAAGCCCAACTACACTTATTTTTAGTGAATGGTTAGATGCTTGACCCCACTGGCTCCCCTCCATGACACTCACTTATATGAGGTAGCCAAGCATTAGTACCCATGAAACTCGCATGGCATACTTTTCATTTCTACTAAAAACTATAAAAGTGTGGGGCAGCTTCAAAACAACCGTTCTTGTACCAACAAATAGATCAAGGATTTTGGCCTTCTAAACAAGGGTTTTAATTCAGACTTTCCATTCGTAGGGATTGATCCATGTGGTGAGAGACCATTGTTTCCCTTCTTGTCGAAACCAACCACGTGATATTGGCCTTTGTATCAATATCCACACTTATTTACCAACTGGAAATACACTTGGATTTAGCATGTTACTGGTTGGATTGTTCCCTTGGGTGAGTAATTTTTCCCCAAGGAAAGCCCTCTAAGATAAATAAAAGCGAGCAAGTAATATCCATAACTTGATCAATATTTGTTGCAACACAAAGAGAGAGAATGTACACAATACCCTCCGCTCACACTTGAAATATGTTTTGTTTAATTTTAATCCCAAAATGAAATGTGGGGGCAATTACTTTACCCAAATTAAGATCACCAAAAGGCCTTTTGATTCTCAAGATCACCGTGAGGCACGAGAGAAGCGCATACGTCCTTTCGATGGTATTATTTTGAGTAAGAAATTACAAAAAAAAGTAGCACTTGTGCATTTTTAGTCCTCAAAGCAATAATGACTTCTTTTTAAGCACCAAAGGAAATGTGAAAATTTTCCTTGTTCAATTGTTAATCTTCAAACCAAATCTAGTGAGTTTGTCCTAAAGTTCATTTTAGCCTTTTGTAACAAGAAATTGAAATGTTCTTTATAGAGCCCAAAAGAAAATTAGTAGGTTCTAAGCATATGAAAGATAACAAATTTGTAATAGAAAATTGTGAATTCTCTAAGAGTGTTAAACAAACACTAAAGTGTTTAAAAACACTTGGTATCATGAGAGAGTGAGGTCATCATGTTTCTTTGCTCCCTTACCTTTGATCAAGCCAACCTATAATAAAACCAGTTAGACCTATAAAACAAAGGTCAGGAAATCAAGTAATAACCTAAATGATTTGAATTGAAAAAGGAACATGTCATAAAACCCTGAATTTCACTTTTTACTTTATTCAAGTGGTGGAACCTACATAGGTGGTGTAGTTTGAAAGATCCAATGGTGCTATATAGCACCACTTGTCTGTCAACATCCTTCTACAATAGGGACAAAGAGTGTGATAGCATTGCTATTTAGCCCAGCGGTGCAATTTGGAATTTAAAAATTCCAGCATGTGAATATAGACCCAATGGTGCAGTATGAGATTTTGAATTCTTGGTGGGAACACTAAAGCATCACTATTTGAATTTTGTAGCGATGCTAGGATTCCAATGATTCTATATAGTGACATTGGTCTGCTAGCAGTGGAGTTCCTTGTAGACACAAAAAAACACAAAAAGCACAAATTTTTTGATAAAAATGTGATTAGAAAATGAGATTTACCCTCCTTCTAGCGCCAAATGTGCGAACCAAGATCCTAGTACCTGGAAGACACAATAAACACACACAATAGAAGATTGAAATAAAATTTAGAATCTAAGTTCCCCATAAAATCCATTTAACAATGCTCAAATAGGAATGAAAGCAAGAACACTACAAAAGGAAATAAGATAGATTAAATCCTATTAAAAGGCAATGCAAACTCTTGATCTTATGGGGGAATTGGTGCCAATTTGATGTGAAAATTGGCCCTTTCCCAACTCCTATGATACAAGATTGATGTGTGATGAAGAGTGATCCACTTTGTTGAACATTCAAGTGTGCTCCATGATGAAAAATCCACATAACCTAGCTAAGACTTGATGAAATGGATGAGAATTGCTATGCTTGAGTATGGATTTCAGTATAGTAAGTTTGTTCAAATTGTGGATGATGAAATGAGGAAAGAAGCCTCTTATTTATAGAATGATAAGATGGAGAAATGCCCAAAATGAAGCAATGTGGGACTAACTTTCAACCAATGGCAAGATGCCACTTGTCAAGAGATGGATGGATGAAGGATGTGCACATTTTGATGAATGTTCCCATAAATGCATTTAGGTGGATATTTGAAAATAATGAAATGACATGCAAGAGGGAAAAATGAATGTCTTAAATGCCACTTGGCTCAATGCAAAGATGAAATAAATGCCTTGTTGGAAGGACAAAGTCCACTTGGAAATATTTCAAATTTGGAAGAATATTCCTCTATTATGCTATGTTGAGAGAAAATAGGGATTTAATAAATGAATTAAATCTATTTTCATGTGCAAGTGGCAAAAGCTAGAGAATGGGACATGGATTAGGATTAAATTAATCAAGGGTTGATTAATTTAATGAGGGATTAGATGATGTGACAATTTTGACTTAGATTTATGGGTTAATTTAAATCAAAGATGAGAAGAATGTGATTTAGATATTAATTAAATAAATATTTTTGATTTATTTAATTAAAGGAGATGAATGTTAGATTAAATCAAATAAGTTTTTAATTTATTTAATTTAATGAGATAGACTTTAGAAATTAATTAAATAAAATTGATTTATTTAATTAATAAAAGCTAGGGTTAATTAGATCAGATTGATTGATTTAATTAACAAGAGAGAGAATGACTTAATTAGATAAAATGATTTATTTAATTAAGAGAGGAAAATTGATGAATTTAATCAAATAAGGGTATTCAATTAAGTGGTTATCAAGCGTGCAATGTCAATTGGTACATTTTGCGTGTCTACAGTATGCAAGATTGGATAAATACCTAACAAAGCAAGGTTTCAGTAAAGGCTCTGCTAACAACAATCTTTACTTCAAGTGCAAGGTAGAAATTTTTTGATAGTAATAGTATATGTTGATGATATCATCTTTGGTGGAAATGAAGGCATGTGCAAAATATTTGTAGAAGAAATACAAAAAGAATTCAAAATGTCCATGATTGGTGAGTTGAATTTCTTTCTTGGCCTTCAAGTAAATCAAACTGATAAGGGGATATTCATTTCACAATCTAAGTATGTAAAAGAACTGTTAAACAAGTTTGGAATGAATGAATCCAAACTGGTTAGTACTCCTATGGTAACTAGATGTAAGCTGAGAAAGGATGATGAATCTATTAAGATTGATAGAGAATATATAGATCTATGATTGGTGGAATGTTGTATCTTAGTGCTACCAGACCAAATATTATGCATGTAGTATGCTTAGTTGCTAGATTTCAAGCAGATCCTAAAGAGGCACATGTTACAACTGTAAAGAGAATATTTAGATATATTAAAGGTACATTGGATTATGGCTTATGGTATCCTAAGGGTGCTGATTTCACCTTGAGTGCTTATACCGATACAAATTCAGCTAGTTGTGTGGATGACCGGAAGAGTACTAGTGGAGGTGCTTTATTTCTTGGAAAAAGATTGGTTTCTTTGTTGAGTAAGAAATAGGACTTAGTTTCTTTATCCACTACAGAGGTAGAATATATTGCTACAACATCTTGGTACACACAGGTTTTGTGGATGAAGGACTCTGAAAGACATTGGAGTGACATGTGATGAGCCTATTCCTATTTTTTGTGACAACACAAGTGCTATAAATATTTCAAAGAATCCAATGATGCATTCAAGAAAAAAACAAATATCTATCAAATATCATTTCCTGAGAGAAAAAGTGTTGGAGAATGAAGTCAGGTTGGAGTATGTGACAACAAAGCAAAAAATTGCAAATATATTTACTAAGGCTCATTCGAAGGATAATTTTGAGTATCTTAGGGAGAGGTTGGGGGTCGTTAGCCCACTAAACTAGGTGCACGTGAAGGTGCATCAATCTAGTAAATTAATAGATTCTTCATTTATCTAGACTGATAAATAGGTCTACTTCGCAGGGGGAGTAGATAAGTTTTTCATTGTTGTAGTATGAGTTAAATGGGTGTACTCCTAAGGGGGAGTAATTATAGTTTTTGATCTTTTCCATTGATGTCAAAGTGGGAGAGAAAGTCATGTGAAAATAGTAAAAGGAAGAATAGGTGCTCTCTAGGAATATTCTATAGGTTGTTGTCTTTGATGTTTTTTCACATCATGTGTTGCCATCAACTCCAAAGGGGGAGATTTTTGCAAGTATGGGCATGTTTGGTGGTTTTTTCATTAATGCTGTCATTGATGTCAACACTGTTTAGTATGTTGCAGATTGTGCATGTATAGTTGAGATGTTGTGAGTACATGGAGCTATCTTTATGATGTTGTAGATGTGTTGAATTGATAATTTTCCAAGTTCTTTTGAGAAAATTAATAAAGAGAGAAGTTAGAGTTATGAATGTGTTCAAAATGTGCTCTAGTATGTGCTCCAAATTTCTCCTATGTTGATCCTATGCTTGAGCGGATTTGAAGGTTTTCTAATAGTGATCTGATAGTGATATCTGCTGATTTGTAGCCTCTTGGTCAATGGAATGTGAAAGTTGTGTTCACTGGTGTGTGAACCGTTCTAGTAGAGTTATTTTTTGTGGACTAGGAGAAATTTTTTTGCTCCACAGTCCTCTATTGTTCTGTTGCAGATCTTTTAGATCTAGAATATGTCTTATAATGGTTGTCTCTAGGTTCTGGAAAAGAATCTTGTGGTTTGGTGATCCGTAAGTTGAGTATTAGAGTTGTATGTGTTTGCACAATCCAAATGGACTAATGGAAGGTATTTAGTGTTTGAAGGTTGTTATAGTTGTTGTAGATGTATCTAAAGGAACCTAAGATGTTTTCTCATGCATATTGAAGCATGTTGCATTGTCTGTGTGTCGTCTTCTTGCTAGAAAGTTTGCACATGAATGTTCATTTGTGTTTTCATTAGGTTTGGCCAACTTGGTGTTTACACTTCATATGAAAAATAAAATTCAATTAAGGAAGCATACGATTGATCCGAGACATTATTCTTTTGGTCTTGGTTAAGTGTTTTATTGGTCCACTCTCATTCCTTTCCACCACGTGGGAATGTTGAGTTGCATTTTTTGATTTTGGATTCCTTTTTCATCCTAGATTTAGATATTGCATTCATTTGCATCTCTTTGCATTGAATTAGGTTTCATTTAGGGTGTCTAGTTTTCATTCAACTTTGCATCTCACTAAGGGTTTTAGGATTGCATTTTTTACATTGTCCAAATCTTAAAAATACAAAAAAATAGTCATATTGCATATCATTTGCATAGCATTACACCATAACAACTTGCATTTGAAAAATGAAACAAAAAATTGCACATCGAACTAGCTTTTCTAGGTTGTCATTTTGTCACATTTTGCATTTGCATTAAATCCTAGGTTCATAGAAAAATAAAACTAAAACTTGTTGTAACAAACCAGAATATGGAAACTATTGAAAATCACTCAAAAAATATGTAAAGACTTTTTTCAAAACCCTAATCTAGGACGCATTCACCTTTTGGTGAATGAGTTCATGATCAGGGTCACATTCTGATTTTTTGGGCATTAAAACATTCATCTTTGCATTCCTTTTTGTTGTTTTTAGATTTATGTTTCTATTTGTAGAATTTTTGTTTCATCAATTTTATCATATCTAGCTTAATTTGATAAATTTAGTGCATTGTGTGATTTCAAAATTCCATTGACAAGACTTCATTTTTAGGTTTTGCATAGTGTAATCAGAAAATTACCTTGTTTAGAATCTAAAAATTACAATTACATATTGCATTCTAGGTCATTGCATTTCACTTTTCCCTATCTCTATTTTCTGTGTGTACACTAAGGTTGTTAAACTTGTATTGGATTTACAAGTTGGTGTCCTATTAGAAATATTTTTGTGAGGCATAGTTTGAGACTCGTGTCATCCCACAATACACCATTTTCCATGGATCTTGGGTTTTCTAACTCTCTTTCTAATATTGTTAATAGTCAACCCCCTATGGATCATAACATGCATACCTCATTTCCCATTACTTCCTTACCTACAACCAATGTGCATGATGTTAAAAAATCCATCCCTACCATGACTAGTTGTACTTGTTAGAATCCAAGATCACCTGCATGCAAGATGGATACCTATCACATGCAAAAGATATGAAGAACCAAAATATGCTCTGTAAACACCTCTCTGTAAAAATGCATTAAGAGAATCAATTATTACAATGTGATCAATCCTTATGAAGGAGATCAAGAAACCCTAAATGAAACCCTAGTGTGCACACTTAATAATTAATATTTAATTATTAATGTGCCTAAGTTTAGCTTAAGTAATAAAGAGGAATAAGTGACTTAATTAATTAATCAATGTGATGTAATTAATTAAGCATAATAACTTATTACTCTAACACCCCCCCTTAAGATGAACTTAGGAAGAAGCTAAAACACTAGAATAGGATGCATGAAAGCAAAGATGGGTCCCGACAACGAGGCCTGATCAGGTACCCATTTACAATGCAAGAATGGAGTAGAGAAGGAAAAACCCAGTGGGACAAAACCCCCCTACAATGTGATAACATGCTGCAAAGAAGCACTGGAAGAACTCTGTAGAGTAACACTGGAACCGCAATCTGACAAGCAAGGAAAGATATCTCTGTCTACAACTGAAACCAATACCAGAATCAAAATAGTGTGATAGCAGACCCAATGCCACGGAACACTTGAAAACTCCAAATGGGAACAACCCTGGAATCTATGAAGTAGCAAGCAATTATTGAATGATGTATTACTGAAAATGAAGTGCAAAGATGCAAGATGCACTCTCCCAACTGCCAAAATATCCAAGTAATCGCCAAACAACCCATCAGGCCAAATCAAGACTAACTGATAAACCTAGGATAGATATAGAAAAATTACATGGACAGAAATATAGAGCTCCTTAATACCTTTCCAACGCTGCAAATGAGGCGAACATTAGAGATCATGGCAAAACGTTATGAGCTCGGAAGTCCAAAAACAACATCTGACTTCAAACAGAAATAAATGTAGTAAAATAGTAAAATACTAAAAAATAAACTACACCAAATGAAAGTTCTCGGAACCAGCTTTCCGGTGATATCTCGTTTGCCCGATTTTGATACCGTATGCCCAAGTTATGGCCAAAAGAAAAAAATTGCTCTTTTAGGAAAAACTAGGGTTATGAGGGCAAAGAGGGGCCAGCCATATAGATGACATCATCACGATGTCATGCTGACATCAGTAGAACATGAGCAAAAATTTGACGGCCATTTGGCCATCGGCACAAAAAAAAGCCCCCTCTGCAAAATGAAAAAATTTGGGCCCCTAGTCCTATGGGCGACCAGGGGCTGGCGGGCTGGTGCTGGGGGCTGATCCCCTGGTCCTCCATAGGACCTGTGCTGGGGGCTGAGAGTGGCCGGGGGCTGGGCGCATAGCGCCCGATCCCCCATGTGACCGTCGTCTCTGTGCAGGTGGCCCTCAAGGGGCTGAGCGAAGGCTCCGAGCGGCGGTGAAGGCTGCATGAGGGTGGCGCCGCCGGGCAGAGCGGTCCTTTGGTGGCCGCTCGGTAGCCGATGGGTGGCGCTGCCCATTTACACTGGCAGCGCAGATTTTCTACGAAAAAACAAAAAAAAAATTAATTTTTTTGATTTTTTTTGAAATCCACGCCTCGATCTGCGTGCTGGGGAGGCCATACGGCCCCCCAGACAAAAAATTTTTGCCTCCCGGATCAACTGCATGAAAATGGACGATTTGACAAGCGTTTGTAGGGTTTTGGGACGCTGTGAATGTGATGGCGATGTTTTTTTGAGCCCATTGTGTCCCAAAATAATGGCTACCCCTAGATCTTGCAGAAAAGATGCCTGTGGAAACCCTTGCACCCGAAACTCACAAAGAGGCCATATCTTCAGATCACTAACAAGCAGTTGTAGGTCTGGAGCTCTGATACCATGTTAGATTTCCAGAAATCTATTGCTAGACCAATATACTTCCACAAGAGAGAAATAATGGTGAGAATGCTTGCTATCAATATGCAAGGTCAATTCAATCATTAATTAATCTTGCATATTGATAGCAAGCATTCTCGCCATTATTTCTCTCTTGTGGAAGTATATTGGTCTAGCAATAGATTTCTGGAATAGAATGCAAGATCACCTGCATGCAAGATGGATACCTATCACATGCAAAAGATATGAAGAACCAAAATATGCTCTGTAAACACCTCTCTGTAAAAATGCATTAAGAGAATAAATTATTACAATGTGATCAATCCTTATGAAGGAGATCAAGAAACCCTAAATGAAACCCTAGTGTGCACACTTAATAATTAATAATTAATTATTAATGTGCCTAAGTTTAGCTTAAGTAATAAAGAGGAATAAGTGACTTAATTAATTAATCAATGTGATGTAATTAATTAAGCATAATAACTTATTACTCTAACAGTACTCAAGCTTTGGGGTATACCCAAAGCCAAGGTGGAATTTCAATTCCTCCTACAATACCCATCTCCATTCCTACATACACTAGTACTCAAGTTACCACAATCATTTAGCCTACTAGCAATTTGTCAACACTTCCTTAGGTATTTCCATAAGGAACATCCTTCTAGCTTTGTGCATTCAAATACCATATCTCCTCATCCATGCTCCCTCACAAATTTATAATTCACTTTCCCACCGCATATATACACCACTCCACCTTATTCCCATCCATCTTACAATATCAACAATGATCCCATCATTAACACACTTTTGCAAAACATTTCAACCCTTCAACAAAAAGTTACCATCCTAAATCAAAACAACAATGGTAAACCTTTAGAATACATCAAAACTAACCCATTATCCTTGGATATATTGAGAACACAAATTCCACAAGGTATAGAAGTTCCTAGATTTGAGAAATCTGGTGGGAAAGGAGATCCTATTAGCCATGTTTTTGCTTATACAACCCTATGTAGTGACTTCATCTCTGAAGAAAAGCTCTTGGCTCAACTCTTCCCTATATCCTTGAAGGATACTACATTAGAGTGGTTTTTCTCCTTACCAAATAATTCAATTGGTTCATTTAATAAACTTATTGGTGCCTTTTACAACCACTTCCATATTCACATGGGTCCCAATATGACCTTAGCTGATTTAATGACATGTAAATAAAAGGATGACAAGAAATTCATTGATTTCATAGCGCAATATCAAATGCTTTATTCACAAATAAACAGAAAGGTTCCTAATGTTGACCTTCAACAAATGGTTATTTCCAATTTATAAAATAAAATCCAAACCAAAATCGAGATGTTGAAATCCCCATCCTTCACATAATTATGTACAACCCTTCATGACTATCACCATTATGCTTATGGTTGTGATGTGAAAAATCCCACTAGCCATCCTAAAAAGTATGAATGTGTACCTCAAAATAGTTACCAACCTTACAAGAAATAGAATAGGGTATTTTTACAACTTAATTCCCCTCAACCAAATCAATAAGTTGATAATCATGTGGCTGCTATAAAGATGACAAATCATTTTTCCTTTGGGGATAGGAATAAAAATTTTACCCCTCTACTCGATACCCTTCATAATATCATGTTGCAGCTCATGAACAAGAATATGAGGGTATGTGCAGGATCATTATGGAAAAAATAGGCCCTTAAGTGGCAAAAAATTCAGAAAAATTAGAGTTAGGAAACTTGACGTAAATATTTGAATAACTTATCTATATTATTTCAAAAATATGTAAGAATAGAATTTTTAGCAAATTGAATGTAGTTTCTAAAATTATACTAGGTTTATTTTAAAGAGAAAAAATCCATTTGGTGAAAATTTGAAATTTCAATGTAGTAATACTTAAATTTCAAAGAAAAAATAAGAATTAGGTGTTTGTCTGACCACCCTAACCACAATAAAATGATAATATTTTTTTATAATATTTTAGATATAAGTAATGGACTCATGTCTCGATGTGATGCGTATTTTTTCGTTATTTTTTTAGTACTTAAATTTCAAAGAAAAAATATAGAAACTCGTATGCCTGACCACCTTAACTTGGTAAAAACTTCATGAAATTCAATTCTTTTTTTTTTAATCCTATAGTATGTGAAGAATAGAATGTGACACATGTTTCAAATTCAAAAAATGTGATACCATTTGAAAGCTATAGATGTTTTTCAATCAGCCTATCAATTAGGACTTTAGTCATAATTCAAATAGAAAATGAATAATAATTATTTATTAAATATAAAGTAAAGTATAATTTATATTGGTGGAAAGCTAAGAATATAATTTAAAAACCTTTTTCGTTTCATCAAGTTTGGGTAAAAAAAATGTCGTCAACCACATACCCTACATATACCCATCATATTGCCACTTTTTGGCCCATCATGATCCTACACATACCCATGATTTCCTTACCTCCTGTCAGAGCTCTTGATCCTAATAAACCATTACCATCAACCTATAGATCAAATGCTCATTACCATTACCACAAACAAAATGGACATGATATAGAATACCGTAATCATTTTAAACATCTTTTGGAAGACCTCATTGATTCTAATCATCTCCAAATTGGAGGTGTCAATGATCAAGGTAATAATTTTGTAGCTCCTCTTAACCAAAACTTACAAATCTTTACAAATCCCATGTTGAAGTTCACATTATTTCATTTGTCAAAGCTAGTGAAACAAAGAATGATGTGATGAATGTTGACATGGATGATGAAAATACAAAATATGACAATGAAGAAGAATTGATTAGAATGGTGTTGATTATTGAAGTTAAACGTCGTAAGGGCCAAACCAAAATTCCCCTTAATATTGCTTTCTCAAAAAATGATAGTCAAACATGCACCCAATGGTCCTCTTTACATAGATGGAATAATCAATGACAAGCCTACTAATGGGATATTAATTTATCGCATCTATATAGAGAATGTGATCATTGAAGAATTTCTATTTGTGCATGAAATCTATCAAGATATATATGACAAACCAAAAGCATGGATCAAAATGCATAATGGTTTTTCTTGCACTACGATGGGCTTGATAAATCTCCCTCTAATATTCAAACTAAAAAAATTAAATGTCTCATTCACCATCATCCCGTCATCGAACCAATTTCATGTGAAGTAAGGCTATCCATGGCTTCACTCCATGAATTTCATCTTGTCGATTGTGCATAAATGTTTGAAGTTTCCCTTTGGCAATGAGATCTTTATTGTGCATCGTAGTGGTTTTCATTGGATTTCTTTTGGCCTGAGCCTATTCAACCTATTAGACCTCATGAGGACATCTTTTTCAAAGCATATCAAAAGTTTAAGGCTAAAAAAAATATTTTATGAAGTGTGGAATGCTATGACTCTTTTGCTCAATTAGGGTCTTTCACCTAAAGGAAAGAGATAGATCCCACACCCAAAATCTAGGTGGTTCACTCAAACTAATGCAAGGATAATGGAAACATGACCAAATTCAATGATCTAGATGTAGTAAACTAATGAAATTGACTAATTATTAATGCTAAACTAATGAAATACAAAGTGTTTGAAAACACATTTTGATATGCAGAAAACACCTAGAAACTAATGCAAATTGTAACAAAAATGAATGAAACTGAAAGTGTGCACCTAAGATCTTGATGGAGATTGGAAATGACATATAGAATGTTAGTGATCTTTATTTTTAGGCCTGGTAGGACTCATTCGCCATTCTAGACAAATAAGTCCTAGATTTGTCAAACTGTGTTGGAGCCTGTTTCGAACAAATGGGTATCTAAAAATGCAGAAAACAAAAATTAGACCTAGAGTGGGAATCATTCGCTATCCATGGTGAATGAGTCCATGTTTGAATTTCTATAGATTCAAAGGTGGAAATAGGAGCCTTCAGTTTGCACTTTCTGCTTCTCCAGGTGTTTGATTCTAAAACTATCAAATTCGGACCTCAAAGTGGCTTTTGTGGGTATTTTGACTTATCCAATGAAGAGGTGACTTGAAAAACTTTGCAATGAAATGTTCAATGATTTCTAAGCTTCTAAGATGTTTAAATCTACAAACACACAAAAAGAGAAGGAAAGATGTTGGATGTTAGGGCATGGGGGTTTGCCTTGGTCAAACCCCTTTTTAGGTAATTAAACCAAAATGATGAAAGAATGTAATGAAGCATGGAATAATGGAGTTAATACCTTGCCATGATGTTTTATCTTGAATTTCTATAGCAATGGAGGAAGATTCTGCCCTTGAATGTCTTAGGAAGTTATCTTGATGACTTGCAATGTGAAAACCCTAACTTACTTGACTTGATAGAGATGATAGATGATGAATGAATTATAAGAGATGTGAGAATGAGTTAAGAAATTAAAGGGGGTTGAAATGGATGGAAAAACACTTACTTATACACAATTATTCCCTAATTACCCAATAATACAACATCACAGGCCGACATAAGGTCTTTTTGAATAAAAACCCGAAAGAAATTTTGAATTATTTTGAATTTGGAGCCAAGAGGGACTCATTTGCCACCCATGGTGAATGGGTTCCACTCTAGGCTTGTAAGTGGGTTTCGAGAATTAAGTTGCATTTAATGTTGTTTGTTAGGTTTACATTCAAAAATACACTTAATTATGACTTATGAGTGCATAAAGGGGCCAAATAAAACATAGGAAAGGTGTATATAGTGATAACAAGCCTAGGAAAGCATGAAATATTGTTACGAGACTTTAAAACACTTTGAAATAGGACTTGATAAAGGATAAAAAGGTGGTATTTTGATGAATTATAATAAGAAGAGTCTAGAAAAGTGTAGAAATGTGTTACAACACTTCACAACACTCTCACAAGACAATAATAAATGCATTTTATAAGGGTCCAAGACCTAGTGTGGATGTGTAAAACACCTTGCAACACTAAATCAAGGCCTCATTAAGTCCAATTTATCATGAGTTATTCCCCTATCAAGCAAGAAATACTTTTTTCTATGGTACAAAGGCAAAGTGTATAGTAGAATTATCCCTTAGAAATATGCATCCACCTATGATTGAGCCACCTTTCCTTGATGAACCAATGATTTTTCACAAAAATCTCTTCCGAATGGTCAAGAGCAACCTACGAAAAATCTTCCTACCATTTCCTATAAGAGACCATGAGACAATAAAAGAAATATTGTCATCCCTCCTAAAATTAAACAAGCTTACAAAGCCAAAGAGAAAGTGGATGAACAACCTCCTATGGTTCCTTCCATTCCTCCACTAAGGGAAGAAAAGAAACTTATGGTTGACAAACCCACTCCTACACAATCACAAATTGTCAATAGATTGAAATGAAATCAAAATGCTAGAGAGCGCAGGTGTAGATGTTGTGTTATTGCACTCATATGTTACATTGAACTAAAGAAGAAAAGAGTGACATAGAAAATCAAAATCTGAACTTTCCTGAAGCAATGCATGATGACTCTATACCCTCGCCGCAACATAAACAAGAACCTTCCATGGACATTATCATTCAACCCCTTGTTGTGATTAATTTAGATGATGACATTTATATTGCAAAGATTTATGAACAAGTGCATAACGAGTTGAATTCATTGTTCTCTTCTTCCATGAACTTAAATGATGATAAGAATATTAGACTTGGTGCTTCTTCAATTGATTAGAAATTTGAAAACAATTAAAAAAGAGGAAGAATTTTCAAATGAGTGAGAAATTTCAAATGACTTAAATATTGAACCAACGTTATTCATATTTGTTGGATTAAAAGGTAGAAAATAAAATCTTATACAACACCCCATTACAAACACTTTTCGTTCCATTAAAAAGCCTTCCTTGTCATCCAATTACTACAAGACCTTTTCATTCAATAAATGACATTTGAATTACTTACACAACACTCCATTCAAATTGATTGAACACTATGTCATTAATTTTTTATTGAGTGGGATTTTTAAAATGATTACAAAAGAGGAAGAATTTTCAAATGAGTAGGAAATTTCAAATGACTTAAGTATTGAACCAACGTCATTCATATTTTTTGGATAAAAAGTAGAAAATAAAATCTTATATAAAGCCCCATTACAAACACTTTTCATTCCATTAAAAATCCTTCCTTGTCATCCAACTACTACAAGACCTTTTCATTCAATAAATGACATTTGAGTTACTTACACAACACTCCATTCAAATTGATTGAACACTATGTCATTAATTTTCTATTGAATAGGAATTTGAAAATGATTACAAAAGAGGAGGAATTTTCAAACAAGTAGGAAATTTCAAACGACTCAAATATTGAACCAATGCCATTCATATTTTTGGAATAACAAGATATAAAATAAAATCTTATTTGACATCTCATTACAAACACTTTGCAATCCCATTGAAAAGCCTTCATTTTCATTCAACTACTACACGACCTTTTCATTCAATAAATGACTTTTGAATTACTTACACAACACTTCATTCAAATTGATTGAACACTATGTCATTAATTTTCTATTGAATAGGAATTTGAAAATGATTACAAAAGAGGAGGAATTTTCAAACAAGTAGGAAATTTCAAACGACTCAAATATTGAACCAATGCCATTCATATTTTTGGAATAACAAGATATAAAATAAAATCTTATTTGACATCTCATTACAAACACTTTGCAATCCCATTGAAAAGCCTTCATTTTCATTCAACTACTACACGACCTTTTCATTCAATAAATGACTTTTGAATTACTTACACAACACTTCATTCAAATTGATTGAACACTATGTCATTAATTTTCTATTGAATAGGAATTTGAAAACGATTACAAAAGAGGAGGAATTTTCAAACAAGTAGGAAATTTCAAATGACTCAAATATTGAACCAATGCCATTCATATTTTTGGAATAACAAGATATAAAATAACATCTTATTTGACATCTCATTACAAACACTTTTCAATCCCATTGAAAAGCCTTCATTTTCATTCAACTACTGCATGACCTTTTCATTCAATAAATGAATTTTGAATTACTTACACAACACTTCATTCAACTTGATTGAACACTATGTCATTAATTTTTTATTGAGTGGGATTTTTAAAATGATTACAAAAGAGGAAGAATTTTCAAATGAGTAGGAAATTTCAAATGACTTAAATATTGAACCAACGTCATTCATATTTTTTGGATAAAATAGTAGAAAATAAAATCTTATATAAATCCCCATTACAAACACTTTGCATTCCGTTAAAAAGCCTTCCTTGTCATCCAACTACTACAAGACCTTTTCATTCAATAAATGAAATTTGAGTTACTTACACAACACTCCATTCAAATTGATTGAACACTATGTCATTAATTTTGTATTGAATAGGAGTTTGAAAACAATTACAAAAGAGGAGGAATTTTCAAACAAGTAGGAAATTTCAAACGACTCAAATATTGAACCAATGCCATTCATATTTTTGGAATAACAAGATATAAAATAAAATCTTATTTGACATCTCATTACAAACACTTTTCAATCCCATTAAAAATCCTTCATTTTCATTCAACTACTACATGACCTTTTCATTCAATAAATGACTTTTGAATTACTTGTACACAACACTTCATTCAAATTGATTGAACACTATGTCATTAATTTTCTATTGAGTGGGATTTTTAAAATGATTCTAAAAGAGGAAAAAATTTCAAATGAGTAGAAAATTTCAAATGACTTAAATATTGAACCAACGTCATTCATATTTTTTTGGATAAAAAAGTAGAAAATAAAATCTTATAGGACACCCCATTACAAACACTTTTCATTCCATTAAAAAGCATTCTTTGTCATTCAACTACTACATGACCTTTTCATTCAATAAATGAAATTTGAATTACTTACACAACATTCCATTCAAATTGATAGAACACTCTGCCATTAATTTTCAATTGAATAGGAATTTGAAAATGATTACAAAAGAGGATTTTTCAAACAAGTAGGAAATTTCAAATGACTCAAATATTGAACCAATGCCATTCATATTTTTGGAATAACAAGATATAAAATAAAATATTTTTGATATCTCATTACAAACACTTTTCAATCCCGTTAAAAAGACTTCATTTTCATTCAACTACTACACGACCTTTTCATTCAATAAATGACTTTTGAATTACTTGTACACAACACTTCATTCAAATTGATTGAACACTATGTCATTAATTTTCTAGATTGAGTGGTATTTTTAAAATGATTACAAAAGAGGAAGAATTTTCATATGAGTAGGAAATTTCAAATGACTTAAATATTGAACCAACGTCATTCATATTTTTTTGGATAAAAAAGTAGAAAATAAAATCATATAGGCACCCCATTACAAACACTTTTCATTCCATTAAAAATTCTTCTTTGTCATTCAACTACTACATGACCTTTTCATTCAATAAATGACATTTGAATTACTTACACAACATTCCATTCAAATTGATAGAACACTCTGCCATTAATTTTTAATTGAATAGAAATTCGAAAACAATTACAAAAGAGGAGGAATTTTCAAACAAGTAGGAAATTTCAAATGACTCAAATATTGAACCAATGCCATTCATATTTTTGGAATAACAAGATATAAAATAAAATCTTTTTGATATCTCATTGCAAACACTTTTCAATCCCATTAAAAATCCTTCATTTTCATTCAACTACTACACGACCTTTTCATTCAATAAATGACTTTTGAATTACTTGTACACAACACTTCATTCAAATTGATTGAACACTATGTCATTAATTTTCTATTGAGTGGGATTTTTAAAATGATTGCAAAAGAGGAAGAATTTTCAAATGACTTAAATATTGAACCAACATCATTCATATTTTTTTGGATAAAAAAGTAGAAAATAAAATCTTATAGGACAACCCATTACAAACACTTTTCATTCCATTAAAAAGCCTTCTTTGTCATTCAACTACTACACGACCTTTTCATTCAATAAATGAAATTTGAATTACTTACACAACATTCCATTCAAATTGATAGAACACTCTGCCATTAATTTTCAATTGAATAGGAATTTGAAAATGATTACAAAAGAGGAGGAATTTTCAAACAAGTAGGAAATTTCAAATAACTCAAATATTGAACCAATGCCATTCATATTTTCGGAATAACAAGATATAAAATAAAATATTATTTGACATCTCATTACAAACACTTTTCAATCCCATTAAAAAGCCTTCATTTTCATTCAACTACTACATGACCTTTTCATTCAATAAATGAATTTTGAATTACTTACACAACACTTCATTCAAATTGATTGAACACTCTATCATTAATTTTCAAATGAGTAGAAATTTTCAAATGAGTAAGAAATTTCAAACGACTTAAATATTGAACAAATGTCATTCATATTATCTGAGTAACACAATAAAAAATAAAATGTTCTACAACACCCCAATACAAACTCTTTTCAATACCAATTAAAAAACCTTCCATATAATTCAACTACTACACAACCTTTTCATTCAAAATGACTTTTCAATTACTTAAACAACACTCCATTCAAATTGATTGATTGAACAGGTGCGTATACATTGAACATTGAATAAGTTGTGCAAGTTTTCCGCACTTAGAATAGACTGAACATTATTACTGTTGATATTTTCTACACTCTTCAAGACTCTAGGAATGCAACGCGTACAGACCTTGTTTTCAATCAATTTTAAAATGCCCGAATTCAGAATTAATACATTGAGCATCACCCAATTCAAAGGAATGTCAAAAAATTACCATTCAATTACTTTCAACAAATTTTAAGCACTTTGAATTAGTTTGTGTTCAGCTGTGATCAAACATTTTGTTTTCTCAATGTAATTAGATTTCTACAATTCATATGATTTATGTCTGAATGCTTCTGGATTTGATTGTGTGTCCTCTTTTTTCATCAACGTTTCGGATCACACTCAGTGAACCATCATCAGGATAGAGAGTTGAAAAAGATGAGAATGGATAAGTTGCAAACCCAGCTTGTATAAAAGAGATGGAAAAGAGAAGAGAAAAAGGTGTTGGGGTGAGGTGCGCAACCCAAGGGAGTTGCTACAAATATAACAAGAAAGAAATCAAATAAGAGGAAACCATTCAAGTATCAGGAACAAAGAGAAAAAGAAGTAATTCAAGAAACGCAAGAAATTATATGAAATAACAAAAATCCAAGGAAGCAAATAATAGGAAACCACTCAAATACTAACAAATTTTTGAGAAGGGAAACACACACAACCAAATAATATGGGATCAACACAAGTAGAAAAGGAAACTGAAAAACAAACTAGATACTTAAAAATAAAGATATGAAAATAAAATCAATAAAATAATACTAGAACAAGCATTAAATATTCTAATTGAAAATATTTAAAACAACCAAATTAAAAACATATGCAATAGAAACGAAATAAACAAAAAAATGAGATGGAATTACAATAATGAAATATTATGTTTGTAAGACTTAATACAAGCAAAAATTAACCAAAAATTATTATAATAAAAACTACCAAATCAATAATTGTGGATCATAAATATATTGAAAAAGAACGAAAATGAAAGGAGAAAAAAGAGAAGAAACCCACCTATAGACTAAAACAAACACGGTAACAAGAATGACCTCACAATTATAAAATAATAATGTTTAAAAGAACCCCAAAATCAAGAAGGAAACAAAATTAGAAACCAAATTGAAAAGAAATCATTATATAAAACAATAAATAAAAATACAATAAAGCTATATAATACAAGACAAAAGTAAATAAATGAACCAAATAAATATAAATAACCAAATAAATGAAGAAATCAAAATAAAACAATAAATAAAAAATAAAGTAAGTAATATAACAATATAATAAGAAGACAAACCTAAATACAGAAATGTGAAATAATATATATATATATATATATATATTAAAACATCAAAAAACTTAACAATATAAATAACCAATTATAATAGAAAATAACAATATAATATTATATGTAATATAATAGAAAATAAAGTAAGTAATATAACAATATAATAGAAAATAAATTGCCCTCAAGTCTTTTCCCCTAACACCAAATAAATGACCAAATAAATGAAGAAAGGAATCAAGGAATGAAAATCAAAATGAAAAATAGTAAAAACAATATAACATACTTTGTTTATTATTATATTGTTATATTACTTACTATTTTACTATTATAACAAAGTTGAATAAATAACAATATATATAACAAAATGAAAAATGTAAAAAATATAATTTTTACTATTTTACTATTATAACAAAATTAAATAAATAACAATGTATTATAAAAACAAAATGTAAAAAATATAACCACCAATATGATTATGTAATAAGTATATAACTAAAACTAAACATTAAAAAAGAACCATAAATAAATAAATAAATAAATAAATAACAATATATATAATAGAAAATAACAATATAATATTATATGTAATATAATAGAAAATAAAGTAAGTAATATAACACAAAATATATATATATATATATATATATATAAACATCAAAATACTTAACAATATAAATAACCAATTAAATCGTGTTATCGGGAAAGAAAAAACCAATAACAGAATTCATCTTAAATCGTTTGATTATTGACTCAGAATTTTTGGGGCGCACCCATCAAAGAAAATAAAAGAGTGGAGAGAATGGTGAAATCCAAATAAAATGTGAGTGTCTTCTATAATTTGCCATCTTCAAAATTAAACATTTGACGGAGGAAATTTGACATTTCTTTATTTTGAATGAAAAGAAAGCTATTTTCGTTAATGGAAACGTTTTTTTCTATTTTATATTAACTCTTTAAATTAGCCATTGGAAGTGATATTTTTGACTTATTTTTTATTTCAATTTTCTTTAAATAATGTGAAAGAATTTTAGCAATCTTATCTAATATTATCTATAATATTTTGGCCATCTCTATAAAAAAATTGTGTCTAACAATATATTTTATTTCAGAATTAGTAAAAGCAAAAAATATATAAAAATATTAAACATTTATAATTCTATTGATCAAATAATTTATATTTATCATCTTTTAGAAGTGATCTTATGAAATTTGTGTCACTGTTTGAGATTTATATATGACTTATTTTGAGACAAAGTATTAAATATATGAAAGAACTTTTTTCTATTTATTTAATTTTTAAAGAAATACACAAAACTCAAGCACTTTTTTGAAAACAAGCCTTTAATTTAAAAAAATCTAGGTGTCAAAGACATTTCCTAAATACAAGGTTTATAATAGCTGATAAGGTAGTAGAGAAGTTCTAACTAAAATATAATTACAAAATTGACATCAATAACAATCTAGAAGGTCCCCTAATCTTGATATGATAATAGGAATTTCAACTTGACCTTAGGCTAGGATAGATAATTCTTGGTGGTTCTCTTAAGGAGGTTTTGAATATTTTATATTCCTCTAATAAAGAATTTCAAAGCATGAACTCAAGGGGTTTTGGCAAGAGGATGATCTTGACTAGATAGATTCATTGAATATCAAATAGACTACTAATTGATTAAGAGGTCATTATGGAAATCATCACTTTCTCAAAGAAGCCAAGGATTAATGGACTTCAAGCCTTCTAGATGCTCTTAATAATAAATATTCCTTATATCTAGATAGGCTACTTAATGGTGAGGAGACTACAGAGTCCTAGTCCTTTCCAAGTTGGTCACCTAGTAACAACTTGTGATAAAATACAATTCCTAATGAGAATTTCTAGGCACCACTCCCTTCTAGAGCTTTGATGATTATTTTAGCATAGAAAGTAATTCTTTGATGATGGATTAAAAGAACTCATAAATGTACCTTGAATTTTTATATATACCCTTTGAAATAACTTTTATTGTCCTAAATTGAGCACACAAGATAATTCTTGGTTGGGTTTGTTTAGCTCTTTATGGGGACAATTTCGTTTGAGAGCTAACTTCTCATTAGTAATGACATCTCATCAAATAATATCATATTGTCCATCCTTCCTTGACTATTTCATTTGTATCTGTAGCTATGTTATTGAATATGCTTTTTATTTCTTCTTTCTCTACATTTTTTTTCTTATAATTCTCAAATTTTCACTATTTTATCCTCTTGCATCCCACACTCCTACACATCACATAGTATAGATACTCTACATTCTGATCAAAATATTTTAGTTTTCTTACTAGGATTAAGAAACCCTCAAAACCTTTAATAATTCATATACTAATGCTTGATAGAATATGTTTAGAATATCATTGATAAGTTAGAGGTATGGATGTTAGAGTACCCCTACTTCTATTTGCTAGCTAGGCACTATAGTTTCAAGGCATTCTACATAGTGAATTATGAAATTCATCATAATATTTGATTTGGTCTAACAATCTAGTTAAGTATTAATCTCTTTTCATAATATGAGTGGTTAGTCGCTTTGATAGTGTATTATTAGTGAGTGGTGCAATGACTATTTGTTCCTTTATTGATAGAATGCAATTTCTAATGAGAATTTCTAGGCACCTCTCCCTTCTAGAGCTTTGATGATTAATTTAGCATAAAGAGTAATGTTTTGATGATGGATTAAAAGAACTCATAAATGTACCTTGATTTTATATATACCTTTCGAAATAACTTTCCTTGTTATAAGTGGCACACAAGATAATTCTTGGTTGGGGTTGTTTAGCTCTATGTGGGGACACTATTGTTTGAGATCTAACTTCTCATTAGTAATGAAATCTCATAAAATAATATCATATTGTCCATCCTTGACCTTTTCAATTGTATCAATAGCTATACTATTGAACATGTTTTCTACTTCTTCTTTCTCTACATTCTTTTCTCTTTCTTATAATTCTATAATTTTCACTATTTTTTCCTTTTGTATCCCACACTCCTATACATCACATAGTATAGATACTCTACATTTTGATCAAAAGGTTTTAGCTTTTTACTAGGATTAATAAACCTTGAAAACCTTTACTAACGTCATATTGATATTTGATAGAATATGTATAGAATATCATTGATAAGTTAGAACTATGAATGAAAGAGCATCCTAATTGTATGCCAGGTAGCTAAAAAAGTTATATTATATAGTTCCCAAGCATTCTTCATAGTGAATTCTTAAATTCATTATAATATTTGATATGGTTTAACAATCTAGTTAAGTATTAATTTTCTTTAATAATAATAAGTGGTTTGTTTCTTTGATTGTGTATTATTATTGAGTGGTGCAATGACTATTTTCCCCTATATTGATAGAGTTTCAATGTTTTCCATATTTAAATAATCTCATATTCAATTACATCCCCTTTTCCATGCTCATTTATACTAATTTTCTCTTATAATCACGGGTTTCTGCAATCCTCATTAACCTTAACATTCTTAGAGGAAACCCTCGTAGAATGCTCTAACTCATCTTCTCTTATAATATCCCTCTTGGTGTGCTCTACTTTTTCTTCCCTCTCCTTCTCCATTGTTTTATGCTAGCTATCCTAAATTTTCTAGAGTTGTTTCAATATATCTCTTTAATTTTTCTATATGACCATTTCAATCTCTTCCACAATATTTCTTAGCTCCCTATTATATCATTTTTGTATGGGTTTTTTGATTTGGTATTTCATTAATCCTTTTATCATCTCATTGATCGTTCTCAACATACCTTTATTAGTTAGGTAAAAGTACAAAGTTGTGTCACACTTTCAACCAACTAAACGGTTCTGAGTGAACTGTTTCTGACTAGAAAGTTTCCAATTGAGAGGGTTTCAGTCGAAATCATGTGACAGTGAGATGGTGTCGATCTAGCGATATGTATTCAATTGGTAGGGTTTCAACTGAAACTATTCCAATTGAATACTGTTCAACTAGAATAAAGGATTTGATAAAATCAAGAAAATAAGGGGGCCCACTCATTTTGCATGTTTGGGAAAAAGTAGTGAGAATGAGTCTTGGTTGGATGAGCAAGGGTTTTAACAATTATAAAAGACAACCCAACAATAGATTCCATAGCATTTTCATTCCTCTTGCTTGGAAAATGTTGTTTGTGGTCATGACGTGTAGAAAAAGCATTTCTATTGTTTTTTAGTGTTGGAAGGATATTGTGACAAATATGGTTAAATAATAAGCACACAACAATGTGGCCATATGATTTGCATTTTTTTGAATAAAATGTGTAGTTTTTGAATTGCAATGTCAATTTTCATTTTTGATAATAAACTATGAATGATATTGTGATTCAGTTTTGGGTATGATTTTCATTGTTGGGTACATGAATCCTTGTAATTGTGATTTGTGGTTTCAAATATGTACGTAAATAAACCCCTATTAATAGTTTTGGGTACATGAAGAAACCCTTATTTATAGTGGGTAAATGAATAAACCTTTATTTACAGTGTGTAGATAAATAAACCCTTATTTAAAATTTTGGGTAAATGAATAAACTCTTATTTACCTTAATTCTTAATTCTTATCCACACATATTTAACCTTGGACCCCATATATATAAGCAAATTGGTTTCTAAGACAAGCAAATTGGTTTGAGTATTTTTGCACTTCATGACTTGATAATTTAAAAATAGGAGCCAACTTAATGGCTAGGAGCCAACTTAATGGCTATAACTACAATATTATTTTCAAAACAATAATGAAGAAAATTATTGAGCTCAACAACTCGCTGCATGTGTGCACAATTTTCAGGTTCACTGATTTATTTTATGGTATTTTTCAATCTTTTTTGTTTTCAGTATAAGCCTCAAGAGATCTCAAACAATTAATTGAGAATTCATTCATTATGGGTTTCTTGTGACAATCTTGAAAGATTCACAATTAACACTTGACTTTAGATTGGGAAGTTAATTAAACCAAGGAAGCAACTCAACCAGTTCTCGCCTAAATAAACTATTGATGGTGCATACACCCCAAGAGTTTCATTACAAAATTTATACACAACAAAAGTTGGACTAGATCTAATAAATGGGATAGTTGTAGCTAATGTAACTGACTCTAGATACAAAACTTGGGAGGGTGAAGGAAAAATGTTCCAACTAAAGCTAGGCAATAGTAATGATGTTTTAGGGTGTCACTTTTTGCCTCATTACCTGTTTATTTATCAACCAATTAGTCCTAGCATAATACTAATTAAGTTGTTTAAGAGGTTCCCCAAACCAAGTGGTATACATTTAATACTAGCGTAAGCAATTCACTTGGCTATGAACAATGATGGTAATGTCTTCAATCAGACACTTACTACTTTTTCCCCTTCTGAACATGTTTTTGTACGTTTCACAGCCGGATATGCCTTGATGGCAGCATGCACCTTCTTTTAAATTTATTCTATACCTTTAGGCTCTATTCCTTTATCAAGGTATTTACTGGACTAAAATTGATACTTGGTTCATCTTCCCTCAACATCTTACAAGAATGGCAGAATGCAATTCCACTAAGTGTAATTAGATAAATGGAAATAAAACATAATCTCAATCTAATTGGAAGTGAAACATAACCAAGACATTGGGATCACTTAAACATCTCATATGTGATACTTAAGTGCTTAGTGATGGAATAGCACATAGCAGTCTCTTCTAGAGCTAATTCAAGTTTTGATAGTTTTGATAGTTTTTTAGCATGCCTCCAAAGCTTAATTTTTTTAATCATTAACCATCTAAAACATACACCCACATTTCTATATTTCAAAAGGGTTAGCAATTATGCTGTAATTTTACCATTCACAAAAAACTAATGACCAAAATCATAATAGAAGTCTTCTCACCTTCATATATGTAGAGACATGACCTCCATATATATATTTTTAGTGTACATCAACATCTTTGCTAAATCCAACAAGTAGACAAGATATCTTCAACATCTATATACTTGGATTTATATAAATATACATAAAAGTAAATTGTTTTAATGGGACAATATTCATTGAATTTTGCAACAATGTCCATAATGATAAATCTAGGTTTATACATGAGTTTCCCCCATTAGCTTATCCTACACCCTCAGTATGGGTTGACTAGCATTGAGTGCATTAACTCCCATATATACTTATTTGACAATACCCTCAATCATCTAAACATTTAAATTTGTAAAATCTTTACCTATGTGTATAGGACAATGATATTTATTATGATTTGCTAATATTTAGCATATTTAATAAAATGGCACCTTGTCTTAAAAACAAAGCATATATATATATATATATATATATATATATATATATATATATATATATATATAGTATATATATATATATATATATATATATATATATATATATATATATATATATATATATATATATATATATATATATATATATGTATGTATGTATGTATGTATATATATATACATATATATATATATATGTATGTGTATATATATGTATGTATGTATGTATGTATATGTATATGTATATGTATGTATGTATGTATAGGACAGTGAGATTTGTTATGATTTGCTAATTAAAAAGCACATAAGAAAATTCCACCTTGTCTTAAAAAAAAAATTTGTTGATATGTATGTATGTATATACATTTGATATATATATGTACATGTATGTGAAATGAAGGGAATAGAGGGGGTGGGCTCCACCATTTAGGAGATGGAACACATAAAGAAAGGGGTTTTAGGACCTTTCCACCTATTTCCTTCAAGTTTCATTCAAGGAAACCTTAGAGATCTCAATCTAGGGATGGAATGAGGGAAAGAGATCTACAATAAGGTGTACCAAGGCATGATTAAAGACAATAAAGGGGCTTCACCACCAAGCAAAGGCTTGGAAAGACAAGTAATGAAAGGATCATGCAAAACTTAATGATATGATCTAGAAAATGAACTTAAATTAGAATACCCATCTAGAGGTAAACAAAGGTACACCTGAAAAATTGGGGAGACTTGAAACAAATTTTGAATTCTTGAAAATATTAAATTTAAAGCACACTAAGTATCATACGTCAATAGGGTGATTTAGTCCTAGTTTTGCGTTTCAGGCTGAAACTGGAATTTGTAACTGCTAAACTAGGATCTACAGAAAATGCTTGAAATCTGGTATACTCTGACTCATATGCCACAAATGGTGATTTAGTCCCCATATTAGGGTTGATCTAAAACTCTGATATATCCTCTGGTGTTCTTCTTTAGCTTCTCTCTTGTCAAATTTCTAAGTCTAAAACATTGAATTGGAACCTATATGTGACTTTCTGTGATCTTGCAATGTAGATGATGACTTTGATAACTTTGAAACTTTGAAAACTTCTCTCCAATATTTCTCTTTAATAAATATTCAACCTAAATCTGCAAATCACATATCAAAGAGAGAGAAAATTGTTTTTTTGTTAGTGGATAAAGGCTTTCCTTGGTCAAACTTGGTTTTGGTAATCAAACCTTGAAATGAAATGAAATAGAAAGAAAGAATGATGAATGAAAAAATATGCAATGTTGCAACTCACCAAACCCTTGAACAAAAGGCTACAATATTGTATGCAATGGCTAGCACAAATGTGGATGTTGAATCTTGATTGTATGTTATGGATCTTGACATGAATTCTTGCTTGAATAATAAGAACCTACATCACAAATGTTAGCTCAAAAATAAACATGATGCATGATGACTTTGAAGTGATGCTTGAATCTTGAATAATGCTCCAAAATGCTTGATAATCACTCTTGAATTCTCTTGAATGCTCTTGAATTGCTAGAATGCTTGAATGCTTAGATCACACTTTCTCATGAAAATTGCTAGGAGAAAATATGTGAAATAACCTTGTATTTATACTTGTTTATGCCAAATTTCCCAAAATTACAACACGACAAGCTAACATCAGTTTTAAACTAATTAAAAATTGATTTTAAAGTCATTAAAACCCTTCATAAATGCAACTCATGTGAGCTCCAGTTGCAATGTTAGATATTTTTAATGCCAATGCAATTGGAAATTTGGTAGATAATTTGCAAGATCGCTAAAATTTAATGACCTTGTAAATTTTTTAATTTTTGCATTGTGACTTGCAGGGGCATTGAATTTTAGTACTCTTGCATGTGTAAAAATTTTCTAACTCCCAAAAACTGAATTTTCACAACTTAGTCTAAAAAATGAATTTTACAAAAGGGTATGTGCAGGATCATCATGGAAAAAATAGGCCCTTAAGTGGGAAAAAAAATAGAAAAATTAGAGGTAGGCAACTTGACGTAAAAATTCGAATAAGTTATCTATATTATTTCAAAAATATGTAAGAATAGAATCTAAAGCAAATTGAATGTAGTTTCTAAACTACTAGGTTTGTTTTAAAAAAAAAGAAATCTAGTTGGTGAAAATTTAAAATTTCAATGTAGTAGTACTTAAATTTCAGGGAAAAAATAAGAAGTAGGCATCTGTCTAACCATCCTAACCACAGTAAAATGATAATATTTTAGATATAAGTAGAGGAATCATGTCCCAATGTGATGCATATTTTTTTGTAATTTTTTTCCAAGTAAATAATTAATTATGATTTTTTTATTACAACTTTTAAAAAATATAAAAAACACGTATGTCTGACCACCTTAACTTGGTCAAAACTTCATTAAATTCATGTTTTTTTTAATCCTATAGTATCTAAAGCATAGAATGTGAGGCATATTTTGGATTCAAAAAATGTGATACCGTTTGAAAGCTATAGATGTTTTTCAATCAATCTATCGATCAGGACTTTAATTGCAATTTGAATAGAAAATGAATAATAATTACTTATTAAATGTACAAAGTAAAGCATAATTTATATTGGTGGAAAGATGAGAATCTCCTTTAAAAACCCTTTTCGTTTCATCAATTTTGGGTAAAAAAAAGTTCTTCAGCCACATACCCATCATATTGCCACTTTTTGGCCCATCATGATCCTACACATACCCAAAAATGAAAAAGGGGTAATGCTTAGAATGACTTTCCAAGGCTGAGGGACCACACACGAAGACCAGTGCAATTTTACCTCATCTTGCATGCTTAGAGTGCACAGGTTACAATACATACAAGTTTCATAGGGGTTATCACATGAATTAAGCTCAACCGAATTCGAGGATAAGAAATACCCCATCATGATAAACTCCCTAGTGTGTATGGTGTAGGTATGATTCCATAAAGATAAGGCAAAATATCAAGATGATTTCATAAAGATAAGGAAAAATATCAAGCCACTTGAGATGTGTCAAGATGTCATTTCACCAAGACTCAAAGTTATCCTTTTCTAGGATGAATAGAAAAACCCATGATACTTCATCAAATTAAAAAATTATAGATTGATAACCTCAATGAATGTAAAGAATATCAAATGAAGTCATTTTACATAAATAGATCTCCTTTCTAGGTGCTAAAATTTCTAAGAAATTGACAAAAGTGTGAAATTAAAAAATTGAATAAAATATACTTGGGGAAAATTTTAGAAAAAGTATGAATGGATCTGAAGAGATCTAAAATACTTTTACAATGCCAAAAGAATCACAACAATAGGAGATAAAGGAAAAAATTATGAGATCAGAAGTAGAAAATGACATGATTTGAATTTGACTATAAGTAAAATAAATCAACAAAATATGATTATGATACTTGCACCAATGGAAAGTTCTTGAAACTAGCTTTATGATAATATCTTATTTTCCCAATTTCAAGATTGTATTCCTAAATAAGGATATTTAGCTAGTCAATAGCTAGTAGACATGAGCCTTCTAATTTGATTTCTAAAAAATTACCCATTGCATGCAAAAACTAATAGATACCCACAAAAAATTTGATGCTTCTAACAAAACCAAAATATAATTTTTAATTCCAAAAAGCAAAACATGCGATTTGGTAAAACAAATCACCTATAGGAAAATGACCACATTGTGCTATTTTGATAGAACTTTTTACACGATTTCCTCACTATCTAGAAAATCTAATAGATACTTAGATGATTTTTGGTGATTGTGAACAAAACCTAGAAATTGTTTTTCTCTAAAATATACCGAGAAAAAGATATTGTCTAAAATTTCTTGGATCTCTTAGAATTTGAATAGGTAGTCATAGATTTGGAGCTTTGATACCATGTTGGAGTTAATAGTGAACCCCACAACTTCCAAAAATCACCTACAAATAAAGTGCTTATCACAAATGATAGATCAAAGCAACTAACTTTCTATGCAACCAAGAGAGAATGATTGAATCCAAATGAGCATTTGATATTGAGATTAACCTATAATTGTATTGTCAATTGAATGGAATTCCTAGATTGTAATATAGTATAATAATGAATTCTTATAAAAGTAAAATTGCAAACCCCGGATGATGATTTGATTATATTATGACAAGTGTCATAATCCTATAAAGTGAGACAACTTGCCCTATAAATAGCCCAATCTAATAATAAAAAACACTCCTAAGTTTAGCTTAAGTAATTAAAGTAATACAAAACCTAGTAATTAATTAATGATTAATTAATTATCAAGTGATGTCCTAATTACTCCAACATAAATAATCATGAGTAAGCTAATATTCTTATTATTATGGGATATGAAATGATCAATAATTACCATATCATCACTCCAATATTTTTATAGAGTTTTAATTAAGGTTATTGAATTAAAATCTTAAAGGGTATTAGTAAAATGACATATTTCAATTTTCTTAGATGTTACATATGAGGTATAAATCTCCATATAAGATAAATCTAATATTTTTAAAAATACCATACACCTTTAATGATCTCATAACATAAATTAATTAGTCTTTAGATAAACCATCCCTTATAACTAGTAAAAAATTTAAGTAAGAAAATAAATAGCATGTTGCCAACACTAAATAATATTATACAACCAACTTAATATAAGTATAAAAAAAATAGGTTATATTTCATTTTTTTCTTAAAATATGCTAACCCTACCCACACATTCTTCCCCTTGGTTCAAGCATTTCTCATGGAAATAATAATAGTTTTCAAGCACATTTTACTTAACAATAACTAAGACTTAATAGTTTGTAAGAAAATTAAGGAAAACAGGTATATAAATAAGATAGAACTAAAATATTTGGGTTATACCAATGTTAGGATGGAGTATACTAGAACAAGAACCTCTTCATTAGCTCCAAATTGAGCAAACGTAGTCAATATGATAATTTTCATTTTCATGAAAGTTTCCAAAATATTTTAACAAGTCTATTTGGATAACCCTTTCTATTAGAAATTTTGGCAAAAAAATCTCATGCCTTGACTAATATTTTTATTCTCACATGAATTCTTCCCCTATAGAGGGAATCTAGAGAGAGAAAATTCCAATAAATGAAGCATATAATGGTTGTGAATTCATTTTTTTTAAATTGTAAGAGATTATTTGGATTCATAGCTATGCTACTACTTCTTTTCTTCTTTACTTTCTTATTGAATTGGGTTAACATCTCCCTTAAATCCTTCCTTGTTCATTTTTACCCTTCCAAAAATTCCCTCTAAATTATCACAATCACATGAATGATATATTACTCCATCCAATGTTTTAGTTTTTCAATCTATCTAGTGTGAACAATTAGAAAATTATGGGGGATACCATTCCTCATAAATGACACAACAACATCCTTCCTTCCCAAAGAAATACCACTAGTGAATGGTCAGTTTCCTACCACAGGACAAGGGTTTAATCTCACAAGTTTCTCTCATATTTCCACTCTTAGTTTTAGTAGCTCCCTTGACCCCCTTTTCCCCTCTTTTTCTTATTTTCTCTTATTTTCTATCTTTATCTTCTTTTATTTCATTTCTAATTTCTTTGTTATTTGTGATGTATATATCTATATCTATATCTATATCTATATCTATATCTATATCTATATCTATATCTATATCTATATCTATGTGTGTGTGTGCAATCTACGTTATTAGAATGATAGGTCGATGGAATCAATCCCTATGACTATGATAATCAACACTTTTCCAACAAGACCTAATGGATCAACCAGACTTCTACATGTGGTTTTCTATAGAATATCTAGGAGACTAAAAGGAATAATTAATGATCCAACAAATCATAGTGACTACCTAGGGGTCATCATTGCAACATAAATATTAGAAAAGTACTTACAACTAATTAATTCTTCTAATTGTAACTCAAAATTTTAGTATATTAAAACAAGGTTGTTTGACATTAGAATCAATCTCAAGGAAAATTTGTATCTAGTTTTGCATTATTTTCACCCTTGTACTTACAAGGCCATTCAATATTCTCCCACACATTTCATAGTGAGAGCATTAGTATCCAATTAGTCAAATTGATAGCACACATTTAAATACACCTTGTCATCAATGAAAACTAAATACATTTAGGTTATAACAATTTTAATTTACTCATCAAGTGTGGCCATTCAACATGAGAAATTAATTATTAGAAGTATTAAACTAATGAGGGCACAGCCCGAGACTTAGAAAATAACCCACAAACAAGAGAAATTTTATTATTCAAAAAATGGAGCTTCTTACATGCAGAGGATCTCAAATCCCCAAGTTCTACAACACATGCAAGTTACAGACAGCTACAAAATAACCCCTTTCGCAATATGCAAGCTTGTCCCCAAAAAGTTACCCAAAAATTAGAAACCCACCTATAAATAGAACTCCTCACTAGTTTGGAGCCAAAACAACATTCAAATTTGAGTTTAGGTGGTTTGGTGCCGAAAATTTACAACATGAAGTTCAAATTTCAAAAGAGCATTTGCAATTGTATCTTCTAGAAAGTGCGCCAACTTCCCGGGGCCATAACTTTTGATCTTGGACTCTGATTCACAAACCATTTGAACCGTTAGAAAGGTCTCGAAGTCAATAACATGTTCAAAAATGTCTATTTCAATTTCGGCAAGTTTTGGGGCCATTCTGGGAACTCTAAGTGCCTCAAATCTAACTCAGAAGATTTTTCAGGTGCAAATCTAGGAAACTAAAACTGTAATATCTTTCAACCCAGGAACAGAAAATAAAAACCGTAAATTGGGAATTTCGTTATGACGAAAAGGGTATCCAAAAATGTAAAAACATCTAAAATTTGAGAAACTTGAAATTTAACTATTTTTGGGTGATGCAAGATTGCCCTTACACCACTAGATGCTCCTGCATCAGACACCCAGGGTAATTTGAGAGGTGACCTCATCACGTCTCAAATGGTGGAGGAAAACCCAAATGGTCAACCTTTTCCTTAGGCAATCAGGATGAATCTTCAACTGGCCTTCCTTTCCATTTCACTAGATATTCTTCATATTGTGTGTTCTTGGTACTCCTTCCCACATGACTATCCAAGCTTTCTTCAATCTCCTCCTTTTCTGAAGTAGGTGCTGGAATCCCACACTGTTCCATCGTTGGTACTTCCTCTGCGCCACCTTCATGATACTCTGTCAAATCTGAAATGTTGAACATAGGGGAAATGTTGAATCCATCCAACAACTCTACCTCATATGCATTCCATGAATCATGCCTCTTCAAAATTTTACAGGGGCCAAACTTCTTCATCTTCAATTTGTTATATGTTCCCACTAGAATCCTTTCTTTCCTCAAGTGGACCATCACTTCATCACCAATATGAAACTCCTTTTACCTCCTCTTCTAATCTACCTTAGCCTTATACTGCATATTCATCTTGTTAATATGTTCTCTTACCTTCTCATGTATATCTTTGATGTGTTCTGCAAAATCTTCAGCTTCAGCACTTATTTTCTTCTCTTGGTCCATCTTCCTCAATTCTGGAGCTATTCTGGAGCTACTTCCATACACAATTTGGAATGGTGATCTACCAGTGCTTCTATTTACAGAACTGTTGTAAGAAAATTCTGCCTGGGGTAAGATCAAGTACCATCCCTTGGGTTTATCTCCTACCAAACATCTCAGTAGGTTACCCAGACTCTTGTTAACAACCTCTGTTTTCCCATCTATTTTTGGATGGTGTGTAGAACTAAACTTCAACTCTGTCTTCAGCGTCTTCCACAAGGTCCTCCAAAAGTACCCCACAAATTTGGTGTCACGATCTGAAACAATACTCTTTGGAAGACCATGTAGCCTCACCACCTCTTTGAAGAACAAGTCAACAATATGGACTGCATCATGGGTCTTCTGACATGGAATAAAATGTGCCATCTTCAAAAACCTATCAACCACCACAAAGACTGAATTATTCCCTCATTGTGTCCTTGGAAAACCAAGAACAAAGTCCATACTTATATCCTCCCATGGCCTCTTTGGTACAGGTAAGGGCTGATATAATAAGCCTGTATTCTAGCTCACTCCTTTAGCCATCTGACATACCATGGAGCTTTTTACAAACTTTTTCACATCCTGTGACAAATAAGGACAATAATAATGCTCACTAATAATGGCAATGGTCTTATCCCGACCAAAATGTCCTGCCATTCCTCCACTATGCTTCTCCTTTATCAGGTTCTCCCTCATGGAACTCCTTGGGATACACAATTGACTTCCCTTAAATAACATGCCATCCTAGATTATAAAATTCGGCCACCTTGTCCTGTCCATTGTAATAGGTTCCTTGCAAGCTTTCCAAGCCTCTGCAAAATCAGGATCTTCAGCATATAGTGTCTTGAGTTCATTGAACCAACCACTTCAATCTGCATCTTTGTTATCAATGTATGCCTCCTACTTAAGGCATCTACAACCCTATTTGACTTCCCACTCATATGTTTTAAAACAAAGGTATAACTCTGCAAAAACTCTACCCATTTCATATGTCTTTGATTTAACTTTCCCTGACTATTTAGGTACTGCAAGGCCTGATGATTAGTATATAGAACAAATTATTCTAGCAACAAATAATGTCTCCATTTCTATAATGCTTGAACTATTGCATAAAATTCCTGATCATATACAGATTACTTTCTCTTGGCATCATTTAACTTTTCACTGAAATAGGAAATGGGCTTACCTTCTTGGCTCAACCCTACTCCAATGGCACAACCACTGGAATCACAATCCACCTGAAACACCTTGTTGAAATCTGGGAGGACTAGAACAGGTTGCTCTGTCACCTTCTGCTTCAACAGTTCAAAACTTTTAGCTACTTCAGTGCTCCACTTGAATTCTTTTCTATCCCCTCTCATTGTTTTAGTCAGGGGTCCACAAATACTATTGAAGTTTCTAATGAACTTTCTATAAAAACTAGCCAAACCATGGAAAGATCTCACCTCGGTAGCAGTTCTTGGGGTAGGCCATTCCAGAATAGCCTTCACCTTCTCTGGGTCCATCTTAAGACCTTCTGCTGAGACAACAAACCCCAAGTACACTAACTCCTCTTCACAAAATTGCACTTCTTCAGATTAATCAATAGTTTCTCTTCTCTTAACTTCTCAAAGACTCTTCGAATATGCATCAGATGCTCATCTAAATACATAATAACAAAACTTTGAAATTCTTTTAGTACCTGGATTCATAGGCCACATGAATGTTTTAGGTGCATTAGGTTTAGCCCAAAGGCATGACCTAACCGCACGGTGTAAAGGAATTCTTCCATTCATCTCCCTCTAGAATCGGAATCGGTGATGTATCCCACTCTTCCGGGTCAATCTTTGTGGAAATCTTGAGCTCCATCAAACATAATCCATCGAGGGTAATCCATCCTTGGCGGAAATCTATACTTGATTGTTATCTTGTTTATGAGAAGCTTGATACATACACATCCTCCACTCCCCATCCTTATTTTTAGTTGCTAGTATTGCTAGATGCATGGACTCAAACTCTCCCATATCAAGCCCTTTCTCAATAGCTCTTGAACTTGTCTGTTCAACTCCTCATTTTCTGTTGGAGTCATTCTATGCGCTGCCTTATTTGGAAAACTGGCTCCAGGAATCAAGTCAATCTGATGGTGATCTTCGCTATTGGTGGTAAACCCTCGGGTACATTATCAGAAACAATATCCTAAAACTCATCCAACATCCCAAAAACTTCTTCTAGAACCTTCTCACTATCCTTCTTACTCACTCTAGGACTCAATGCATAACACACATGCTCATCCTTCATACCTTCTAAAAATTTCATTTCCATCTACGCTAACAAATTCTAGCACTCATACCTTTTCTTAGGGTCTCCTTGGGGTTTCAACTTGTGACGAACCCCATCCTTTTGTCAAGAGGCTTAAGTGTTTGCATGGACATCATGCCATAGCACATACCTTCAAGACTACCGGCCTCCCCAACAACATGTGACGGCCCGACATCCATGGGGATGATATCCGCAGTACTATCATGAAGCTCCTGATCTTGTAGCGAACTTTACTAGGCACTGCTCATTGACCAAAACTTTGTGGTCTTTCTGCAACCAGGCAATCCGATATGGATGCGGGTGCCTTTCCCTCTTCAGCTTCAACATTGTGACCATCTCTTCTGATACTAGATTATCGGTGCTCCCACTGTCAATAATGACATCACAACATTTTCTTCACACTTGCACCTTGTGTGAAATAGATTCTTTCTATTTTGGTTCCTTTTCTTCAGTCACTAGGGCTCTCCTAATCTGGGGCCCTTTCCCATTGAACCTGTTCTGATGCCTCCCATGCGCCCCTTCCACTTGGCCTTTTGTCTATTGGTGGACACCGGCTTTCGATGTCCTTCCACCACAGGGAAACACATTCCTTTGAAACCACCTCTTCTAATCCTTGTCCATATCTCCTCGCCTCTACCTCTTTGATCACCCTATTTTGATCACGAGTTAGTAGAAGTTGTCATTCCTTTGGTTTCCAGGGTTGGTACCCACATCTTCACTTTTCTTTCATCATCATTTTAGCTTTTTGATTCTTCCATTGCCCCTTTTGCTTTGACCTCCTTGTCCTTTTTTGCTTGCCATCAAATCTTTTGTTCAGCTTCTCTTCCACCTTTAGAGCAAACTGATACACATCCTCAATGGTGGTCATTCTGACTAGGCTTAACTCCTCCTAAATGCTTGGTCGTAACCCATTAAGATATCCGGCTACCTTCTCCTTATTGGCCTCTGTGTGACCCATTATGGTGATTATCTTGTGAAAATCTTTAGTATATTCTTTCACAGAGACCGCTTCCTTGCTTCAACCCTTGCAATTTCTTCAATGATCTAACTCTCAGAGGTCCACTGTATGAACTGCTTCTTTAGTTTCTCTACCACGCAATCCCATCTGGTGATATTTCCTTTTCCTTTTCAATTTCTTTCCAACTAGACCTCTTTCCACCAAGTACTAGCATGGCCCTTCAACTTCATTTTCATAAACTTAACCCGATCTGGGTCCTCTATTTCTTCATACTCAAAATATTCTTCTAACTCATTGATCCAGTCGATCAACTCTTCCGGAATAACTGGGGACTTATGCTCTGGGTCTTTTCCTGATCTTCAAAATGGCCCTTATTAGTTGCATTTGTTCTTGATCAATTGCTTCTTCTTCCTCTTCTACATCTGAACCTTCTTCCTCTCCTTCATCCTCACTTTCCTCCCTCGGGTTTAACCCTCTTCTCAACTGCTCTTGTAACGCATCAATCTGTCTTTGGAGGGCTGCTAGTGCATCTCTTCCACTAGCATTTATTCCACCTTGACCACCTCCAGCACCACCACACCTACTAGGCACCGCTCTTGAGGCATCTTTCTTGACCTCGACCCACAACCACAGTCCTGGTGTGAACTACCTCACGATCAGTGATCTGTCCACATGCTCAAGAAAACCTACTCTGATACCACTTGATGAGGGCATAGCCCAAGACTTAAAAAATAACCCACAAATCAGAGAAATTTTATTATTCAAAAATGGAGCTTCTTACATGCAGAGGATCTCAAATCCCCAAGTTCTACAACACATGCAAGTTACAGACAGCTACAGAATAACCCCTTTCGCAATATGCGAGCTTGTCCCCAAAAAGTTACCCAAAAATTAGAAACCCACCCATAAATAGAGCTCCTCAATAGTTTGGAGCCAAAACAACATTCAAATTTGAGTTTAGGTGGTTTGGCACCGAAAATTTACAACATGAAGTTCAAATTTCAAAAGAGCATTTGCAATTGTATCTTCTAGAAAGTGCGCCAACTTCCCGGGGCCATAACTTTTGATCCGGGACTCTGATTCGCAAACCGTTTGAACCGTTGGAAAGGTCTCGAAGTCAATAACGCGTTTGAAATTTGCTATGCCAATTTCAAAAAAGTTTGGGGCCATTCCAGGAAATCTAAGTGCCTCAAATCTAACTCAGAAGATTTTCAGGTGCAAATCTGGGAAACTAAAACTGCAATATCTTTCAACCCAGGAACCGAAAATAAAAACCATAAATTGGAAATTTTGTTATGATGAAAAGGGTATCCAAAAATGTAAAAACATCTAAAAGACGAGAAACTTGAAATTTAACTATTTTTGGGTGATGCAAGATTACCCTTACACCACTGGATGCTCCTGCATCATAAACCATAACATTTACCATTGAATTATCATTAACATTCAAAATCATCAAGTATGATTAATGTTCAAACAATAAGGTTCCCACATTTGTACAAATTATATCGAGACACCAAGAATTTAGCAAAAAGGAAAATATGGAGTTTATGGGGATGTGACATTAAGCATTGCACTAGATTTATAGTAGTAGTAGCAAACTAGTGGCATGCAAGGACTATGAAAATTGGAAACATAACTACAAACGATGTTTCCACTATTTATTTTATAGTTGATATATCTTTTGTAATACATAGATTCATGATATCACATTTAAATTCATTATTGTTTAGATATATTAGGATCTCATGGTCCTTTACAATTATCTTGATTTTTTTTATAGAAACTACATAATTTTTTAATGATTATAATTACACTCTATGGTTCATTAATAGGATGATAGAAGCAAATACATGTGAATATTTCATATTTCAATCTATTTATAGTGTTTAAAAGATCAAAAGGTAAATTTTCTAGCAGATGTGGAGAGATTAAAATTAAAAGTATCTCTGGATGTTACCTAAGTGAGATCATGGATTGTAATTTAATGATAAAAAAAATGATGTTAAAAACTAATATACACTTTTTATTGAAATAACTTTAAAGACAATAGCAAGTTTATATAGCTTATTTGGATATTCATGAATTGTTATCAACTCAATGGTCAAACCTCATCTTCCTCAAGAATTTGTAGGAAATTTATACTTATAGCCCATGGAAAGGTCATTTCCAAATAACTATAGGAGAAACCATTTTTGAGATTATGAAGAAGTTGGATAAAGTTGTGCAGAGATTGAAGAATGATTATTAAAAGTTGAGAATGGTTGAGTTGGAGTTACATGATGGAGTAGGGGAGAGGGGCCTATAGTGGAGCGGACTCTAATAGTGGGGATAGAAGTAGTCCTTAATGGGCCTCATAGTGGAGCATCTTAATATCCAGTTGCAAAACATTTTTTATCCATGAAGTACACAAACTGACAAATCATGTGATGCCACATTGGCGCACCAATAAAACATGACTTAGTACACCACTATCGGTCTCACCTATTTTTTTAGCCTTTTTTAATACCTTAACAAAAAGCATGCTGATGTTGCATCATATTTGATGATGTGACTCTAAATTTTTTTTTTTAAGCAAGCGAGTTGCCAAATAAACTACTATACAAAATTGGGACTGATTTGAAATTCCATGTAGGATTTTGAGAAACATGAAGTTAGGGTGCTCCACGATGGGACCCTCTCCCTAGTGTGTGGAGAATTATTTTTTATCAACTTGGTCACATATGGGATTTAGGGAATTGAATTTAGGATTGGGAATGAATTCAATGAATGGAGGTCTTATGGTAGAAGAATGTTAACATATTTATTATTATACATTTTTCTATTTTATTTTTTTTATTAGAGATGGTGTTTTCTTTTGACATATTTACAAAAGCAATTCAAAACCTTTTGTAATTATTACATCAAATAGATTATATAATGGAAATAAGACACAAAGTTTCATGTCATTATGGTGTACATAAGATCTAACATATATTTAAAAAAAATAAAACTATTAAATTAAAAATATAACCAACATAATTGAATATATAAATAAACATACAAATATAAAACAAAACAATAAATATTTTTATTTTACTTTGTTAATAATAAAAATAAATATATTATTAAATAATTTTTATCTAGTCTAAAAATTATTATTTATTTTTTAAATATAAAGAAGTAAAATTTTAAAATATATAAACATATAAAATAAAACTATTAAAAAAATAATATATTATTCAAAGTAAATAAAAAAATAAAAAAATAAAAAAATATTGAAATGATGAATTATCACTTTTCAAAAATAATTAAATTTTATATGTGAAATTATAATAATTATTTCAATAAAAATAAAGTAAAAAACAAAAATAAAAATAATAATTCTAAAATAAAATAAATTATTTTTTAAATAAATAAAATAACTAATTACAATTACGTATTTTACACATTAAACAAATAAAATCTCTGAAAAATGTCTAACTTTATGTTTTTCTTAAAAATTAAACCAATAAATTAAAAAAAAATCATCTAAATTAAAATCTGTGAAATTTCTTAGATTTCTTATTTATATTTAACCAAATAAATATATTAACTTGTTCTCTATTAACTCTTTTGTTTTCTTTTCAACTTACCTCTATTAAAGTGGCTAACTTTATCAGTCAAAGTAAGATTTATTGTATTCTCTTGCGCCCGAAAAATTCTCCCTCAATAATCATGCTTTAATTGTCCATCACAAAGTAAATAATTAATTATGAATTTTTTATTAGAAATTTTAAAAAACATAAAAACTCATATGTTTGACCACCTTAACTTTGTCAAAACTTCATGAAATTTGAATTTTTTTAAAAATCCTATAGTATGTGAAGCATAGAATGTGACGCATGATTTGGATTCAAAAAATGTGATACTGTTTGAAAGCTATAGATGTTTTTCAATCAGCCTATCAATTAGGACTTTAGTCATAATACAAATAGAAAATGAATAATAATAATTTATTAAATTCAAAATAAAGTATAATTTATATTGGTGGAAAGCTGGGAATCTCCTTTAGAAACCCTTTTCATTTCATCAATTTTGGGTAAAAAAAAGTCGTCAGTGACATACCCTACACATACCCATTATATCACCACCTTTTGGCCCATCATGATCCTGCACATACCCAAGTGCAAGACCGGTTGTGGAAATTGCACAAAAATTTTCGCTGCAAAACTCAATTTTAAGTTAGTTTCAAAAAATTGAAAGAAGCTACAACGACAAGAAGAATGGTCCAAAAAAAATCGATGATTCAAAATAAAAATATGGTAAAGAGGTGACTATATGTCCCCTCCTGAGTTTTCCCCTAGCTAGGTGGGGTAAATTCAAGAGAAACTAGGGAGCCACAAACTCTAGGAAAATTGGGCCCCGTGGGGCCTATATACCTAGGTGGGCCTCAAGAAGGTTCATTTGCACTATTCATCATGAGGATTTTGTTGAAATTTGAGAGAGGAAAGTCATCAAAATGTTGAGAAGGTGAGGTTACAAGGATTTGACGTTGGACCAGCTATGTACGAACATTGTTGAGGGCATTGAAATTGACCAGCTAGGCCCCAAAACTGCTTCGTTAGTGATTTTTAAGTAATTTTTTGCAAGGTTTTGAATTTCAAGGTGCGCAAGCATCCTAGGTAGACGCACACATCTTTGGTGCATGCTAGCATCTAGGATGGGCACTGGCATCTCAAGGATGTGCTGGCGTCCAAGGGGCATGCTATCATCTCAATGCCATTAATGGTGGTTGGGACGCCTACGCAGCGCACAAATGTCTACATGACGCGCATGCATCCTCAAATACTTTTTACTTAGAATTTTTTTTAACTTGTTGTGTATTGATACATATTTAATTTTTCTTTTGCATGACTACCCAGAGATGAAGGAGCATCCCAGAGGGTGGGTACCTCACCTATTACGAGATCAGAGGGACCATTTGACTGATGATTAGGTCTCCCTTTTACATTGGGTTTGGCTCTTGCATGTATACATCATGCCAGAGATGCTCTATCACGACTGCATGTTGATGGAATTGATGGAGTGATGGGATGCTACAACCTTTAGTTTCTAGTTGCCTAATGGGGAGATGACTATTACATTGGATGATTTCTACCGCATCCTTTGGCTCCCCATTTGTGGTCAGCAGGTGTTGATTGATGATTCTCGCTCACAAAAGGAATGATTAGATGGAGTCTAATACTATTCTAGGAACATTTACACCTAGTTTTTTGACCAGGCCCATAGCACTTCCCCTCTGATACATCATGTCCTAGTGGTTACTGTCGCCATGAGGGTCATCATTGATGTGCAATGCTCCCACTTGCACGAGGGCCTCATCCACACCATTAAGGCAATGGTGGAGAAACATACCATCTTCTCTTGGGGGCACAACATGCTAGCACATCTATACCAAGAGCTTGACTAGTACATCAATTATGAGTACCATAGCCTCACATCATGCACACTTCTTCAGGTGTGGGATTTCACCCACATTACTTGCACGAGGCCAGAGGGATATCTACTAGTGTAGAACTATGTTGTCCTAATGGCTCACTGGTACCAGCTAACACGACATTGGAGGCACGATGAACAAGAATTCTAACAGCTATAATTTGACACACTGACTCCAAACTGTGTTAGATGGAGACCCTACTAAGCCTTTCAGTGGGTGGATGACCATAGGTTCCTCTAGAACCTATAGTGCAACTGATTCATACTCGGTCGCATTGATTTTCTTATTATGGCATACTACTAGAGTTGGGTTATGCAGCAACATAGAAGGATTCAAACCATTCCCTCTCCTATTTCGACATACACCCGAGCTATACAGAGTGTATTTAGGCTAGAGGACTACTCACGCCCTACCCTAGAGGATTTGGATCTCTCAGATAATGACACCGATGATGTAGATCTGTTGTTGATGGGCACCTTAGACAACATCAGCGTGGACCAAGCCTTTCCAGCATGGTAGGTAGCAAACCGTCCTACCCAAATTTTCCTAGAGGGGATCCTGGCTTGCAAGGGGACATGCCACCACAGCCACCTAGGCCAAGGTAGAGGTGCAGAGGTAGCAGTGGTGAGGAGGAGCAGGAGTAGAAGGCCAAGGTGACGTCGCTGAGATCCTAGAGGCACTGGAGGATATCATCTCCTCTAGCAACTACACCTATTTCATTGGCCCCACCAACCCTTGCCACATCTGGAGTGTCTCTTGACACCAACGATGCAGGACCAAGTGCACCTCCTCCCCCTGACCCATTTTGGTGGCTAGGGGAACTAGGTATGATAGTTATTTATGTTATTTTATTTCAGTATTTCCAACTTTTATCTCATGTATATTCATATCATGTTTCAATTTTATACACCACATGATACTGATGTACCTCTACTTCTATGGTTGTAGTGGATACTCAAGGATGGACTAGATTCTTTGCCCAGTGCATATCAAAGGTGGCCCTTGTTTTTTCCATCCAGGAGATAGTCCTAGACACATACCAACCAGCTTCAATGGGATGCCATGTCCACCTCTTCAAGTAGATAGTGCACATGAGGACTGTGTATGAGGAAGCATAAGCAGAGGTGATGCAGAGGACTATCTATGTCACTACAATCTAGGGGCAGTGTGACCAACTATCGAGGGAACTATGAACAACACTTGTAGAGTGAGAAACAATCATGATGAGGGTTGATGTCATCAAGCAAGAACATGACACCCTTCAGAGTTGTCTTGATGACCTTGCAAGTCAGCCAATAGCTGTGATCTCAACAAGTGATTAGTTGTTGATTCATGCACAAATGTAGATATTCTCTCTTGAGAGAGAGATCAAGGGGATGCATGTAGCCCTATTTGGATCACACTCGCACCGCTCCAGATCTATCTCCATTTTTCAACTCCTTCCCAGGCCACAATCATAGCTAGATCTTGAGGGTTCTAGGATCCACATGTCATAGCCATAAAGGGCTCCATTCTGTACATCAGTTTTGTAGTTATGGCATAGATTTGTAGATCTTTTTGTATAGAAATTGATACACATATTTAGTAGCCACTCATTTTTTTATGATAGTGGCCCGATACATGTACATGACTTTTGGTATATACATATATATGAGATATTGGTTCCAACATTATGGAATTGTGTACTTTGATGTGTATGCTTCCTTATTTTCATGTAAGTTAGTGATATGGATGTTATGTGTGTATATCGACATGTATGTTTACATTAGATGCTATCATGATTTAATGAACACGCATGGAAGCATGTTAATTAAATACATTAATGATCTAATTGCCTTAAAATATATAATGTAATGCATGGATACACAACATAGTAGGATACATGTATGTATGACACACACACACAATCATAACATAAATTTTTTTCATAATGTGTTAATGAATAATGTCAACATATTCAATGCTACAACCCTTAAAGAGTGAACATTACATGTATGACACATTGGACACTATGCGTACTATCGATGAAGATGCATTACATTAACTGATTCTTTTAAAGGTGTTCCATCCATAGACTATAATCCATAAGAATTTGAACCATACATAGAGATGGAAATTTAAAGGGCCTAACCAGTTAGGAGTAAATTTTCCCCTTTGATCGGGCGACACATTTACATTCCTCTAATTCTCATAAAGAGCCAGGTCAATTTCCTTGAAAGTCTAAGGAAGCACACTTTGATTGTAATATCTAGATAATGATCTTTGATAAGCTTTAAGATGATCAAGGGCTTGTAATTGGAACTCATCAAGCATCTCTAGCTGATGCAAATGATTAGCTTGATAAGTTTTGACATCAATTAACCCTTTAAGGGAAACCCACAAAAATGGAATGTCCAAATCTAAAGGCATGATAGCTTCATAACCATACATGAGCTTGTAAGGTGTTGTTCTAGTTGTTGTATGAACACTCATAAGATAAGCCCACAAAGCATATGTCAATTGAGCATGACAATCCTTACTGTGCTTATTAACTATTTTGTGAAGAATAAGCTCAAGAGTCTTATTAGACCCTCCTGCTTGGCCATTGCACTGAGGATAATAAGGTGTAGAGAATCTATGTTGAATGTGAAACTTCTCTAGGAATTGTTTTACTTCTTTATTCTTGAATGGCATACCATTGTCAGAAACAAGTGTAGCAGTAGTCCAAAATAGGAAATATTGTTGTTTAAAAGTAAACTACAAATAGCCTCAGTGTTCGTGGATCAAAGCAGGATGGCTTCAACCCACTTCATGAAGTAATCTGTAGTGTTGATAATAAAAGGATTTCCTTTAGAAGGAGGTGATTTTTTTCCAATAATATCCAACCCCCACTTTGCAAATGGCCAAGGAGAGGTCTGGTTTTGTAACTCTTGTGTAGGTGCATGAATAAGACAACTATGTTGCTGACACTGCAGGCACTTTTTAACAAAATTGAAGGAATATTGTTCCATCATTTTCCAAAAGTACCCCATGTGTATTAATTTCCTCACTAGGGATTTACTACCAAAATATCCACCCCTAAAGCCTGAATGGACTTCTTTAAGGGCAAGAGGTATTTTTTCCTTAGTGAGACATCGAAGAAGCAAGCAGTTATAAGATTTTTGATAGAGAAGATCAGACAAAATAATATAATAGACTAAAATATTTTGTATACAAGTGTGATAATTTTTCATCGTGTCATCAAGAAAGTTTTTGGTCTTCACGTAGTTGTAAATATTAGAAAACCATTCTCCTGAGTCTATGTGAGAACACACAAAAGCATCATATTTAGGTTGATCAAAAATAGTTGGAGACTGTAGGACTTGAACCAGGAAGTGGTATTCTTTCATATCCTCATCTGAAGGTACCAAGGAAGTAGTGATTGCCATGGCATCTACACATTTATTCTCCCTCCTAGGAACGCTATCTATCGTGAAAGAGGAGAACCGTTTAAGCAAGGACAAAGTGAGGTCTTGATATAGAGACAAATTACTTTGCTTAGCCTAATAGGCTCCCGTAATCTGATTCATAATAAGCTCAGAGTCACCTAGTATATGAAGATGTCTTATTTTTAGTGCAATCACGGCACACAAGCTAGCTATGAGAGCTTCATACTCAATGATGTTATTAGTGCAAGGAAATTCCAACCGAAAGGAGAGAGGGACTGGCTTACCTTTGGGTGATATTAGAACCACACCTACTCCAGAGCCAGTCTAACATCTTGACCCATCGAAGTACATTTTCCATTTGAGATCATAATTGATTGCAAGAATGTTCTCGTTAGGAAAAAAAATCTAAATCCAAGAAGGAGCAAGATGAAGGAGCATCTACCAACTGATTGAAAATAGCTTTACCCTTTATCAAATTCTGAGTAATAAACATTATGTCAAACTCAGAGAGTAACATTACCCATTTCACTAACCTCCTAGCAAGGTCGGTACTAAAGAAAAAAGTCTTTAGAAGGTCATTTTCTACAATGACATGTGCTTCAGCATGAAGAAGGTAGTTCCTTAGCTTCTGTGTAGCAAAAACAAGAGAAATACATTGCTTCTCCATGGAGGAGTAACTAGTTTTGTAATTGACCAGGAAAAAACTAATGTAGTAGACCACTCTTTCTTTCTTGGCATCATCATACTGAGTAAGAAAGGCTGCCAAAACATATGGTGATGCTTTGAGGTAAAGCACAAAGGGTCTATCCTGCATAGTCAACATTAGTACAAGACAATTGGCCAAATAGGGTTTGATTGAATCAAAAGCTTTCTGGCACTCTTTGTCTCATATAAAGAAAACATATTTCCTTAACAAGTGAGTGAAAGGAAGGGTGTGATCAGCCAATTAAGATATGAATCTTGGAATTTCTTGAATCTTCCCTTGTAAACTTTTTAACTCAGTGATATTTCTAGGTGGAGGCATGTTAACAATTGCATCGATCTTATTTGTGTCTACCTCAATTCCACGATGACTATGAATCCAAAAAGTTTTCCCTCGTCTACGCTGAAGACACACTTAAGAGGATTAAGTCTCATCTTTTAGAGTTGAAGCCTCTTAAAGATAAGATGAAGGTTCTTCACATGATCTTGACAAGCAATAGACTTCACCAAGATATCATCAACATAATCTTCTAAAATCTTATAGGTGAAATCATGAAAAATTAGGATCATTTCCCATTGGTAAGTAGCTCTCGCATTCTTTAACCCAAAGGGTATAACCACATAACAAAAACTACCCCAAGGGGTAGTGAAGGCTATCTTGTAATGATTTTCTGGATTGATATGGATCTGATTGTAACTTGAGAAACCATCCATGAAAGATAACAAGGCATGGCCCATAGTCGAATCCACAATCATATCTATATTTGGTAGCAAAAAATAAACTTTAAGAGAGGACTTACTGAGGTCAAAAAATTTAATTCATATACAAATATGGCCATCAAGTTCATTAACAGCGATGATATTCGAGATCCAAGGGGAATATTTAATTGGACAAATAAACCCTACCTTAGCAGCTTCTCTATCTTGGTCTTAACCAGTAATGCAACCTTGGGATTGATCTTTCAGATTTTTTGCTTAACTGGCTTGGCATCGGGACATACGATGATATTGTGAACCACTATGGACTCATCTATACTAGGCATGTCCTCATATGTCCAAGCGAAGATATTAGGATGAGAATGTAGGAGATCATAATGTTCCTCTGCTTCTTCCGAAGAAAGGCACTTCCCAATCTTAATCACCTTTTCAGAAGACTTAGGATCCATAGATATTTCAGTAGTATCTCCCTTAAGGAGAGAACAAAAATCTCTAGGATGTGTTATTGGGACACCGTCCTAAATATTAGCTAGAGGCTCCTCCTCATCAACACTTAAGATAGATTCTCTAAAATATGCCTGTTCATTTAGGCAATATGGGAATCATCTTTTATGATGGAAAGGAGGCAAAGGGGAATAGGTTCCTAAGAATTCCTCAAGTGCTTCATTTGAAGAGAAGACATCTAGAGGGAATTTCTCATCCTACACCCCATCCTCTATTAGTTGAAGATGGACCAAACTAAGTGGTTCAACTGAAATCATGTTAACATTCCACCAAGGCTTTTACTTAGATTGTTCAATAGAGCACCCCAAACCTAGATAATGCTTACAAGGCTCGAACTAGATAGGGACCTAGATTCCTTGCTCAATACATCCAAGGCCTTTTTTCCCATAGCCATATTGAGAAGTGAGTCTATATCCAAAACCACAGCAATTTTGCAAAACTTTGAAAGGTGGTGGTTCCACATAGAGAGCTTCATTCCACCAGTGAACATTGAATGCACCTATGAGAGAACAATCATCTCCTTTGCTCAGTTCACAAACATTAACCTCCTTTGTAGGAGAAAAACCATTCTCCTCTATAAGGCAAGGATTGATATCTTGAACAAGATTATAGTTTTCCTCCTCCATGGGAGTATCATCTGCTTTTTCATCATATGCATTTGAGGTTATCAGAAGCTTCAGATGAGTGGGGCTTACTTTGTATTCTCCAATAAATAATTCAAATAATTCCAAAGATTCACAATCATCGCCAAGGAAATAATTCAATTCAGAAGAAGTAGATGGGGAATACCTAGGAAATTCTACTTTAGGTGGTTCATTTTTAATGACATTCACTTTGAGGACAACCTCCATGGAGGGTATCAACGAGGAACACATCATAGCATCAGTAGTTAAAGATGGAATACAATTCTTAAGAGTGGAGACAACCAAAGCCTAACTAGTAGCCACTAACTCGCAAAGGTGAAAACTTCTAGGTCAACTTTAACTATGGGGTAAGTGCACAAAGATGCTTCCCAAAAAGGGGGCTTAAGTGGCAACTTTTTTTTTGAAATTAGGAAATACTAACCTTGGATGTGAAATTGAGGATAGTTACACTCAAAATTTTGAGATGGAACAAAAACGAGGATTGAAGTGCTCTGAGTCTACTTTCTAAACTACTAATTTATTTTGAAAATGGTTGAGATTAAGGGGTTCAAACAAGGTGCATACAAAAATTGGTGTTGTTTTAATCAGAAAAACATAACATAGCAACTCGTGTATGACAATAGCACGGTGAACTTTTTTTTAGTATTTTTAAAATCACTATAGTCAAAATTTAGCTAACATTATGTAGTTGATGCACAATTTTTCTAATAATTTTTTAATGAATATCTAATTTTTTACTAATTTTCGAAGTGGACACTTCCTGAAAAATAGAATTTTGGCTGTGCTACCTCTTCAAATTTTACAAACTAATTGATTTTTTTTTAAAAATCGTAGAATGGAGTCTATTTTCTAAAAATGTAATTTATTTGAAATTTCGATGAATGGTTAATTTATAATGAAAAAAACACCAAACACTACCTTTTTCCAAAAAAGAGACACACAAACAAAAGAAATTATGGGTGAAAGGCTTAACATTGTCAGAAAGTGAAAAAAATTACATCATTGGATAACTAAGAGAGAACCTAACATTACCCAGGTGTTCGATTTGTTTGACATTGAACCACATGCAATTCTAATAGTGAGCACAAACCCGATTATGTGAAATATTGTAGAATTTGCAAAAACACATCTCTGGTCATTGGGAATGCCCTTTAACCCTTTGGGTTGGTATTCCAAGGAAAATACCAATCCCAAGCCTTGGGGATTCCCAAAGCAAGATATAACACACACATTATAATGCGCTCGTGTTATACCTCAGTTTTGACATGGCTTTTGTGTTTTGTGAATGCATTGACAAAACACAAGCATATTATAATGTGCTCATGTTTTGGTCTACATTGAATTTTTCCTTCTCTTTTTATTGTCTCTTTCCTCTTGTTATCTTTTAGGGAAACTATATACATGAAATAAACATTCAAGTATAAGTTGAAATTTACATATGGATGTTTACTTTCTTATAATTTAAGTTATATTTCATGTAAATAGTTCTAGGATGTTTAAGAGTGGTTTTGGATCTCTAGGAGTTATAATATAAATTGTAGGTTTTGGAAGATCTCACAAATTTCAAACTTAGTCAAATTTAAGTAATCAGAAGGTCAAATTTTAGTAATCAACAAGTTGTATTATTTCTCTCTATCTCATTCATTTTTATCCCTTACACTCTATACCTCTCTCTCACTATCTCCATCCCTTTATTTGACTCTCTCTTCCTTGATCTTAAGAACTCTCTCTCTGTCTCTCTTTGTCTCTCTCTCTGTATCTCTATCTCTCTTTGTCTCTGTCTTGGTCTCTATCTCTCTCCTTTTCCCTCTAATTCTCTCTACCTCACTTCTCT
>VDFB02086081.1:21898326-22008741 GCA_007258455.2 Sequoia sempervirens
GGGAGGGAGAGACTTGAGAGAGGGAGAGGGGGTGGTAGAGAGAGACCAAAGATATAAGGGTTGAGAGGAAGAGAGAGATATTCTCTAGTTAAGGTGGGAGGGAGAGACTTGAGAGAGGGAGAGGGGGTGGGAGGGAGAGACCTAGGAGAGAGGGAGTGGGAGAGGGAGAGAGAGACAGAGAGAGAGGGGGGTGAGGAAGAGACCTTAGAGAGAGACATAGAGAGTGTGTGTGTTCTCTAGTTAGGGTAGGAGGGATATAATTGAGAAGAGAGGAAGGGGATTGGAAAGAGATAGAGAGAGAGAGTTCTCTCATTAGGGTGGGAGGGAGAGACATAACAGAGGGAGAGGGGACCTAGGAGGGAGAGAACTGAGAGAGAGATAGAGGGAGTGAGAGATATACCTAAGAGAGAGAGAGAGAAGTGATTAGGAGAATAGACTGAGAGGGAGGGGGGAGGAGGGTTGGACCCTAAAGCCTCACGCTTCTCGCCATAAATCCTAAACCATAAACCATAAACCACATAAATCTTTTAAGAGAGAGATGAGGGAGGGAGAGAGTGGGTGAGAGAGAGAAACACAAAGGGAAGGAGGAAGGTTGGAATATTAAGAGGAGAGAGGGAAGGGGAGAGATGAAATGAGGGAGGGAGAGGTAGAGAGAAGTATACAAGGAAGGCGAGATAGAGAGGGGGGAGTATGGAGGGAGAGAGATAAAGAGAAGTAGAGAGGGGAGGAGGAGGGATAGAGGGAGAGAGAAGTGTGATAAAGAAAATGAGAGAGAGGGGACGGAAGGAGGAAGGTGGAGAGATTGAGAGAGATAGGATGGAGGGTGAGAGATAGGTAGAGAAGGATAGATTAACTAGAGAGAAGTAGAGAGGGAAGGTGGTTTGGATGAAGGAAGATAGAGAGAGAGGGAGGGAGAGAGAGAGAGGTAGAGATGGATAGGTTAGATAGAGTGAAGTAGAGAGGGAAGGTGGGTGGGAGGAAGTAAGAGAGAGAGGGGGGGAGATAGAGAAAATTAGAGAGGGAAGGAGGGAAGGAGGAAAGGAGGGAGGGATGGAGGGGGAGAGAGAGGTTAGATAGATAGAAGTATAGAGGGAAGGAGAAAGTGTGATAGAGAGGTATAGAGCATAAGGGATAAAAAATGAGTGAGATAGAGAGAGAAAGATGATACAACTTGTTGATTACTCAAATTTGACCTCCTAATTATTGAAATTTGACATGCTGATTACTGAAATTTGACTGTCTGAAATTTTTGAGATCTTCCAAAAACTAGAATTTTCATTATAACTCCTAGAGATCCGAAACCACTTTCAAACATCCTAAAACTATATAAATGAAATATAAATTAAAGTATAAGAAAGTAAATGTCCATATGTAAATGTCAAGTGACTTATACTTTCCCTGAAAGAGAAAGTAAATGTTTATTTCATGTATATAGTTTCCCTGAAAGATAACAAGAAGAAAGAGACAAGAAGAAGAGAAGAAAAATATTTCAATGTAGACCAAAATGCGAGCATGTTATAACACGCTTGTGTTTTGGAAATATTTTTTCATTTCAAAAAATGCACATTTTTTGAACTCAAAATGTGCACCTTTTTGAAATTTAAACCAGAACACACTTGCGTTATGGCTTGGTAATGACCAATCCTAGGCTCGGTCATTACCAAGCCATAATGTGTGTGCATTTTACTATAATGCGCTCATGTTTTCACTATTTTGGGATGAAAAAGTAAATTGGCCACAAATTGGCTTTCCCATCTTCATGCACCCATCTTGTGACCACCCAATTATTTGCAAAAAACTCTAAAGAATGGTGTAACGTAGAAGTTAGGACACCCATAACATGAATCAAGGGTATCCCCGAAAGAATATTGTAAGGTAAAGGGCTAGGAATTACATAAACCAAAGTAGGTAGGGTAGCGAGGCTTAGTTGCAAAGGTAGTATTATCATGCCTTGAGCTTGACAACTTGCATTATTGAACCCACGAATGTACAAAGAAGAAGAAGCTAGGAAGATGAATCAAATTTAATCTTAGGAAATAGATCAATATGACAAATGTTGAGAGCCAAGATGGTGTCAACAAGGGTACACCTAATACCAATAGTATTGACATTAACTATAATCATTAAAAGATTTGCTTGCTTCTGCACATCCGAAGGTGGGAGTTCTTGTAGATAGAATGTAATATTTCTAAAATCCACATGAATATGAGCCATAGAAGCATTAACATACGTTGGCCTAGTAGAGGTAGGCAAGAGAATCTTCTACAAGGCTTCCTGAAGCATTTCCTAATAAACTAGAGTGGTCTGAAGCAAATCCCAAAGTGAGATCTTAGCTGGAGTAACACAAAGTTGCTCAACAAGATCATAATCTCCTAGTGCTTTAGTTGTAGGTTTAGGTGTTGAAGGAAGTCTTGGTTGAGAAGGTGGTGAAGAAGTAAGAACTTGAGAAGGTTGTGATATAGGAATAGAAGGTTGTTGATCCAAGTTTTGTTTGTTTCTTCTTGTATTATATGTGTGCCCAACAACATTGTAAGGAGTGGAGTCTGTAGCTCATATGAACCTTGAATATGAATTTGGTGAATGATCTCGATATAAAATTCCATAGACACAATGATCCTTTCTTGAACGAGGGCTAGCTGGAGTAAGCCATAGAGACCACCACAACATTTACCAACTCATCAACTTGTGGAGAAGAAGTTTTCTTAGAAGATTTATGGATAGGGGAAGTTGCTTCTAATAAATCATCAAGACCATCATCCAACATGTCAAAATCTTCTTTAGAGAAGGCATTGTCATAGACATGCAAACATTGTAAAACTAGATCTGGCATGTTTCATGTCAAGTTCACCAAAATGTGAGATAAGAGGGATTTATTGCACATGAGTCTCTTCATTCTCAAAATATTCCCAAGTGTTACCCATAAATGGGAACCCCCTTTTTCTCTTCTCCTAACTATGTTTTCCTTGCACCTAAGTCCACTACTCAAAAACTTGTGTTTGAGTGGCCTTTTATTGTCTTCCTTAAACTCGGGTGGGTTTTTGTTTGTTCTTCAAATTTCTAATTTTACCACTTGCATTGTTTGTTTCTCACTAGGCAGTGTTTTCTTACCATTTTGAAACTTACCTTTTCTTCAAGGGTGGGTGTACGTATGTTGATAACCTGATTGATGATTCGTCATATGTCAGAACCTAGAAATGTCACCCACAAGTCATACCTTTAGGTAGTATTCTTTAGACTATTCAAAACTTAGGTGAGATTTTATTAAGTTATGTGAAATACCCCTTTCGATGCCTAGAAGGTTTTCAGTGATTAATGTGATAACAACATGCCTAATTCATCTAACTAGTGCATTATACAGAAAATAAACCAACATTTTCAAGTACGATATGAATAGGAAACCAATGAGGCAATGCATACAAAGACATAGTGACATCGAAAGAAATATTTCATTCATATATAAATGTTTTTATATTGCATTGGCATTAAAATATTATCTAATTTGACTACAAAAGTTCAGATCATAGAAAAAAAGACAAAAAGAGGCATTTCCTCTTAGGTACACAGAACAAACATCAAGATGTGAATGCCCTCTGTAACAGTCTACAGGCATTCAATTTGAGTTAGTGACAATAGATTCTCGTGCGACTGGAGGAATTGTGCAAAAAGTCCCATATCATTCCTTATGACTCTTGTGCACAGAAGAGCCACAAATTCCTCTAAAGTCTCATCCCGAAGGGCTGACGCAATGCAAATGGCATCAACTATCAGTCCATTCCAAGGGTAGGGGCTAAGCCTGTTGATCACCACATTGACTTGATGATGAAACTCAGGCTTTACCAGGCACTCTACTGCTCTTACACCCTAGTCACGACAACCAGAAGTCCTGATGATAGTGTATATGAAATACTCTGGCATAGTTGTGTTGTGTACATGGGCTTGGTTCAAGAACACCTTATCTAGAATTTTGCAAAGCACTTCTTCCTCTATCTTTCTCTACACCATGAAAACCTCTTTCAACTAGTCCAATATATGCCTAAACAGTAGACTACATTTTATCTCTTCTAGAACAACGTATTCATTGGCAGAGTTACCGCCACTCTAAGAACTTGCCATATTTGATGCTATTGATTGGTGAAGAAAGGTGAAAATGGTTGAATTTATATAAGATTGGTTAGACATTGGTGCACTCTGCTAATTTTGATGAGATCGCAATTTAATCCCAATTTATGGCTGATTTGAGATGGTTTTAATTACAATTTCCCATCAAGTAGCATACATGTGCTACTGCTTGATATTCCTAGACGTTGCATTAATTGTTTGGTTGTGTGAAAGGTCATTTGATAGTTGTTGGTAAGATCAAGATTGGTTTTTCCTTGTCGATGTATATTCCTATGCCAAGATTGATTCTTCTAATTGATTTAGCAATTCTTAAGAAATGCTGGGAGGAAACAAGAAGGCCACTAATTTGGTAACAACTTTGGTGACTGTCCAATGGCTTTTCCTTTGCTATAAATTTGAAAATGTAAATGGAGAAGGGACTTTTTTTTTAATATACACCTAGTAGTGTTATAGAGAGAGGTTAGCATTTATTTTAGACTGTAATGATTTATAATCTGTGTTATGAATTTAATGATACTAAGTATGTTGATCTTGGAATTAGGCATATGATATAGTTGTGCCTTCTTTGAAAGATGTCTATTATTCATTTATTGCAGTTTGATTTTATCTCTTTGATTAGATGATCACAGCTTTCCAATCTTTGTATTGGTCATTTATGGTTTCATTTACACTTCCCGCGTTAGCTTCATATTTATGAACTAATGTTAGTCACCTTTCATGTTTTCTGGTTAAAAGCATACATGTATTCATTAGATTAGATAAATTCATTAAAAATATGGTGAGGGAGTTGTACCTCGACAAAATTCAGAGGAAATCCACAAATGCAATTGTGGTCTTTTCGAAGCTATTAGCGAATTTTTGTTGGTGCTAAATATAGGTCAATATTAATTTTTCTAAGCATATCTATCTTGAGCCATTCCATTCATTAACAGATTTTTGGTGACACTATTGGTGACTTAAATTGATTAATAGGTCTAAAAATTTCCATCGTTTCATGCAACAAAATGGTACTTCCTCACAATGATGTATTTCTTGTTTTGTAGCTAGATTTAGACTGGGTCAGAGTGGAGCAAGAAGAAATCATATCACAATTAAATAAACTAGCCTAGAGATATAGACGGAGCACAATAGATTATATGTAGGTGAATTTTGTCTTGGAAGAAGAGGAAGAATGGGCCCAGCGCCAACCTCCACCTATGATTGAATGCCCTCGTAGGTTGATATTCGAATACTATGACAACCCTCCTTGTCATCGTGATCATCATCCCAATTGGTTGTTACATCAACCAAGGGACTCACCTATACCTTAGCCTTAGAATCCACCTTTGGCTTGTCCACCACAATAATTTTCTTTCCCTAATTTTTACTCCTGTGTGAGTTGGTGATGGTCTATTTATGGCTTTGAATCTCTAGTGTAATCAAGTTGTCCCTCTTTCCGTATCACAATACCATGATTTAGCCCAAGGTTCCTGGAAAAGGTTTCGTAAAAGTTTATGTAAAAATGAACAAGACCCTCAGGAAAATATATTGGCTATGACTGCGATAAGTGCAGTTTTAGGAATTCAAGAAGAAGATGTTTTTGTAAGAATTTTTATTGATAGTTTGATTGGGAAAGGGGAAAAATTGTACAGGGGACTTAGAAAGGGAAGCATTACTAGATGGGATGTCCTAAAAAAAAAAATTCTCCAACAATATAAAATTCAAATTAACATTGCAACTACCCTGCGTCTTTTCTTTCAGATCATGGAAAACAAGGTTGAAACAATGGAGGATTTTGTTTACCGATTCAATCGGTCTCTTCAACAGATTCTTGCTCTAGAAAGACCTAGTGTGGAGATCTAGTATCATATATTCATTTATGCTCTGGAACCATATGTACAATTAATCCTCAAAAGAGATAAGGTTCAAGGGATCAAACGAGCTCAATTGGAAGCAATGAAGATTGAGGATGATTTTATCACCATGGGTAAAAGGAAGTTAGACATAAATGTGAAGCTTGGAGCCAGTTGCAAAAAATATTATAATTTTCTAGTGAAAGGTCATAAGGAAGAAGAATTACCTTGCCCAACTACTAAAAACATTAATTTAACAATTTTTGATTGCATGCAGTTACCTAGTCAGGAACAAGATCAATGTTATAGTGATTCGGCTTTCAATTTATATACCGCGTTAGAAGTTGAAAGGGACTGTAGTTCATCCAGTGATGATGAAGATGATGATCCATATGAAAAGACATTGTTTGCCTCACCTCCTCCTTTTGATAAGTTCCTCTCCTCTGAGGCTAATTTGAATGACTTGGCATCGATTTCTCTTCTTATTCCAGAATATGAAATTTTCTCCTTTGAAGAAGTGGAGAATAAGGATACACGTTTAAATCTGGAAGGAAATGGTGATTCCAAGAGTGACAATTCTCAAGAGGAATAAAATTGGTTGACCCATTCTAACCCTCTATTTAGTTTTGATTAATTCAAAATATATGATAACCTTTTTTCCACAAATTCAATTGCTAATCAATTCATGTTTAAGGATGAATGTCATTTATCAATGGCTAAAATCAGTCATAATCAAAGGAATGATGAGGAAAATACAAGTCTTTTGTTGGAGGAAGATGAAATTGGTGCTCAATCAGAAGCAAATAAAAAATTAGTCCCTATTTTTCACTATTTTACAAATGCAATTACGTTCCATAAAAATGGCCTGATCGAAGGTATGATGAATTCAAGGAGAGTATTGTTTCTTGTGATAATTTTTTAAAAACTTGGGAATTTTTTGGGAAATGTAAAGCCAAAGAAGAATTTAGAACTCAGAATGCTATATTAGAATTGGATATGCTTGAATTGATAGATCTTGGTCGTGATAATTGGCTAACAAAGAATGATCTAGCCCTAACGAGATGGTAGCATGATCAATTTTTTGATGAAAAGCGGCTTTTTGGGAAACGGTTAGACTATGAATACATCTTCTTCTGCATTAATGTTAGGGTGTCAATTGGTGCAGGGGCACCCAAGCTCCTTAAATTCCATTGGAAGATTCAAGAGAAGGCAGGGGTCATGAAGACCTATCAATCACCTTAGAGCATCAATTATGCTATCTTGGAGCCTATAATGGCCTTTGGAATGGATGAACGCATTAAAAGAATCAAAAGTCCTGAAGGTCCTAATAAGGACCCTAGGACCAAAATGCATTGTAGTTGAAAAATAGTGTCCTAAGAGGTTAGATAGGAGTATAATGTTTTAATTGAGTCAAATAAGGTTGAATAATGAAATTAAATAAGTTTTAGAGGGCTTTAGTTCATAGGAGTTAATAAATTTCAAGTTGGAGAATTCAAATTTTCAAAATCCAACTTTGGGCGGGAAAGTGTGTTTTTGATGTTTTAGCAACTTTAATGTAATCAAACCACCTCTAATCGGTTGGGACAGTTGGGGAAAGGGTTTTTAAGGTTGGAGAATTCATTTGTACGGAGGTTGGGTTGGTTTTGCAAGTACTGTATGGACTGTTCTCATAAAAATCAATAAGAATTACTATTTTCTTACATTTTCTGTGTTTTTTCTTGATGAACCACTAATTTCTATTGAAGATATGATTAGTTATATGCTTTAGGAATTTGTATCTACATGTTTTAACACCTTTCCATGCACTGATAAGCAATAGAGATCAATTCTCTGTACATTATAACTGACTATCCACAGGAAAACACAGATTTTTCATTAGTTTTGAGGGTTTTTATGGATGATTGATCCATTTTATGAAGGAATGATGTTGTAACCTATTAAATGGATCTATTCTAACATGTATAATACAATTCTAACAAGATAATATGCAGGTAGGAAGGAATATCAAGGTGTACATTGAGCTTTCATAAGGTAAAGTGCTTGAAGATGGAGGCTAAGGTATAGCAGTGGGAGTTCTGCCTTAATAAGGGGTGTTTTTTTGAGTTTGGATTGATTGAGTATGTTGACCTAATGGTTTAAAGTCAAAGAGTAGGTTCTAGAAGTGTCTAGAATGCTAGTTTTCAAGAAGCCCTAGTTTTGGAGCAATTTATTGAGGGTTTTGTGATTTAGTGTGTTGAGGGTGTCAAAGAAGACTAATACCTTGAAAATATTTGGTTTGGGAAAATTTTAAGCTATTGTTGAAAGTATCATGGTTTGGAGTTGATATTGTAATAGGGTTGCTTCGAAAAAGAGGGCTAATTAGGCCTAGAATTTGAGGAAACAACGGATTTTGGTAGGTTTGATCCAAAACAAGTGCCATCAGGGATTTGATATGTTGTGTAGCATCATGAACCACATCTGAATCAATCATTTTATTGTGGATTCCTTTGGAAAATTTGAGTGAAAGTTCAAAATCCATCACTAGAGGCCTAGTTGGGCTAGAAGCCTAGTCAAGGTGCAAAAAATGAGTTTTGTCTAAGACAGAGGTTAGGAGCTTTGAAACCATTCAAGACAAGTTTTATTGAGTCTCCTAAGAGTGTTCCAAGGGTTTGGGTCCATAAGGAAGCATATAAGTTATGAGTGAGCCATTGAGCCTTATTTCTATAAGGGTGTTTGAGAGTGCATCGTTGTGATCTTTGAAGTCATTTTGTTATTTTCCTAAAGTACCATTTCTTCTACATCAAAGTGGTATTAGAGAAGTGAATAGGTCCTTTAAGGATTGAAGAATCAACAATGGAACCTAAAAATTAGTTAGCAAGAGAGTTGGAGGAGTTAAGGGAAACCTTGGAAAAAGAAAGAAGGGAAAGAAGAGAACAAGAAGCAGCAAGAGAGCAGACCAGAGCAAGGGAAGAAAGGTAATGGAGAAAGGAGAGAGAGACTATGCAAGCAAGGATAAAAAACCTTGAGAGAAATAGAAGAGAAGAACAAGAAAACCACGAAGATAATGATGAAGATGAAGAGCATGTGAGGGTAAATCAAGAACAACCTGCAAGTGATATAGAAGACCCTAAAGAAAGGAGGTTAGTGAGGTTGTTGAAGGAAATACAAGGTCATGGAGGAAAGAGTCACATAGATTTTCCTATCTATCAAGGGAAGATGGATAGTGAGGAGGTGTTAGGATGGCTTGATGCACCTTAGAGAACTATTTTGAGTTTGAAGAGATGGATGAAGAGAGGAAGGTTAAGTTTTCCAAAACCAAGTTGAGAGGTACGACATTGACATGGTGGACTAGTTTTCAAAATGATAGGATGGCTAGGGGATTGGAAAATTTTTCTACATGGGCAAGGATGAAGAGTTTGGTCAAGGAACAATTCCTACCATCTGATTACACAATTCATGTGAAGAGGATGAGGAAGAATTTAAGACAAAAGGACATCAATGTGATGTCCTATACTGAGAAATTTCATAAGCTTAGTATGAGAGGGGGAAATAAAGAAGAGGATGAAAAAGTAGCCAGGTATATCAATGGCTTAAGATATAACTTACAAGATGAGATTGGTTTGCAGATGCCAAGGACATTAGGAGAATGTTTTCAATTGGCCATTAGAGCAGAAGAAAAGGTGAAAAGGAAGCAAGAAAGGTCAAACAATGGTGGAAGAGGAGGTAGTTCAAGCAGAGGCAGAGGTAATAGAGAACAAGGACAAGGCAGAAATGACAAGAGCAGCAATGACAAAGGAAAAGAGGTTTTATCAGATCAAAGAGGAGGATACACTCCTAAAGGAGGAGGCAAATTTGGACAAGGTAGAGGCCCATTCACAGGTAGGTGTTTCAATTGCAATGAACCAGGGTATCCTTCCTCCAAGATTCCTAAATGGGAACAATCTGATAAGGGCAGAGATAGGAGAGCTAACTTGGTACAAGAAGAAGAGGACAAAAAGGAGGAATCAAAGACATTGATGGCAGACCCTATGATTGATGGTGAGTTTATTATGGTCATTCAAGGAGAAAGACTACATCAAGAGCCAAAGGTAACTATCTTCAAGACAAATTGTCTCACTCATGGTAAATTGTGCAAATTACTCATAGATTCAGGGTCACATAGCAATTTAGTTTCAACTGATATGGTAACCAAGTTAGGAATTGACACATTTGATCATCCTACTCCCTACAAGGCCACTTGGGTAATTTAAATGCAGCATGTAGAGATTTGTAAGAGGGCTTATGTGGATTTTTCAATTGGGGCATATCAAGACAGGGTTCTTGGTGATATCATTCCCATGACTTGTGGTCATATCATCTTAGGGAGACCATGGCAGTTTTCTAGGAGGACAGTGCATGATGGATTCCATAACACATATTTGGTGCATAAATATGCTATTAGGTATAAGTTGGTACCTTTTCCTTTGGAGCAGTCTAATGAGAACTTTGTGATATGTTTTGAGAAGATTTTGCAGGTGAATATGCAGGGTAAATCAGGTAAGACAGGGGAAGATACTGGTTGGAAGAGAAATGATGAGTTGCAGTAGAGATATGAAGAGTACAGTCCTAAAAATTAGAATTTGTGGGACTTGGATAGTATCAAGGTTGGAGGCATTGAATGCCCTATATTTGAGCATGATAGTGGTGGTGTTTCTTTCCAAAGGAATCAGTGGAGTAAGGGCAGGAACAGGGTACAAGGACAGGCTGAGGTCAAACAACAAAGAGGACAAGCACATCCTTGTTTTGAGTCCAACATGAATGCAGGTTGGCAGAAGAGGAAGAAGGTGACTTTAGGGGATTTTATGTTATGTGATCAGAAGGTGCAAACATCCAGGAGCAAGGAGTCTTGTGGTGGAAACAAATTGGACACTTCTTGGGGAGAATGGTGCAGGGGCACCCAAGCTCCTTAAAGGCCATTGGAAGAGTCAGGAGAAGGTAGGGTTCATGAAGACCTATCAATCACCTCAGAGCATCAATTATGCTATCTTGGAGCCTATAATGGCCTTTGGAATGGATGAACACATTAAAAGAATCAAAAGTCCTGAGGGTCCTAATAAGGACCCTAGGACCAAAATGCATTATAGTTGAAAAATAGTGTCCTAAGAGGTTAGATAGGAGTATAATGTTTTAATTGAGTCAAATAAGATTGAATAATGAAATGAAATAAGTTTTAGAGGGCTCTAGTTCATAGGAGTTAATAAATTTCAAGTTGGAGAATTTAAATTTTCAAAATCCAACTTTGGGCGGGAAAGTGTGTTTTTGATGTTTTAGCAACTTTAATGTAATCAAACCACCTCTAATAAGTAGGGAAAGTTGGGGAGAGGGTTTTTAAGGTTGGAGAATTCATTTTTATGGAGGTTGGGCTGGTTTTGCAAGTACTGTACGGACTATTCTCAGAATTTAAATCAATAAGAATTACTGTTTTCTTGCATTTTCTGTGTTTTTCTTGATGAACCATTGATTTCTATTGAAGATATGTTTAGTTAGATGCTTTAGAAATTTGTATCTACATTTTTTAACACCTTTGCATGCACTAATAAGCAATAGAGATCAATTCTATGTACATTATAACTGACTGTCCATAGGAAAAGATAGATTTTTCATTAGTTTTGAGGGCTTTTATGGACAATTGATCCATTTCATGAAGGAATGATGTTGTAACCTATGAAATGGATCTATTATAACATGTATAATACAAGTCTAACAAGATAACATGCAGGTAGGAAGGAATATCAAGGTGTACACCGAGCTTTCATAAGGTAAAATGCTTGAAGATGGAGGCTAAGGTATAGCAGTGGGAGTTCTGCCTTAATCAGGGGTGTGTTTTTGAGTTTGGGTTGATTGAGTATGTTGACCTAATGGTGTAAAGTCAAAGAGAAAGTTCTGTAAGTGTCTTGAATGCTAGTTTTCAAGAAGCCCTAGTTTTGGAGCAATTTATTGAGGGTTTTGTGATTTAGGGTGTTGAGGGTGTCAAAGAAGACTAATACCTTGAAAATATTTGGTTTGGGAATATTTTAAGCTACTCTTGAAAGTCTCATGGTTTGGAGTTGAGATTGTAATAGGGATGCTTTGAAAAAGAGGGCTAATTAGGCCTAGAATTTAAGGAAACAACAGATTTTGGTAGGTTTGATCCAAAACAAGTGCCATCAGGGATTTGATATGGTGTGTAGCATCATGAACCACATATAAATAAATCATTTTATTGAGGGGTCCTTTGGAAAAGTTTAGTGAAAGTTCAAAATCCATCTCTAGAAGCCTAGTTGGGCTAGAAGCCTAGTCAAGGTGCAAAAAGTGAGTTTTGTCTAAGATAGAGGTTAGGGGCTTTGAAACCATTCAAGAAAAGTTTTATTGAGTCTCCTAAGAGTATTCCAAGGGTTTGGGTCCATAAGGAAGCATATAAGTTATGAGTGAGCCATTGAGCCTTATTTCTATAAGGGTGTTTGAGAGTGCATCGTTGTGATCTTTGAAGTCATTGTGTTATTTTCCTAAAGTCCCATTTCCTCTGCATCATCAATGTTCCTAAATTTGTTTCAGAGACTATACAAGAAGGTGGCCTCTTTGGAAAATGATTATTCTTCTCCCAGTTGGTTAATGGTTTTGTGTGATCATGCTTTTCCTTTCCCTTCTCTAGTAGGTTAATCCTACCTTGTAAATAGTGCAATTTTGGTGTGTTCATTTTTGGCTTTCTATTTGGTATCCTTCTCATTGACTTTGTGCCCAATGGAAAAGGACTGGTCTTGCATGTTGGGTTCTCTACGTCCTTTGTAGTTCTTGTCCCTAGTTAGATCCACTGTTACCCATAAATAGGACACCCCTTTTTATCTCTTTTCCTAACTATCTTTTCCTTTTGCCTAAGTCCATTAAAAACTTGTGTTCAGGCGGCCTTTTGTTGTATTCATTGAACTCGAGCGAGATTTTTTTTTTTTCTTTGAACCTCTCATTTTATTGCTTGAACTGTGTGTTTCTTACTAGGCGGTGTTGTCTTACCATTTTTGAACTTACCTTTTCTTCAAGGGTGTGTGTACATATGTTAATAACCCAATTGATGATTTTTCATATGTTAGAACCTAGAAACTTCACCCACAAGTCATACCTTTAGGCAGTATTCTTTAGACTGTTTGAAACCTAGGTGGGGTTTTATTAAGTTATGTGAACTACCCCTTTCTCTACCTAGAAGGTTTTTCAGTGATTAATGTGATAACAACAAGCCTAATTCATCTAAATAGTGCATTATACAAAAATGAAACCATCATTTGCAAGTACGATATGAACAAGAAACCAATGAAGCCATGCATATAAAGACACAGTGATATCAAAAAAAAAAAATTATTTACATATAAACATTTTTACATTGCATTGGAATTACAAAATTGTCTGATTCAACTACAAAAGTTAATGTCGTAGACAAAAATACAAAAAGAGGGATTTCCTCTCAAGTACACCTAACAAACATTAGGATGCAAATGCCCTCAGTAACAGTTTGTAGGTGTTCAACTTGAGCTGGTGACAGTAGATTCTCATGTGACAGGATGAATTGTGAAAAATTCCCATATCATTGCTTATGACTCTTGTACATAGAAGAGAACAACTTCCTCTAAAGTCTCATCTTAAAGGGCCGACACAATGCAAATGGCATCAGTTATCAACCCATTATGAGGGTAGTGGCTAATCCCATTGATTGCCACATTGACTCGATGATGAAACGCAGGCTTTACCAAGAACTCTAGTGCTCTCACACCCCAACCACAATGACCAAAAGTCCTAATGATAGTGTATATGAAACGCTCCAACATAGTTGTGTAGTGTACATGGGCTTGGCTTAGGAACACCTCACCCAGAATGTTGCAGAGTACTTATTCCTCTATCTCTCTCTACAACATGAAAATATCTTTTAGCGGGTCCAATATATGCCTAAACAATGGACTATGTTTGATCTCTTCCAAGACAATGTAGTCATTGGCCTAGAGTTACCGTCACTCTGAAAACTCGCCCATTTTGATGCTATTGATTGACGAAGAAAGGTGATGCTGGTTGAATTTATAGAAGATTGGTTAGACATTGTTGTGTTCTCCTAAGTTTGATGAGATGACAATTTAATCCCAATTTATGGCTTATTTAAGCTAGTTTTAATTAAAATTTCCCATCATGTAGCATACACATGCTACCACTTGATATTCCTATATGTTGCATTAATTGTTTTGTTGTGTGAAAGGTCATTCAATAACTATTGGTAAGATCAAGATCGGTTTTTCCTTGCCAATTTCTATTCCTCTACCAAGATCGATTCTTTTGATTGATTTAGCAATTCTCAAGAAACATTGGGAGGAAACAAGAAGGCCACTAATTTGGTAATGGATTTGGTGACCATCCAGTGGCTTCTCCTTTGTTATAAATTTGAAAATGTAAATGGAGAAGGAATTTTTTTTTTTGATAGACACCTAGTGGTGTTATCGAGAGGGGTTAGGATTTATTTCAGACTATAATGATTTATAATCTATGTATTATGAATTTAATAATACTAAGTATGTTGATCTTGGCATTAGACGTACAATATAGTTGTGTCTTCTTTGAAAGATAAGTTGTATATTATTCATTTATTATAGTCTTATTTTATCTCTTTGATTAGATGATCACAGGTTTCCAATCTTTGTGTTGGTCATTTATGGTTTGATTTACAGTTCCCGCATGATTAGCTTCATATTTGTAAATAAGCATTAGTCGCCTTTCCTACTGTCTAGTTAAAACCATACCCATATTCATTAGATTAGATAAATTCATTGAAAATCTAGTGAGGGAGTTGTACCTCGACAAAATTCAGAGGAAAGCCACAAATACAATTGTGGTCATTTTAGAGTTGTTAAAATATTTTCATTGGTGCTAAATCTGGGTCAAGATTCATTTATCTAAGCATATCTATCATGATCCATTCCATTCGCTAACACTAGGGAAAAAACTTCCCTTATCCACCTCAATTTAAACTGAATGAAGAAATTTTAAAGGAAGTGTATATTAGTTAATTATTAGAAAAGACTACTTCATATTTTGAGAGAGTGAAACTTCTAGATTTGCATCTCCAACAAAGGAGCTCTCAGCCAAAGAATGGAAACACGAATTCAAGATGTCAGTATAGTGCACTATCGATCAAATGGTGCGTTCGCATCCTAAGCAACAGAGAGCTCAGGAATCTAGACTGGAAAAAAAGAGTTTCACTTCCTGACTTAGATCCAAGGTCTACTAAATAGAATGATAAAATAGAGAATAGAAACTATTAGAAAAGTACAAGGAGAACTTGGAGAAAAATCACCCTCAACTGGATGTCTGAGTCTTCACTCCAAGCTCTATTGTGCAACCTACACATAAGACGAACAAGGGGAAAATAATTGGGTTGTATAGGGGCCTGCTGTAGTCAGACCCCCACTTTGGTGTTCCCACCTCCACGGACAACTAGATAGAAAGAGAGTGTAACCGAAATGGAAAAATGGAGTGGTGAAAGCAAAACCTGCTTTAGGAGTAGAACCCACACCACCAAGTAGTAAATGAACAAGAGATACAAGTAGGAAAGAGTGAGAGATATCTTTACCCACAGGCCTTAGCCCCCTCTAGAACACATGAATACACCATTAAATGCTTGTTGGAGAGCTTTGGCTATCGGAGGGACCTTAGTCTAGAAGAGCTTTGCTTGTAGAATTATTTCTTGTCAAGAACAAAAGAGATCCAAGAGAGTGAATTTGGAGAGAGAGCTTGATCCAATGAAAGAACCCCCAAAATGAAAGAAAATGATGGGTTTTATTGCATGCAAGGGAGTAAAAGAGTCGTTACACCCAAAAACCTGACTTCTAGGACATGTACCAAGAGTCAAGATTTCAGATTCCTCATTTCAAACTTGGAAAAATACTAGGACGCTAGCACATTGCACAAATTTCAATGCACCGTGTAGGTGTCCTAGGAATCAATTTTCAGAAAATGTGTCATTAGGCTATTGTTGGTTTGCCATTGGTCCACATGGAGCTAGAATTATGAAATTTTAACCAATAATATTTTTTCCCTTAATGCGTTTAGGTGTCATATTTATGCTAAGCAAAGTGCTAAAATGTGGAATTGGCCCTAGATGCAATTTTGTGACATTACACTTTGAAAAGGAATGAAATCCAACCAATGTTAGCCCAACCTAAATATAAAAATGAAAAACAAATCCAAGGAATAACAAATTACTACTCAAGGGTTGACATCAATGAAATCCAACAATCAGTGTGACATGAATGATAACAACTACCAAGCATCTCTTTAGTGTTAACGTCAAAGACAACCATCAATGTTGACATCAATGATAACAACTACCAACAATCTATGCCTTTGGCATTGATGGCAACACACACTACTCACTCTCCCCCTTTGACATCAAGGAAAAAGGGCCAAACACTCTTGCATAAAGAAGAAAGAATTTTTTTGACAAAGGATGTAACGTGATTTTATCCCCCTAGAAAGATGCACCATCTGTGCATCTAGTGAGAACAAAGAGGGCCACAACCCCTAACTTCTGTTACATATACTCAAAATTATCCTTTGAAAGTGACTTTTTGAAGATATCTGCAATCTGATCTTTTGTAGGCACATAATCCATTTTGAATTCATGATTTGCAACCTTCTCCCTTAGAAAATGGTACCATATTGAAATATGTTTTGTTCTTGAATGCATATTGGATTCTTGGAAATGTCGATAGCACTTGTATTATCACACAGTATGGGATTAGGTTCATCATAAACCACCTTGATATCCTTCAAGGTTTGCTTCATCCAAATTACTTGAGCACAATAAGATGTTCTTAACAATCTATTATACTTATGTTGTAGACAAAGACAATGAATCCTACTTTTTATTGAACCATGAAACCAATATGACTCCTAAAACAAAATACCGTCCACTTGTACATCTCTAGTTATCAACACAACTTTCCTAATCCCCATTAGTATAGGAGCTCAAAGAAAAAATTTGATCCTTTTTGTACCATAGCCCACAATCTAGAGTACCCTTCAAATATCTGAAATCCTTTCCACACATTTTTCATTAGATTGCTTAGGATTGATTTGAAATTTGGAAACCAAACATACTGCATGCATGATATCAAGTTTGAAAGCAATTGAATATAGTAACCCTTCAATCATAGACATGTAGTGTGTTTGATCAACCTCTGGAGACTCATCTGATTTACTTAGCTAACAACTAGTCACCATATTGGTACTCACAAGTTTGGAATATTCCATTCCAAACTTCTTCAACTTTTCCTTTACATATTTGGATTGATAAATGAAAATGCCACCATCTTGCTAAATAATCCGAAGACCAAAAAAGAAAGATAACTCACTGATCATTGAAATTTTAAATTATTTTTGCATCTCATCTATACACTTCTTGCACATATCATCATCTCTACCAAATATGGTGTCATCAACATACCACCATAATTAGCAACATGTCTTCCTGAACCTATATATATATATATATATATATATTACTTTATTCATTACCTTTCTTGAATCTTTGTTGAAATAAATATGTATCTACCCAAGCATACCAAGATCTAGTAGCTTGCTTGAGAACATATAAATCCTTTTTGGGGCTGCAAACCATGTTTGGATCTTGTGATAGTTAGAATCCATTTAATTTCTCAATATATACTTCATCTATAGCACCATTCAAAAAAGATAACTTGGCATTTCTTTGATATACTTTGAAGTTCTTATGGGAAGCAAGAGTAAGAAACATCCTTCTAGCCTCCATTCTAGCTACTGGAGAAAAATTCTCCTCAAATTCAATGCCTTCTACTTATGAATATCCTTTGTAAACCAATCTGGACTTATTTCTCACAACTTCACCTTCCTCATTCAAAATGTTCTAGAACACCCACTTTGTTTCGATCACATTCTTTTTAGTAGGTTTGAGAACCATTTCCCATCTGATTCTTTTCAATCCAATCATATTCTTCCTCCATTTATTTTATCCAATTTTCATTTTTGTTGGCATTTGCAAAGCTTTTGAGCTCAACTTTTGACAAAAAAACACATATTCACTTGCTCACTAGCTCTTGCAAACTTCCTCCTAGTCAGCACACCTTCATCCTTATCTCCCATTATCTGATTTGTAACATGATTCTTTTGTACATATTTTGTTGGATTCTTGGATGTATTCATTAGTTCTAGTTCCTTTTCTTCTTTCTCTTTAATTTCTTATTCTTCTTCTTCAATCTAGGGAAGCATATTAGATCTAGAAACTTAAGGTTTATGAGAGATTAGACACAAGTCTTCATATACTTTGACATTTTTACTTTCAAGCATCTACCCCAATCTCTTATTGTGGCATATGTATGCATTTCTTATGGTAGAGTAATAGAGAAATATTCCTTCATCACATCTAGAATCAAACATTTCAAGATCACCTTCATCTCTTTTGATGTAGCATTTGTTGCCAAAGAATCTAAAATATTTAACAGTGGGAGGTCTTCCGTACCATAGCTCATAAGGGGTCTTATTATTGTTGAACCTTATCTGCACTCTATTAAGAAAATAGACAACAATATGAACTGCTTCCTTCCAATACACATGTGGAAGATCAACATCTTTCATCATTGGTCTATCCATATCTTTCATTGTTCTATTTTTTCTTTCAACTACCCCATTCTATTGAGCAGTTCTGAGGGTAGAAAAATGTCTTCTAACGCCATGATATTCACAAAAAATTTTAAATTCATATGAGGTAAATTCACCTCCTCTATCTGACCTTAAAATTTTTATCCTAGCATCCATTTCATTCTCAAAATTTTCTTTAAAAACCTTAAAATTATCAAAGAATTTTGATTACTCTTTTAATAAAGTAAGTCAAGTCATTTTAGTGTAATCATCTATAAGAAACATAAAGTACCTTTCACCTTGTTGACTCCTTATTCTTGTAGGCCTACATAGATCACTTTTGATCAACTCCAATGGCATTAATACAAAGCACTCCTTACTTATAAAACTAGTCTTTATTTTCTTTCATGGACCATTTGATATTCTTTACACAAAGTGTTTTCAAGCTTATTAATCTTAGGTGCACCCCTTACACCATTAGCATGAAAGGTAGGGTTGTAACCTTTTCTTCCTATTTTAGTGACACTCGGGAGACTATGTTTCAAACCTTTGACATAAATCCACATTTTCATTTTTGTTCTTTCCATAAATTATTATGTCATCTATTGATGCCAAAAATTGGCAAGGTAACAACCCTTTGTAGGAAACTCAATTTATGGGGGACCTATTGCACTAAACTAAGTCACCTCTGGGTTTTTAAAGAAGTTAGCTTCTTCTATAATTGGGGTTTGGAAAGGGAAAAATAAGCAGATATAAAAAATAAAGGATCTAACTAAGGCGATGCGCTAGAATTTAGATAAAAGGAACAATAAATCTATTTTTTGGATACAATTTAAGGGCCCGTTCAACAATTTTCTATGTCCTAGAATGACAGAAATCAAAGATTCAAGCGTGAAAAATGCATTCAATGACAAAATAATTTTCACACCCATTCACTAAAAAGAGGAGTCAAAAGACATGATCTAAACCAACAAACTTGCATTAAAATTATAGAAGTTCTACAAATGAACCATTCAAATAATAATGGCATAGTATAAAGTTAATCAAATAGCTTAAGAAAAATAGAAAGGTCGATCAATGGTACAATTTTTGAGTCTTTCTACAATAATCTAATAACAATAAAAGGCCTAGTGTCTTTTTAAAATTCTATATTTTCTACAATTCTTGAACTCATGGAACTCCTCTTCAGAAGTAAAGAGCAGCATATATAGTGAGCATTCCCATCGCTTGGTGAGTAGTAACTGAAAAGATTTGGTATCCTAAGTAGTGATGTAGTAGCCATGATTCCCCTCAGCCATTGTAATAGAAAAAGATTTAGGCCATAACATGTGGTCTCTCCCCATCTAGGTGAATCCCCTGCTAATGATGGTAGTGGTCCCAACATAGTCCTATGCAAACAAGTGTCTCCACCTAGTATAGGTAGTTAGAACACGCAACAACAAATCACAACCCATAGTTCACTCCATCCTTTGCTCTAAAGAATGTCAACATTTTGCAGCCCATGGTTCATTCCTCCTCCTTGCCATTGAAGGATTGTGCCAGGAAGACACATGGAGACATGCTTTTTCATTGGTGCTGATTGTGGGGTCCACCAAAGCATATGCGGATGAAGGCTATGTGGCACACGATCAGGGCCTTACTCAAGAGTGAAGTGAAGCAACCCTTTAGAAAGCATTGAGTGGACACGTGGAGGAGGTAGGCAGTCATTTATCAAAAGGAGTCGATGATGTTCATTTGAGGAATAGGCTGATACTTAGCAAAAAAAAAACCCGAAGGGAGCTTGATGAATTTTATATTCACAACTTTTGGTGACTATGAGGGGAATTTCTCTTGAGGAATGAGGAACCCAAAATTTTCTCTGGCTTGAAGACTAGAGCCTGCCTCCATTGGGCGACAATGTCAAAGCTTAGAAAGAGTGGCCTATAGAGGCAACCAGTTAACCTCAGATGGTCTTGATATATTGCATAGATCCTCTTGCACTCTGCTTAGATAGAGCATTTCTTTATAAGGAAACACCTTAATTAAATTGGACCTAGACTCAAATTGGAAGAGTAGCCACACAACCAGATGAATGATGCCCTCAATGTCTATTGCATTAGGATGCTGGCTGAAACTATGGAAAATAGTTGGGTCCTGCTCCTTCTCCTATATTTTCTCTGCAATTTTCTCAGCTATGGTGACTGACTCATCTTCAAGAACACAAGGATGGCATGCCCATCTCAATTAGTTGGAAGAAATTTTCCCACATGCTATCCATAGTCCGATTCAAGGTAGTTGCGAAGGCATTAGTATGAAGGATGGCCATGTGGCAGTGGATGAATTTGTTTTCCATCTTGGTAGCGATATTCTGATCCTTGATCCCTACTTTTCCTAAGTTTTCATTAGAGGCCATGTATAGCTTAGCAAAGTATTTTCCTTAGGAACCCTTTCTGTGATGAACCACGAGAACTACTTAATTGTTATGTGAACCTCCCTACTCAATTTTGTTGCCTCTGAGATGAATTAGAGCATTGGTTGTAGTGTTAGGAAAAAGACCATAACCTTTTCCCAATATAAAATATATGGCTACTGAGTAGCAAGGGCCTGGGGAGCATTCCTTAAAAGGAAAATCTCTACATCCTTTGAGGCAACATTCTCTGTAATTCTGCAATTCTACTGTTTGTGGATGCAAGTCTTCCCTCAATGTTGCTTAGTTCTTTGGACCAGTTTTCCTTGGCCTGGCTATGGTTTTCCAACTCTATTTCAAGGGAAGACTTTGTATCTTGGAGATATGTTTCTAATGAGCCTTTTGGCCCTCAAATTATGCATCCTTCTATTCTAATTTTTCTCATGTTGAGCATGTTGAAATGCTTTATCTTCATCCTTTTGTTGCATATTTTGCCATGCCAGGGCTAATTGGCTCTGATATTCCTGGTTCCATAGCTCGTTAATTAGGGTGGGATCAATGGATTGGGACTTTGTCAGTTCCTCTTGGAGTTTATTCCACTCCAACTTTGATACCTATGCTTTCTTTGATAAGAACACAACTTCGACTTCCAACAATTTCTCCCTTGTCTCTAGGAAACTAACCCTTTCCTTCACAAGCTTCAATTGCTCCTCCCTTTTCTTTAGCTAGTGGCCAAACCGAAGGAAGTTAGTCATCACCACCCACTGTGTCTCTTCCATGAACTCTACCTTGTCATGTAGTCTAGCTTCCCTTAGATCAAGTCCCATGGCATACATGTTGTAATCATCTAGTAACATCTCCCCTTGTGGTTTGACAATGTTCAGATACATGGTTAGCCTTTTTCTTTTGTATTCTAAGAGCCCATGCTTGTTTTGTGGCTTCTCCTTGGGCTATGAATTGGCATGCAATTGAACTATCCAACCTGTAAAAGGTGCACCATGAGGTAGGGGGAAAGGGAACATAAGTGTAGCGGGCCCAAGTTTTTTTCTCTTCTAGAGAGTAATAGTTTGTAGGGAGAAATAAGGAACATGCCAAGGTTTGGTTTGTGAATTGGCAGAAGGGCTCATTAGCTGTTGTGGTGAAGGGGTAGTCATTGTAGAGTTTGTTTTCTAGGCATAGTGGGTCAGATTCGAGGTAGTAGTAGCAATAGGGGTACCAATGGCAGATGAGCTTACAAAAAGAGATGCAAGGAGAGATTGGGTAGCGACAACTGGTGTCAGGGTTCATGGAGGTGTTAAGATAAATGGCCCTGTCAGGAAAAATTTAGGGAAACCCTCTGCTACCATTGTAGCAAATGTGGAAAAGGAAGGGCTAACAGTTGTAGTGAGGGGAGCTACAAAGATAGCAAAGAATACTAAAGATTGAGAAGGAAAGAAGTAGTGATTGTTACCTATTGACTGGATGATGGTGGTTCTTCGCTTTTCATTGGCTCCTCACTTACTTTGAAATCCTAGCTCGCTATGAGCACCTAGCTTGTGGCAGGTTCTTGTGAACCTTCTCCCATAATATCTTTTGTTTGTTGTCATTTGGCAGGAGGGGAGTTCCCCATCTCTATAATCTTCGATTGTTGCTGCTGGGACATTCTTGTTGTTTTCAATGCCTAGGTGAGTGTTTGTGAGGTTCTTGATATATTCAATCACACATTTGAAGTGACATAGGTAAGATTCCCTATGGAATTTCTCCTTTGTTGAGCGAACAACGTCAATGTCTCGACTTCCTCTTCCACCTACTCTTTGGATTCCTCATCAAAGTCATTTCCCCCACTAGCACTTGGGTCGAAATATAGATGCTCATTATCCCACAACTTATCAAACTATTCATCACCCTTCACGCTACCACAAGGGGCATCAAGCTATTTTGTCTCTTAGAAATATACCCAGAAGACTCTGATTCTTTCCACACTCCATTCTTCCTCTTTTCTTAACTTATTGAACATGGTGGATCTCATTTTGCACTTCTCATCATAATCCACCAATGAAGTAGAACCTATTCCATGGTGGCCTGCTATCAGGTGTAGGAATGTGGATTAGGTCAACTAATAATTCATCTTCATGCTCCAACAGACTGCACCTCTTTTCCTAGAAAGGCTGAGAACTGTGAGTTACTTTGATATGCTCATATGGTAGATCATTGAAAGGGTTGTAACTCCATTTGTCATAGATCATTATCAACCCTAGATGAGCCAACTTATCTTGCAACAACGGGTGCGTTTTCTTATTTTTCATGGACACTATTTTGAAGCTTATCAGACATGTGAAAAATACCTTCTTCTTGGCTTTTCCTTTGTAAAAGGCAACATCAATAATGCATGCCTGCCGAAACATTTCCAGGACTAGCACTCGATTTGTAACACATGTCGAAAGGCAAAATGGTTCCTTGGTGAAGCCTCACATCCAAATGAATGTGAAATCTGCTCCAAAAAACTAGTCACATCTAGGAATGAAGTTTTGCATATACCCTATCTGCACCTTAGTTAGCCGATTAATACCATCCTCTCCTTGCAAATCTTGCAAAATCAGAGTCAAGAAATAATCCAAAAAATGCATAATAGTCATAAGTGGAATAGAGGAGAGGATTCCAAATAGAAATTGTCTTCCTTCTATTCCTTTCATCAAAAATAGCCAACTTCACACAGTTATCAAAGAAATCAGGGTTATGATGAAAAACATATAGGAAAGAAAGGAAGGAAACTTGAACTTTCATTTAGTTTGGTAATCCTTTATTTTCCTTATCATCTTCTCAATGAGGTATTCTACAAAATCATACCAAAATAAATATTATTACCTAAAAAACTAGAATCTTAGGCCCAACTAAAATGTGTACACTTCCTTGTCGATGTCCAAACTAAAAACAAATGCCAACATTGAAAAGGCCTCTTCCAAGTTTGCGTCAAAAGCACCATGTTGCACTGGGATCTTTGGTGGCTTCTACTGGTCTGCCTCAATCCTTTTGGTTTATTTTTTATAAAAGTATAGAGCCTTTTGCATTCCCTTCCATATTTTTTCCCCCTTTGTAGGAGTGAATTTCTCTATTTCTTCCTTTCTACAGCTTTGATTAGGGATGCATAGCATATTCCAGATAACTCCAAGGCTAATATTAACCCTGAGAGTCTAGACCTCAATAGTGTTGGTGCTTGGGTTGAAAATTTCAATTTATTATTAGAGTTTTTTGAGCCATATATTTTGTGTCATTGATGGTGAGCATTTGGATACCTTCATCCTTTCGCAGGTCACTTCCCTCAAAGACTTAGGGTTCTTTGCAAGATTGGCATCATGAATATTATCCTAGTCCTCCTTGATTAGGGCCTAGTTTCTATAGTTTTTGGGATTTTCTAGTTCCTGTGTGTTTTCCCACTTTGACTTGTCTGGAATACCAAGCATGGCATAAGAAATTTTTTCGAAGATGTTGACAGCTTGTGTTGCTCGCATAGCTTTAAATAAGCTTCATGTTGCCTCCCCTTGTGCCTCTTTCAGTGGACTTTCTGCCATTTTTCTTTGTGGGAAGCTTATGCTTAGCTTGAACTTCTTTGCAATTTTACCTCAGCTCTAGTTGTGCACTAGAAATTTCTTTCACTCTAAGTAGATTATTTAAAAAATCCTTTTAAGTGATTAAACATTTCACATGCAGCACTTAGCTTTTTTTTCTCAAGGTGGTAGATGAGATTTTCCTTTTTTGCATTTGATTTGGCATGTACCACCAACCTTTTGGCTTGTGCGAAATGAATCACTTGCCATTTTGAAATGACAAGAATTCATAATTAAAATTAGCAACCATGTTGTACAGCATGATTTCCTTGGAACTTGAGTCAACGATTTTCTATTAGCTTAAGTATTCATATGCGTTGGAAATTAATATCCCAAAAGGAATGATTAATTGAAAGATGTGATCAGTGTTTGAAAAGATATGAGCTTGACCTTGGAGTTTGCAAAACAACTAGAGAATGACACCTCAACATTTGGCCATGAATAACATTGTCGATTGTTGCCACTAGCTTAGGCTAATTAATTATCCCTTATTATTTTTGCACACAACAAGCCGTACTTAGCAGATGCAACTGGGTGGGAAATTCAAGCAAGCCCCAACATGGCTTTCAATTTGGTACTTGATTAGCATCATGTTTATGGTAAGAAAATTACCACGCATTTCCTCACTTTTTCTATAAATAGGCACCTAGGTAGTAGTGAAATCACACATAGCAATTTGAGCATAGTTGGTAATAGGTAATTAGCTTAGTAGTTTAGCATTAGCAATTGTGTAGTATTTTCATAGGCTAGACTTAGGTAGTTAGTAGAGATAGTTCTAAGATAGTTGCAGAGCGCCTGCTAGCATGAATACCCCAATTAGGCTAGTTTGTCATAAGTCTCAGATGGTATTTTTAGGTGAGCTTTCAACTTGGCATTTGAAAAGGATGACAAAGAATAAGCACTCACTGGCTATCATAGCCATGAAATTGGTTTTGGGATGTGATTTCCTTGAATACAAGGATAAATACTGGGTTAACATTGATGTGTGCTCATACTTCATTCCCTCTATGCTTGATATTGCAATTCCTAAGCCATTGATTATGCATCTAGTTAAAGAAATTTTCCCAAAGAAGTACCTGAACAACCTCAGAGAGGTAGTGGTGAACATTGCATTCGGTGGAGGCATTTCAACCACAAGTGACCTCAGGAGATTCATTGAAGAGGACATAGGTGTACTATGGCTTTCGTTCTTGAGTGGATTTCACCTCCAATCATAGAATGAGCACCATCAAAGGGTCACTCATTCCCATCGCTTCCTCTTCCCCATATACAACATGGTGCCATTCTATGACATTGAATGGTACACGAATTTTAGGAGCCTGGTGTTCCCTCTGCCACTAGCCATTGCTCCTATGAATGATGTTGTTGCTCCTGGTGATGCCCTCATCAATGATTGATGCATCTTTTGTTGCCACCCATGCCATGGATTGAAGACCTCCCTATTACTTTATTTTTTCTTTTAAAAACTCATATCAGTCAGTCCATTTTTTGTATATATTCCTGAAAAAAGGATTTACCGTAGAATATATGAAAAGGAAGCAGAATATAGCTATATACTTTAGAAGCATTTCCCTTGAGCCATTTTGGAAATGTAAATACTAAAGAATATATATAGAATGAAAATATAGCTTTATATAATCATCTTGTTTTATTTGCTTTTGGATTCTGCAATTTGGGTTATCTTTTCTTTTCCAGCATATATGTGTTCAATTCAATTTTGCATGTAGGTGTTTGATTATTTCTTTCCTTTGAGATGTGAATTTATTTTCCCTACTCTCTGAAATAATGGGTTACTTTTTTTCCTCTGCCTCAAACCATAGAATAAAATAAAAAGATAGGCCAACAAAAAGAAAAGGGAAAGAAAGAAGAAAGCACCATAAACATATTTACACCAGTAGGATATGTACGCTTAATTAAATAATTTAAGATGAATTTTGTTGACCGGAATTCCCAATGCTTCTTTTTCCATGTCTTTTAACACAAATGCATTATGTTCCTTGCATTGAATTGTTTTGAACGGGCCTTCCCAAAGGCTATCAAACTTCCCATGTTGACCCGGCTTCGCAGCCCTTTAATAAAAATTTAGCACTAAGTCTCCACACTTTACACCTTGGTTGGACACTTTCTTGTGAAACCACCGTTTAACCACCTATTGGCAGTTAGTCATGGCTATTAGGAAATTTTCCCTTTTCTCTTGCACTTCAGGAAACTCAGCCAGCTAGACTTCCAAGGCACTATTTTGTTCCACCTTGAGAGATTTTAGCAATTGTAGCACTTGAATCTCCATGGAGATAGGCAATAACGCCTCTTTTCCATATACTAGATCATACGACGAAGTCTTAAGGACTTGCTTAGGAGTTATGCGGTCTACCTAGAGCACTACTCAGAGGTTTTTATGCCATTCCCTTTGGTGCTCCAACCCAATCATTTTGAGGAGTCAGACCAAATTCTTGTTCATTGACTCGGCTAAGTCATTCCCTTACGAGTAGTAGTTTGATGATGTTTTAAGGAATATGCCATGCATAAGTGTGAATTGACATACCTTAGAGCCTAGGAAAGATTTGGCATTGTCGGAGATGATGGTTTTGGGTGGGCCGAATCTCGTCACCAGTTTCTCAAGGAAGTCTAATATCTCTTCTTCTGTTGCATTCTTCAGTGGTATGGCTTCAGTCCACCTAGTGAAGTAGTCAATGGCCATCAAGATCCACTTGTGTCTTGTGTTGGAGGCTGGGTTGATCATTCCAATGAATTCCAGGCACCAATATGCAAATGGCTCATCAACCACTATCAAATTGAGAGGCATTGCAAAATTATTTCTTCTTCCTGTGACGAACTGGAATTCCTTGCAAGATTTTACCAAGGAATAGGATTCATTGAATAACATCAGCCAAAAGTACCCTGTGCACATTATTTTGATGGAAGTGGTTTTTGCGGAGAAGTACCCACCCGCGGTGCAGTTGTGGTAAGTGTCTAGGATCCTTTTTGCTTGCTTCGTAGTGACACACCACAATAGGATGCCATTAAAATTCCTTTTGAACAAGATCCCTTTGATGAACACATATCCGTTGTTCTGTAGGCAATAGAATCTTCTCTTCTGAGAAGGAAGGCTTGGCAAATATTTTCTTGTGTGCATAAACCTCACCCTATCCACCAGCCAATAGCCTTCAAACTCATATTCATTTGTCAGGACTAGCTCCAGCTACTCTTCTTCAGTGTCCACTTCTTCATCGTGTGCAAGATATTTGTACAGTCCTCTTCCTCGAACGAACTTTGTAGGCTTGACCTCAATGTCATATTCAAGGATCTTGGTAATCCAATTGGCTCTTTTCTTAGTGATTTCTCCTTCCATGATGTATTCGCGTACACTAGAATGCACAACATAAATAATCACCTTATTCCAAGATATTAGGTGGCAAAACTTCTTGAGTCCCTTTACTATTGCAAACACTTCCTCTCTACAAAGTTGTAGTTTGTCTCATATTCCTTTAAGGTCCGGGAGTGAAATGCTATCAGGTGTTCTCCTTTTCCCTCATCATCTTTCCAAGTTAAGAAAATAGCAATGCTTGACTTGCTAGTGAATACATACATTGTGAAGTTCTTTGATAAGTCTGGATTAACCAGTACGGGAGCTAAGAAAATAGAATCCTTAACTTTCTCAAAGGCTTCTTTGGCTTCTTTTTTCCATTTAAATGTTTGATCCTTTTTTAGCATTAGGGTGATTGGCCTAATTATTCTTGCAAAGTCAAAAAAAAATTTCCTAACAAAATTTACCTTTCCCAAGAAGGACTAGACACCTTTCTTGTTGACCAAAAGGGGAAGCTCTTTGATTGCTTTCAACCACTCGAGATCAATTAAAATTGCCTCTTTGGACACTACGTCTCCCAATAGCTTGCATTGTGATACTCCAAAGACACATTTTTTTGGGTTCAAGGATATCTCAAACTCCTAGCATTTCTTAAACACCATCTCAAGGTGATCAAAATGATCATCCTTAGACTTGGATAACACTGTCAAATCATCCAAATAGATTAGGATAATCTTGTTGATCATTTCACTAAAGGTGATATCCATTGACCACTGGAAGGTGGCTCCTGCATTTGAGAGGCCAAAAGGCATCTTAGCGTATGCGAACGTTCCCCACTTGGTAGTGAATGTTGTTTTATGTTGATCCTCCTCTTTGACTTGGATCTGATTGTAACTAGAAATGCCACCTAATATGGAAAACATCTTTGATCCTACCAATTTCTGCAGGATCGACTCCATTGAAGGTAGCGGGTAATAATCCTTCAGGGACGCTCTGTTTAGGTCTTGAAAGTCCACACATAAATAGATATCTCCATTATTCTTTCATACTGGGACCAAATTGGATACCCACGTGCTATGCTTGATTGAGAAGACAATCCATGATTGGATTAGTTTTGCTAATTCTTGAGCCATTAGCATTTCAATCTTGGGATTCACTGGCCTCTATTTTTGGTGGATTGGTTTTATACCTTCTACCAATTCTATTGTATGTTGGATGATATTATGATCATATCCCCTAAGGTAATCATATGACCAAGCCACCACTCCTTCATACCTTTTATAGAATTTGATGAGCCTTTCTTTATCATGGTGCAGGACATCCTTCTTGACTTTGAGCTTCCTCCCATCTCTGACTTGAAGATCTACATAGTCACTCTTTTCTGCTACAAACTTCCTCTTGTCATTTCTTACACCGTAAGAATTGAAAATATTTTTTGAGAGTGACCAATCCCTTTGGAAGCTAGCGCCAAAGTCAATCATGGCATTGTGCAATAATTTCTCTCCCACAATGAGAGTTAGGAAAAAAGGTTTCAGCTTCAACTTGTCTTTTGCCTCAATAGGAGCTTCCCCTGTGCTATTCGTGAGAACTTTGGTAGGAGGTGATTTATCAATGGCCTTTCCCTTGAGAAAATGCTCTATTGGCATTGCACTCGCTTCCTCCTAGAGAGCCTTTTGTAGCAATGTCTTTTGCTCTGGAATAGTTAATATATCCCAAAGAGACACATTAGCAGATGATTTTTTCAATTGTTCCACCACATTGAAGGGTGACGGGTTTGAAGGCTTATGCTCCTTAACTTTGGTTAAATAAAAATTTCCTTCTACGGTAGACATTGATGTGTTATTGTGGAGGTGTTGGATATCTGGTTAGAAGCACCTTCGGGTTGCGGATTCACTGGTTGCAAGATGACTAGTTTGCCCATGAATCTCCCTTTCAAGCAAGTGTTGTAATTGGACTGCATTTGTAGTGTTTTTGATGGGGATGCATCATTGGAAAACACTGCCTCTTCTTCTTCCATCCATGAGAAGAGTGTGTATTGGGATCAATGTCCCCCTCTTGCTCCAGTGACATCCCCTACATTTGTGTGGTGAGCACCACATTGTCCATTTACGAAGAGGTATACACATAGCTTCTAGGATTTGAAGATGTACCTTGGCTATGTTGCTCCACCACCTTTTTTTGTAGGTTACCACGGGAGAAATTTTGGGGCATATGTGAGTTGTTGCAAGGGAAGCACTGGGGGTTGGTGTCATCAATTAAATTGTTTTTCCCCGCATTTAGCTCTCTATTCGAGCTTACGTTAGTGCTTTCCAGCGGAGAAGGCACCGGTACTATTTGATTTGTTGTTTATGCCTGTGGATTTTTGTGAGCACCTCCTTGGAATTGGTTCTATTAGTAAGAATACCTTTTTCCTTGATAATTTTGATAAGTTAGTTTTGGGGGCGTTGCCTGGTTTCGCTTGATGATAGTTATTTCATTGACAATAGTCTGTAACATTTCTTTGAACTCGCTCACCTCTTCCTTCAAAGATTCAGATGTAGAAGCAACATTCTATGGTGCACTTGAATATGTGTACATAGATTGAGGAGGAGCCGACGTGTTGGTAGAAGGCATCTCCTGAGTAGGAACCGATATTTCTTGAAATATAGGAATGATGGGCTAGGGTGGAAACTTCCTGACATCTATAAAATTGTTCTCTACCTTGACAACGATGTTGTAGGTGGCCAATAGTGTGGTCCCACCCAAAGACTGGATCATCATGGAGATGTTGGGGTTGATAGATTTCAAGTAGAACATGAAATCCAACTCAAGTGGCGAGCAGATATCATCTTGGATTCTATGCCAACTTGTATGGAGCTGGGAATTGAAGTTAGTAATGGCTTTGTGTGAGGCCCACTTTATGGTAGACAATTGATAATATAGCAAGGAGCAGTCTCCATTGTTCAAAAATATTTGATAGAAAGGATCTCCAAGCTCATCTTAGGTACTAATAGTGTTTTCTTGTAGTGTCTAGCACCAATCTAGTGCCTTGGCTCTAAAAGAAGCAACGAGCAACCTTAGTGCTATATTTTGGTCTATAACATCGTATATGAGACATACATCTGCAACATCTTGCATTTGTTCAGATGGTGTTCTTGAGCCATCTCCGATGAATTTAGGTATAGCTTTTAGGGAAAATTCTGGGATAGCATCCCAAATGGTAGGTGCTGTTGGTGCAACAAGAGGACTTTTGGTGTTCCATGCCACATAATTTTTGTTAGTAGCAGGCAACATGGCTAGCAAAAAGGGTGAAGGAAGTAGAATGTTCACTAATTGGGTTGCGGGTTGTACTATCCCTAATGGCGGTACTAATAAACTATGGTTATTTGTTGTTTGGGAACTAGTTACAGACCGATGGCTCATACACCCTTTTTGAATTTAGACTCATTGAAGTAGTCCCACCAAGTGTGCCAGGAAAAAGGAAAACTGTTGATGCCAAAAATTGGCAAGGTAACAACCCTTTGTGGGTAACTCAGTTTATGGGGGACCTATTGCACTAAACTAAGTGATCTCTGAGTTTTTAAATAATTTGGCTTCTTATGTAATTGGGGTTTGGAAAGGGAAAAGGAAGCAAATATAAAAAATAAAGTATCTAACTAAGGTGATGCACTAGAATTTAGATTAAAGGCACAATAAATATATCTTTTGGATACGATCTAAGGGCCCGTTCAACAATTTTTTATGTCCTAGAATGACAAAAATAAAAGATTGAAGCATAAACAGTGCATTCAATGAAAAAATAATTTTCACACCCATTCACTGAAAAGAGGAGTCAAAAGCCATGATCTAAACCACCAAACTTGCACTAAAATTATAGAAGTTCTACAAATGAGCCATTCAAACAATAATGACATAGTATAAAGTTAATCAAATAGCTTAAGAAAAATAGAAAGGCCAAACAATGGCATAGTCTGTGAGTCTTTCTGCAATAATCTAATAATAATAAAAGGCCTAGTGTCTTTTTAAAATTCTGTTTTTCTACAATTCTTGAACTCTTGGAACTCCTCTTCAGAAGCAAAGAGTAGTATATATAGTGAGCATTACTACCGCCGGGTGAGCAATAACTGGAAATACTTGGTATCCTGAGCAATGATGTAGTAGCAATGATTCCCCTCGGCCGTTGTAACAAAAAAAATTTAGGCCATAGCATGTGGTCACTACCCATCTAAGTGCATCCCCTGCTAATGATGGTAGTGGTCATGACATGGTCTCATGAAAACAAGTGTCGCCACCTAGTATAGGTAGTTAGAACACACGGGAGCATATCATAGCCCATAGTTCGCTTCATCAATGGCTCTGAAGAAGTACTCACCGAAGAGACGTGTGGAAACATTTGCAGGTCATGGTTCATTCCTCCTTGCCATTGAAGGCTTGCACTAGGAATACATGTGGAGGCATGTCTTTTCATTGGTGTTGACTATGGGGTCCGACAAAGCATATGTAGATGAAGGCTATGTGGCACACGATTAGGTCCTAACTCAAAAGTGAAGGTAAGTAGTCCTTTTGAAAGTGTTGATTGGACACGTGGTGGAGGTCGGCGGTCATTTATCAAAAGGGTCTGATGATGTTCATTTGAGGCATGGGCCAGTACTTAGCGAAAAAATAAACCCGATTTGAGCTTGATGAATTTTATATTCACAACATCTTTTCCACATATTAGTGTTGAATTTTCATCACTAAACTTAATAGCTCCACTATTGACCTTCTTGAGACTAATGAACTTAATCTTGTCACTAGTCATGTGGTGAGAATAACCATTGTCAATTACCCATGCATTTGCTTCTTCCTTTGTATGAAAATTAATCCAAACTCCCATTGATTTTTCATTAGTCTTTTTGTTCTACAAGGTACCGAATCTCTTGCATTCATCAATACTCTTCTTTTTTTTCCATTCAAAGCCATGAATATGGATTCATCATTTGAATCATTATCTTCATCTTCAGAGGAGCAACTGCCCTCCTTAGAATAATTTTTTTTCGATCTTCTCTCTTTTTTTATCATCAACCTATTTATTTGTGGACACTTGGATGCAAAATGACCTACTCTTCCACAATTAAAATATTTAAAAGGTAACTTGCCTTTGGAATTTCTTGTTCCTTTCTTCAGCCTTCTCACAAATTTTTCAACTTCATCAAAATCTCCATTCTATTTTGGAGCCTCATCTTCAATATTTAATTAGCTTTGAAAGTAGCTTCTCTTTTTAGAACATCTTTATCAAATTCTCTCATCTCAAAGGCAGTGAGAGTACTAAATATTTCCTCAATTGAATACTAATCCAAGTCTTTGGATTCTTCAATGATAGATACTTTAATATTGTAAGATTTTGGGAGAGATCTAAAAACCTTCTTCACTATTTCATTTTCCTTCACTCCCCCACTAAGACCAATAATGCCAGTAACAACTTCTTGAACTTGAATCATATAACTTGTAATGTCTTCATCTTCTATCATCCATAGAGACTAAAATATGCTCTTGAAGATTTGTATCTTGTCTTGCTTCACTTTAGAATCTCCTTCATAGATGTTACTAAGCTTTTCCCAAGAGTCTTTGGTAGAATTGCAATTCATCACCTTTAACAACTCTAAATCAGCTAATTTGCACAAAATAACATTCGTAGCTTTAACATTACATTTATATAATTTGATTTTAGTTGGATCTATGATAAGAGTGGTAGGGGAAACATAACCACTTTTGACTAATTACCAAATGCCAAACCATAGATATTTTAGGTTTCCTTCCATTCTCAATTTCTAGTAGGAGTAATTAGTCCCATCAAGCCTAGGACCCTTGTAATAACCGTCATGTGTCATCCCAGATATTTTCCTCAAGATGTTAGGCTTCTATAGAGGAATTTGACTCTAATACCAATTGTTGAACACTTTCAGAGACTGAGAAGGGGGTGAATTAGTCTGCACAAATACTTAACCCCTTTCTGATACTTGAAACTTTTAGCACAACTCAAACTCTTTTAGCAAATCAAGATAGAACTTTAAGCAAAGCAATAATAGAGAATAATATAGAAATTTGAACCTTTATCAACTTCAACAAACTTTACTAATGAAATATATAGTAGAAATCAGATCAAAAGTAAAGAGAAGGGAATATAGAACACACACATGCACAAGAAGACACTAGATTTACATGGAAAACCCAATGAGGGAAAAACCACTGTAAGATATAACTCACAATATAAGGCTCACTAACTTAGAGAAAGATACAAAAGGACTTGTAATATTGAAGTACCAACCAACTCTAGGAGCAAGATATAGATGATCTTATGAGATTAACTTTCTCAAAGTAGGATACAAAATATTTATGAGAGAATTATAAATATTTCCAACACAACACTCTGTTGATTGAGGTATTATAGAACAATTTATATTTCCCTTCATAATATTTAACACTATCTTTGTTGGAATTTCAAATAATTCATACAAACACACACACTTTCTTCACTCTTGTACACTACTCCATCTTGTTGCATCAACAATGATTTTACATTTATATTCACTGCAACACTTCAATTCTTCAATTAGGTTGGTCAAGAAGAGAATAAATAATAAATTCAATTGGTCAGCCACCAAAGCATAATGATGAGAGTCTTGAATTATGTTCTATTTTATGCCGTATTTTATTCCATTTCATACATCTTCATACCCATTCTCATATGCCATTTTCCTATCATATTACACCATTTATGCTGCATATGGTTAAAATACATAAGAGGTATTTAATATAAATTTGAGATAAAAGAATGAAACGTAATTATTATATTGTTTTTACTAACATGAGCATTGGAAAATAAATTATCCAATAAATTATTTTTGGATCTTGTTGTGATCATCTCGCTAACACATCACTTGTGCATTCCTCCATATGCATGCCACCATAGCTACCAACTGATACCTCAACATTTCCTTCCCACGTTATTAATGGTCTCCTATAGTCGTGAACGAAGGATGAAAAATCCATGTGAAGATTATTGACCATGTTCTTCAAAAATATCTATGTGGATCCTTTTCAATATCATGTTGTCAAAGATTCACTCTCCCTTTATTATCTCCTAAAGCTCCATGAAAAGATGGCCATGATCTTTTGATGCAAATATTCCTTGTTAAGATGACACCACAACCTTCTCATTTTTATTGTCTTCTTAGTATTTTTATTATGGAATCGGTTTTGAAAGAGTGGAAAATATTTCATTCTTTTCTAAAATTGACCAACAAATCTCCACCATAAGACTTTAAATTGTGAGCATGTATTTGGTTATTATATTTTGTATTCAAATGCTATAAAAATAATGTTTCAAGCAGAGGAAGGAACATGTATGAAAACTAATATCATTTTTTGAGTACTATAATTTGAGTTAACCTTGGAAATTATGTAAGATTATTTCTTCAATTGGTTGACTAGGAGGTAGGGTGCCCACTCTTCAACAACCAATTGAATGTACATATTTTATTTTATGCAAGGTACGTTGGCTGTTTATATTTTCTCCTATCGATTATGTTTTGCAATGTTTTGAACTAGTATTTTAGCTATCATAGTTTCTGTGTGTTTATATTTATAAATAATTTAAATTGATTCTCATTCTTTAGATTTTATGAATTCAATGATTTGTGGTTAATTTTTTGTTTCAAAATTTACTATAATTTATGTATAGTTCCTATCACCTGAATAGAAAAGAACATCTTCTTTCACTAGGAAGTGATAGTTCCTATCACCAAAATTATTTTGATTTGCAATAAGTTTATTTCTATAGAGTGTACTTCATACAAATCTTCTCACTACCCACAATCCTTGTGCAAATAACCACGATACCTTTCATGAGCTTACAATTCCCGGATTGATACTTAGACTGAGCTGAATCTAGTTTATTCTTTACCCTAGTTTTGGCCTATCACATAATGTGGTCATATCCCAAAGATAGAGAGTGCAAGGAAGTTAATGTAGCAAAACAACTTCCTACACTAATATTAAGAGGAGAATAGTGTAAAAATTTATAAATCTTTCCAGTTACAAAAACTTAAACATAAATAAACATAAATATCATGCATACCACAACACATTGGTTTATGTGGGGAAACCTCTTTCGGAAGAAAAACCTCAAACTCCAAAATCCACCCAATATATTATTCAAAAATCATAAAGATTACAATATACTTGCAGAGCAATATTCTCATAGGAGTATCATCAACCAGAGATCTAGAGGCAACATGACTGCTATCAGACTCTCAAAATACATCACAATCCATAGTTGTAATAAAATTCCCCCATAAAATAGGGTTTTCTTCTAGGAAAAGACAAACTAATAAAATATTGACAGTTAGATTTGAGCCCTAATGGTGGGGTGATCCCACAATACTGGTTTACAATTTTTGGCCAAACTGGACACTGAAATATTTTTTTCTAACTAAATCTTCACTTTCGAGCACCTATAGCGGCTAAACCGTGAGGAATTTGAAGATGATGCAAACTAGTGATTTATGACATTTTTTATTTAGATTCAAAATATATTTTTTTCAATTTTTTTGGAATCAGATTGTACTTCTTTTTCCCTCTCTTTCAAAAACTAGTCTTTTTTAGAAAACAACTTTTTTAAGGAGTGATGCTCACCATATAATGCATAACTCTTTTTCCATGAAGGATAAAATTCCAATTATTTTGAATTTAGATTTGTAACTCCGATATCTAGTGCTTCCAATTGGTTAGATAGTGTTTTATTGAATATTTTTTCCTTAATCAAGTTTTGAAGTCAAACCAATTACAATTCGGACATATGCAGACCATATAATGCGTAACTTTTCTTGTATGTATCAAAATTCTTTTTTTTTTGTTGGATCAAGGACTTCAATATTTGGTGCACTCATATTTTTCAAAAAAAAAATTATAATTTTCTCTTTTTCCACATGTGCACAAAACATAGAGCTTGATTTTTGGTGAAAAACCTATGTTTAATAAAACTAAAAAAACAAATACATAATAAACCCAAAACATATTAAAATTATAGTTGTTGGATAGCTCGTTACGAAGACTACCTGATTCCAGTTGGGTTTGTGAAGTATCCTCCATTTTCATCCTCAACCTGAGCTTCGAAGGGAAAGAATTCTTTTTTTTTTTGTGTGCCAAAGATCAAGTGAACCCCCTTTCAAAAGGGGTGTTCCTTGTCTTTTTTTGGTGAGAATGGTGGGGCATTTCATTAAATGGGTTCGCTCAAACCAAGGTTCTAACGAACCCTCTTTTGGTTTATTCGAACCAAATAGTTCACTCGAATGCCAAAAAGGAATTTTTTTCCATGGGGTCAATTTTTTCAACTTTTCCTTCTTCACTCCAATTGTAAACTACCCAAATTTCTAACAGAGAGGATCAAAAAAATCTTAACACTTCTTTCAATGTGATCCAAAATGATTTACACATAGGTTCACATCGACCTTAGTTGACATCAAGGAAACATGTGGATGAAACATTGAAGAACATAACCAGTCATCCCATAAACACTCTTTCAATTGAATTTAGTTGATGTGGTCCCAAACAGGATAGGTCAAGACCCAAATCTATCATAACACATCTTCCATTATTGGTGTAGACCCCCAAGCACATAGTGAAAGCAAGGAATAACCTCTATTGGTGAGATATCCATAAATAACCCAGAAAGGTAGCTCAAGACCTAATGTGGCACCAAAGAGACCAATTAGCAACATACAAATCACTTGGGGATGCTCCCTGAACATCCAAAAACAATTTCATACACTTATTTCTTACTATCATGTCATTTACAACCACCACAGATCAAACAAACATAATGTTAGACTAAAGGAACACTAAGAAGGGGGGGTGAATCAATGTTCAACAATATTTAAATTACAATCTAGATCTTAAACCATTTACAACATTTAAACAAAAGTAAAGATGTAAGCACATGAAGGAAAAAATCAAGACACCATAACACCAATATTTTTACATGGAAACCCTATTAGGGGAAAAACCATAGTGGAGGTTAATCCACAATTTATACTTTGTTAAAAGTATGAAGAAAAAGGGGAATGCACATGCATTCAGGCACACTGCCTAGAGCTCACTGCTCAAAATCATGAAGGCTCACTACCTTACAACATATTTGGATTACAACAAAGAGTTGAATTGAGAAAGTAGCATCTAAAAATGCCTGGTTTTAGTTCTGGTGAGGCTCATAGATCAAATTTTGGCCCTTCTGTCTGAGTCTACACTTCGCTCTACTCTGCCTTAATTTGCTTCACAACAATCCTCTTTTGCACAAGTGAGATTGTGTCAAATCGCTCAACAACCCTTTTGACATTCATAATATACTTCACACACTCACCTTCACTCTTTTTAATGAATTAACTATCTCTTATATATATTTGCTATCAAAGATTTAGTCGCTTCATGTCGGATTCAACAAAATAAAAATATTTTCCAATAGTCTGCTCAATCCACATTTAATATTTGATGCGTACCCATCAAATTCAGCCATGGCATAGCTAGGACCTAAAACAAAATCTTCAACCATAGGATACCTTAATTAATTATACCTCAAATATCTGCGATGTGCCATATTCACTAAGTCGGCCACCATGAGCTAATAAACAAAAAACCATCTTGTTGGATCTCCTAACTTATACATGGATTAATGTGGCGTCACAAAACTTAACAATAAGATAATATAGATAATTAAAAACCTTCCCCAATATCCACAACTCAAAATGATAATTTGGTGAAGTATACAGATCAACATAGTAATCGGATACCCTATTCTTCATTCTCTTCTGGTAATACTCTTTTCTTTACTTTGTTTGTTGGTATGAACAAATCCTGATCTGGGAACCAGAATAATGACTTAGGTTTCCATCAATGACAACACTAGAAGCCATATGCCAACAATCTCCCCCTTTGGCATTGATGGCAACACTTAGTGAAAAATGACTAAGTTTCAAAACCAATATGATTACGTTGCCAGAGTTCAAAATTTCAAAACACAACTCCCCCTTAGAATGATAAGCATTTTTCACTGCTCTCTCTCCGCATTTAACATCAATGAAAAAAATATTTTGGATCTCCCCCCTTGCTAATTCAAAAATTGGATCAAATTTTGAAGAATTACAACTATTACTCGAGTCAGAAAAGTATTATGTACTTATCTTTCATTTCTAGAAGAAATTTCCTCCAAGTTTCTACTACAATCCTAATGATTAAGATCAAGTTGTTCTTAGATTCTTGGTTGATAATCTGGATGAGAGATTCTAGAATTTTGATTGCCTCTTTTAATTTCTCTCCTTTCCTCAGAACCTCAATTAACTGCTCGAGTCTGCATTTGGTTAAATCCTTTAATTTCCAAAAGGTTTCCACAAGGTTGTTTATGGTGAATTGAAATTTTGTATGCTCGGACTGCAACTCTTGAATCCTTTTCTCGACTACACCCTCTTGATCCTGAAACATGTTATAATCTTGACCAATCTTGTTCAACTCAGTTTCAATCCACTCCAACTTATCTTTGTATCTCCCAATTGTACAAGGCCAACGAAGACAATAGTTGTTAGATGTTATTCATTCTATTTATGCATTACCTCAACACATGCATTTTCCTTTTTATTTTGGTAAGAGATAGCTTGAAATTTTTCTTTAGATGTAGAATTATTTCTCCCTCTTTCCTATCCTGGGACTCAGAGACCATGGCTTCCTTAATACATTTTTCAAATTTCCAATCCAATGTTATTGTGCACAAAATAAGTACTTAGTGTGCACTCGATTAGGTCCTACTCATATAAGGGTCTATCAGACCATATGTCAACAATTTTCTACATCCCATCTTTGTCCTGAACAAGTTGCAGTATCTTTACTTTGGATAAAACACCTTCTTCTTCACTTCCTTTTTCCATTACTACATCCGGTTCAACTAATTCTAGTTCTTCCCTTGGAGTGTACTCATCAGATTCCTCATCTAGTATGTCCACAATCACTTGTTCTTTACCTTGTCCTTCAATTTTTGGAGTCTTGTGTGCCGAAGGAGTGTAATCAACAATCTCTTGTGCTCTTTTCTTCTTCCTCTCCATCTCACTGGAAGAGGATCCAACTTCAAGTGCTCTTACTAGAATGGAAATGCTAATTACTTCAAACTTCCCTAACAATTCTTTAAAGAAATTTGAATACTCTTGCTTACAATTTTCCAAAGTATTAGAATGTTCCAAAATCTATTTACAAATTGGTTCATTCTCTTTCCATCCAACATTATTGATCTATCACAAGCAATTCAGAAAATACATCACAAGATATATGACCAAGGTACCAAACTTGAAGGGGTAATTTTCCTCCTTTGTTAGTCACACATTTTCTATCAATTGATCTTTTAGCAATCTGTACAAGTCAAAATCTTGATCCTCCATTATCATTTTATGAGATGTAAACAACACCTACCAAAGTTGTGCCTTCCCTATTTCTAAAAAATATTTTGTATGAGATTCCATTTGCAATATACCTTGTTATCGGATCTTTGACCATCAAAATGATCAAATCCCTTTGATCTATAGTTACTCCGGTTAGGGTTTCAAATTATTTGTTTTGAATCGACTTCTTTTTTAGTATATCCCCAATATTGCATTAGCCAGTTCGATTCTTAATCATCTCTTTCAAAATGTGATAAGGTTTATCCAAAGTTAGAATGTCATCATTCAATCTGTTCAGGATAAACCTAATGACTTCCATGTTATCAAAATAGGGAAATTCACTCCAAATGTCCAAACTTTTGTGTTTCACACCTTCAAGCCATTTCAATTCATCAATCGGCAACATATTTCTCACATCCCTAATCTTCTCATTGCTATATTCAACTAAATTCACCATTCATTTGATTTGCTTCATTTTCCTTTTCATACCAAACAAGTTTCTATTGAGCACCAAATTAAGTGAGAATTCTACAAGCAACTAAAATACCTGATGAATTCATAGCTAAATTGGCTTTACTCCTTCAAAATTTTGTTGTAGAGGCTCTCCTCCTATTCTTCTTCAATGCAAGGTGACAAATGAGGGTTCCAAATACCCTTTTATAACTTGCACACCTAACCTTTTTACCACATTAAATGTTTTTCCCTAGGTGTTTTAGATACTCTATTTTCTCAGACAACAAAAGAAGGATTCATCTATGAACCTTCTATTCTCAAATTTATGCACAAGTGATCATCAATACATTTGTAAAATATTAGCACAACTATTGAAGATTTACTGCATTCTGGTGCCAACTATCGACAGGGGGACAAAGGATTTTCTTGGAAAACTCTCCCTAGGCCAATGGCCTAGGATAAATTTTTGGAGGAATTACTAGAAGCAGATTATGGTGTGGGCTTATTTCCTTCATAAGACTCACTCTTCCTTACCCATGTTTTCTTCATCTGATCTCTTATTTCTTCCACAATCACTTTCTGTTTTCCTTTATCATCTTTCTTTGAAATTCTTCCTTTGTATACCAAACCTCTTCTATCCATGTTTATGTTCCTATAGAATCTTGCAATGTGACCAAATCTGTTGCAATTGTAACACAAAATATTTCTTTGTCTATACCATTCATTCCATTGATTTCCTCTTGATCTGCATTGATTAGCAATATGGCCAAATCTTCCACAGGTGTAGCATTTAACATCCCTTACATTGACAGACATACTTCTACATTCAATTGACTTATGACCAGACTTATTATAACTAAAACACTTACTAGGAAATAATGGAATACTTGAATTTATTTTAATTCTACACTGAGAAACCATCTGACCAAATTTATTACAAGCAAGGTAGTGACCATTAAAATTTTGAGCATTGGGTTGTCTTACCGGATACCTTCCACCTTTGTTCATTTGATATCTTTGTCTGGAATCCTTATGTTTAGATCCAAAGCTTTCTCCCTTCTCATATCCAAGACCTCACCTATCATTTGCATCCTTCTTTTCTTTTATTCAACTCGTCAAGCTTAGTAGAATTGATCCTAAACTTCTCCTTGTATTCATTTGCAGTAGTGAGTTCATCTCTGAGAATAACTATCTGACTTTCAAGCTTTTGTTCATTATTTTTGGATTGTTGTAGTTCAATCTCAAGCTGAATGATCTCTTTATTTAGCTTCAGCACCATAGATTCCATCTCAAGCTTTAGAACTGTAGCATTGTCTCTAGCAAGATTTTCAATTCTTCAGTTATTTCTTTTAGGGTCTAATTCAGGTGAACATCTTCTAAGCATTTACTTTCTTTATGCTTTAGCTAATCACATAGTTCCTTCCTCTTTTATCTTGACTAATTGATTTTATCCTTCAATGATTGAATGAATTTTTCAACATCCTCAAGATTTTCTTTTAATTCTAGGACTTCTGCTTTAGACTAATCAAGATCATCAAGTGCCACCAAAAGCTATTGTTGAAGACCACCAAATTCCATTGAATTCCAAGATCCACCTCAAGTTGTTAAACTTCTATAGAGGAACCTTGCTCTGATACCAATTGTTGGACTCAAGGAACACTGATAAGGGGGGGTGAATCAGTGTTAAGTAATATTTAAATTACAATCCAGATCTTAAACCATTTACAACATTTAAACAAAAGTAAAGATGCAAGCACATGAAGGAAACAATCAAAACACCATAACACCAATATTTTTACATGGAAACCCTGTTAGGGGAAAAACCATAGTGGAGGTTAATCCACAATTTATACTCTGTTAAAAGTATGAAGAAAAAGGGGAATGCACATGCATTCAGGCACATTTCCTAGAGCTCGTTGCTCAAAATTAGGAAGGCTCACTACCTTACAACATATTTGGATTACAAAAAAGAGTTGAAATAAGCAAGTAGCATCTACAAATTCCTGGTTTTAGTTTCGGTGAGGCTCATAGATCATATTCTTGACCTTTTGTCTAATTTTTCACTTTGCTCTACTCTACCTTAATTTGCTTCACAAAAATCCTCTTCTGCACTTGAGTGAAACTGTGCCAAATCGCTCAACAACCCTTCTGACATTCGCAATATACTTAGCACACTCACCTTCACTCTTTTTTAATGAATTAGTTGATCTCTTATATATATCCACTATCAAAGATTTAGTCACTTCATGTCGGCTTCAACAAAATAAAAATATTTTCCAATAGTTGGCTCAATCCACATTTAATATTTGATGTGTACCCATCAAAATCAGCCACAACATAGCTATGACCCAAAAAAAAATCTTCAAGCATAGGATACCTTAATTAATTATACCTCGAATATCTGTGACATGCCATATTCACTAAGTTGGCCACCGTGAGCTAATAAATAGAAAATCATCTTGCCAAATCTCCTAACTTATACATGGATTAATGCAACATCACAAAACTTAACAATAAGATAATATAGATACTTAACAACCATCCCCGAGATCCACAACTCAAAATGATAATCCGATGAAGCATATAGATCAACATACTAACCGAATACCCTGTTCTTCACTCTCTCTTCTAATAATACTTTGTTCTTTACTTTGCCTACCGGTAGGAACAAATCATGATTTGTGGACTAGAATAATGACTTAGGTTTCCATCAATGACAACACTAGAATCCATATGCAAACATATAGAATAATTTATCCAAGAAGTACAAAATTCTTAATCATGAGATATAACGTTAACATATCAACTTGTGGACCACTTCAACATATGATATTGGAACTAAGACATAGGACATAAATTGAAAGCACATTCACCAAGCTGCTAGAGAAGAGACATCAATACAAAGAAATGTGGAGTATTTCTCATACCAGTCTAGACAACCAACAACATTGCCAACCTTCTGCAATTTATAGAAACCTCCTCAACAGCACAGGTGAATTGAAAAGATAAGAATGTAATGTACATAGCACTAATATTGAATACCAAACCACAAGACCAAAACTACAACAACAAAAGGAATAGAGATCATTCTCTTGAATAGACTTCAATGTAGCTTCTTGAACCAAAATCATTTAAGCAACTTGCGAAGACCAAAACTTCCTTTCAACAACACATACATTATCAAGAGCATCAAGAGAGAACATAAGAAATATTTAATACCTTCAACAACTTATCTCTAACATTAGTCATGCTTCTAATCCTCATTTGAAAGTATTAGTATGAAATCAACTCTACTGACAGTAATAATGCATTATATGAACATCATCAAACCTTCTTTGATAAGGCATGACAACCAACCATGAATTTCAACAACTCTTTTCTTCTTTGATAAGGCGTGACATCCAACCATGAACTTCATCAACTCTTCTCTTCTTTGATAAGGCATGACATTAAACCATGGATTTCATTAACTCTTCTCTTCTTTGATAAGGAATGACATCCAACCATGAACTTCATCAACTCTTCTCTTACTTGATAAGGCATGACATCCAACCAATGTTAGATACAAGAAAAAGTGCATGATTGTATCTCAAGAGCTCTAAAATACCCTTACAATAGCACAAGAACAAAAAAAAAGGATAGACATGAAAAATTTATGAGATCAAAATTAGAAAATGATGATCTAGCTTTGACTAAGAATAAAATGAATCAACAACAAAATATGATGATGAGACTTGCACCAATGGAAAGTTCTTGGAACTAGATTTCTTATCTTTTTTTCCTGATTTTGACACCATATTCCCAAGTTATGATTTTTTGAAAGATGGGGTAAATTCAACTAGTCAATAGCCAGTAGACATGACCCTTTTTATTTGATTTCTAAGAAAATTACTCATTTCATGCAAAATTTCTAATAGATACCCACAAAATATTTTGATGCTTTGAATAAAAACAAGAAGTATTTTTTAATTCCAAAAAGTAGAAAATGTGATTTGGTAAAAAGAAACTTCACCTATAAGGAAAATGGCCACATTGTGCTATCTTGATAGAGTATTTTACATGGTTTTCTCACTATTTGCAAAATCTAATGAATACTCAAATGGTTTTTTTTGTGACTTTGAACAATTCCCAGAAATTGTTTTTCTCTAAAATACACCAAGAAAAATATATTGTTTGAAATTTCTTGGATCTCTTAGAATTTAAATAGGTAGTCACAACTATGGTGCTTTGATACTATGTTGGAGTTGATAGTTGATTAAACAAAAATATTGTTCCACCTTTTGGGAGATGGAATTGGACCCATTTCACACTTTAATCATTAGGAAACCAAGATCCCTCAACCAAGTGACTTGATTGAGGGATGGACTAGGGGTTTCCTTGTGTGATGAAATGGGGGTTCACTATTAAATGAAGCTTCAAAGGAGAAATGCAAACACTTATGGATAAAACCCTAGAAAAATGAAATCAGATTGATAAACAAAATGAAATAGAAAAATACCTGGAGGAGTGGAGAGGTCAAAACAAGATCTATAAACCATGGAAATTATTGTCTCATATTGCATTGGGACTAATACACTAGTCTGGGCATATGAGTCTTGTTCTAGGATTTTTAGGGAAAAACCTAGAATTCTTTGAAGGTTGATTAGGATCCACTTAATGGTGATAAAAAAATATAATGGGACTAATACGCCAGGTTGGGCATATGAGTCTTTCTATAGGATTTTTTAGAATCTTTTTTAATCTTTCAAACATAGATCTGACACTGTTAAATGCTATCGAAAGGATATATTAGGGACTAAATCACCCAGCTGGGTGAATGAGTCTCGTTCACATAAATCTGCAAAACACACATCAAGAGAGAGAGAAAAATGTCATTTTGTTAGTGGATGGGGGTCTACCTTATTCAGACCTCGTTTGAGTAATTAAACCTTGAAATGAATTGAAATAACATGAAAGAATGATGAATGAACAAATGAATGTAACAAATCACCAAACCTTGTTCAATCCTTGTAGTGTAGATCTACAACTTGTATGAATTGGCCTCAAAGGATGTAGATATTGATCATGAAACTTGATATGGCTTTGAATGCTTGAACTTGGATCACAAATGCTACATCAACATGTTATCTCACAATGATACATGATACTCTTGAATTGATGCTCCAAAATGCTTGATAATCAGCTCTTGAATGCTCTTGAATGCTCTCTTGATCATAAGCCTTTCTCTTGCAATTGAACACTTGAAAGCTCTAGGTCTTGGAGTAATGATTCTATCTCTTAGATGCTTGCGCTTGGATCTTCTTAAGTGAATAATAACTTGAAACCTTAGTTATATAGGTATTTCATCTAATTTACCATTTAATAGATCCCAAATGCAAACATTCACAAAATTTGAATTGAAAACCTTGATTTCCTACTCAAAACCCTAAAAAGGCCCCAAATGGGACTCATATGCCCAAGGTGGCTTATGGGTCCCACCCTAGATTTTTGGGGTGAGAGAATGTTAGGGGGTTGAAATATTAAATGTATTTATTGAATTTGTGGAGATTTTAGTTGAAATAAGCCTTGGGATACATAATAAAGGGTATTAAGGGCCTATTCATAATGATTTGAAGGTCATGAATGCAAGACAGACCAAAACTTAGTGTGAAGATGTAAATAAATACACTTTACAACACTAAATTAAGGAAAAAATAGGTCCATTTAGTTTAAAAGGGCCCTAAACTTAATGTGAATGTGTAAAACACATTACAACACTAAATCAAGGCAACATTAGGCTCATTTATTATTAATTATTCTCAAATTAAGTAAGGAAAAGGGATAATTTTCCATTACTACAATAGTGAACTGCACAACTCCAAAAAATCACTTACAACCAAAATGCCTATCACAAATGAGAGATGAAAGAAACTAATTTTCTATGCAACCAAGAGAGAATAATTGAATCCACATGAGCATCTGATATTGAGATTAACCTGTAATTGTATTGTCAATTAAATGGAATTCCTAAATTATAATAAAGTACAATAATGAATACTTATAAAAGTAAAAGTGCAAACCCTAGATGAGGATTTGATTAGATTATGACAAGTGTCATAATCCTATGCAATGTGACAACTTGACCTATAAATAGCCTAATATAATAATTAAAAAACTCTTAAGTTTAACTTAAGTAATTAAAGTAATAATCCAGACATAATAATTAATTAATGATTAATTATTTTCAGGTGATCCCCTAATTTCTCCAACATAAATAATCATGAATAAGATATTATTATTATTATTATTATTGACTATAAAATAAATCAATAACTGCCATATCATCCCTCTAATATTTTTATAGAGTTTTTATTAAGGTTATTGAATTAAAATCTTAAAGAGTATTAGTAAGATGACATATTCCAATTTTCTTAGATGTTAAATATGAGGTTAAAATCTTCATATATGATAAATCTAATATTTTGGATAGCCCTTTCTATTAGGAATGTTTTCCAAAAAAATATTGTGCCTTGACTAATGTTTAAATTCTCACATAAATTCTTCCCCTATAGAGGAAATCTAGAGAGATAAAGATAATTCCAAATAATGAAACATATAATGGTTGTGAATTCATTTTTATGTAAAAATTTAGTTGGATTCATAGCTAGGCTATTGCTCTTATTATTTACTTTCTTATTGAATTGGATTAACTTCTCCCTTGTTGTTCATTTTTAACCTTCCAAAAATTCCCTCTTTTATCACAATGACATGAAGGATATCACTCCCTCCAATGTTCTAGTTAACTTCTCCCTTGTTGCTCATTTTTAACCTTCCAAAAATTCCCTCTTTTCTCACAATGACATGAAGGATATCACTCCCTCCAATGTTCTAGTTTTTCAATCTATCTAGTGTGAACCATTGGAAAATAATGGGGGATGTCATTTCTCATGTCAATGAAACAACCTCCTTCCTTCCCAAATAAATACCTCTAGTGAATGGTTGGCTTCTTACCATAGGAGGGGGGTTTAATATCACAAGTTTCTCTCATATTTCCAATCTTAGTTTTAGTAGCTCCATTCACCCTCTTTTCCCCTCTTTCTTACCTTCTTTATTTCATTTATAATTTCTTTTTTATTTGTGATGTATATGTATATGTATATGTGTGTGTGTGTGTGTGTGTGTGTGTGTGTGTGTGTGTGTGTGTGTATAAATATAATCTACCTTAGGAGAATGACAGGTCAAAGGAATCAATCACTAGGAATACCATAATCAACACTTGTCCAACAAGACCTAATGGATCAATCAAACTTTTACATGTGGTTTTCTATAGAATATCTAGGAGAAAAAAATGAATAATTAATGATCCAACAAATAATAGTGACTACCTAGGGGTCATCATTGCAACATGAATATTAGCATGATACTTATAACTAACTAATTCTTCTAATTGTAACTCAAAATTTAAGGATATTAAAAAAAGGTTGTTTGACATTATAATCAATATCATGATAAATTTGTAGCTAGGTTTGAATGGTTTTCACCCTTGAACTTACAAGTTAAATCAATATTCTCCCACACATTTCATGATGAGAGCATTAGTATCCAATTAGTCAAATTGGTAGCACACATTTAAACACACCTTGCCATCAATAGAAACTAAATCCAATTATTTTATAACACTTTTACTTTACTCATCAAGTGTGACCATTCAACAAGAGAAAATTAATTATTAGAATTATTAAACCATATAATTCACCATTGAATTATCATAACTGTTAGTCATCCAAATTTGCACCCTAATGCCAAGCTGCGAATGAACTTAGCAAGTTTGGATGTAACATGGGACTTGTTTCAGGTTGTGGGTGTCCTATTCGAAAGAAGACCTCCAGATTATGGGGCTGACTTCCCCTTTTGATGCCACCTAAATATAGATTTCTAAGGTAAAGGGTAAGAAATGCATGAAAAATGAACCTAAACTGACAATACCTAAGGTGATACACCAAAAACTAACCAAGACTGATAACATCCTATCACATTTAATCAATATCATAGAAAATTTGTTTACACAACTCACTTCCATATGCATTTCACATAAATAATTTATAAGAAGGTTTTTTAAACAAGACCTTTACAAGAAAACAAAAATTCCTCACAACTAACTGCCCTATTGACTAACACAACTTATAACCTGTTAACATGCATTTTCTGCTAAACAGATGCCTAAACATGAGACAAGTTTGCAAGGAAAGAGAAATTTCACAAGTCAAACTAATTGATCACTAACAGCATACCATGAAACATGAAATGAGAAGGTAAAATGCTCTATTTTATCAATTCAAAGTGCTTACTGTATCACAAGTCCATCTGAGTTACAATACTGCTCCATGAAGAAAAATAGCTCAAAAAATATAGCTATCACTTTGCTAGGAAGAAATAACTCCTCCAAAATGCCAAAATTAAGTTACTTAAGCAAAAAAGTCACACAACTCTCATGCCTACCCATCTAGAAGGTTCTGGTCAAATGAAGCACAAAATCCAAAAAAGAACCTTCTAAAATCACTCCAAAAAGTCCTCCAAATGGCCCAAAGTCAGGCCAAGTCTAAGATCACACAGAAGGTGTGATAAAACAGCCTCAAAAATGGTATATGTTTCTCCAAAATAGTCTAATTCCTCACTCACACACTCTCCTCATGTCTGCAAATCATCATTTTGTCTCCTAGCTTTGACCCATGCAATATGTGTGTTTTGAAAACACAAGACTCCAAAAAGGTATTAAATTTAATAACTTGATTTGGTGTATGATTCATAATACACCACTTAATCAAGTTATTTTACATTTCAAAGCAAAAATATAAGAGGGCTCCACCACCTCTTTGAATTACATTACATTTGCAATAAAAGACATGATAAAAGTGATTTGAAAGTCACTTAAATAATATCTTTATGCTTTGAAATAAAATGCAACATAAAATGTTATATCAAAATGCCTTCAAAAGCATGAAACAAGATCATAAATCCTCCAAGGCACTTGATCATGTTTACTTACTTCATTCTTCACTCCAAGGACACATGTTTGGTCAACAACTTCTGATTTTCAAAGGCAAAATAAAAGGTTCAAATTTGGCCCATAGTGGCATAAAAGGCTTCCACATTTCTTGGAAGGCACAATTGAAAGTCTTCAAGGCATATCTCATGATGACCAAAAGTCAAAGGCATATTATATGGGACTTAGCACACTTTATATGTTTCATGTTTTGAAGGACTTAACAAAATTTGAAATAAGGAATCAAGACTTAAGGCATACAAATTCCTAAGTCATAACTCATCATCGGCCCCCAATTTATATTAATATTTGTTTCATTTTTTTTAAACATGGGACAAAATTCCCATCAGTCATCAAAATAGGGTCAAACCCTAAGCAAAAAAAGATGGAAAATGTGAAAAAATCCATCATTTTACCATCAAGCATTTTGGCAGACATGCCGCCGCCATAGGGTTTGGAGTTTTACACATAAAATGGTGTTATCTGACTGCTTTTTGGAAATTTTTTGATGGAAAGTGTATGGAAACATAGGAAATGCATTCATTTGTGTCAAACTATGTTCTTACCCTTTTTTGGAGCTATTCCATTCATTTTAGGCCGCAGCTTGTAGCATTCTCTAATGAACTTTGTTTCATTTTTGTTCTCTATTGTTGTTCTCCACTTTTACAGCCGCCATAAGAAGTTTGAATGAAGCTTTTGGTAAAAGAAAAAAGCTTGAATATTGCAAAACTATGAGCAAAAGAGCTTTAGGTACGCCTTGAATCAACTCCATTCTTCTTAGATTTTGAGCAACAAAGCTCATTTCGAGTCTCCATTATGATATAGAGCAAAAACTCATTTCATTTTGTGTTTTGCATTGAAAGAAGGAAAAAACCCCACCTTTTGTTGTTGTTTTGAAGAAAACATAGCCATTGAGGTTGTGGCCAAGAGGATAGAAGAATGGCTCTTTTTGTTTGTGATTTTGAGTCTGCACTTATAGCATCATACATTGTGATTTACTTTTAGAAAAAACTTCAAATTCCTTTTATAGCTTGAACCCTAAGTGGGTCTCTGTCATTTTGAATTTCCAGGTTGCGGTTGTAAGAGAGAATGGTTTTTCATATCTTTCCCTTTTTCTTTAAACTCCATGATGGCTTCTTCCAAAACACTCTATTTTTGGCATTCATAAAAAAAACCCAAATGGGTTCTCTCAAATTGCAACAAGATTGTGATTTATGTAAAAAACCCCAAGTGGGTTTTGGTGTTTTTGTGACGAAAAGACCTTTACAGGTCATAGCCATGAAGATGTAACTAAACCCTTGCATTCTATATTTGTTTTTTTTTTAATAAGATTGCTCAAGATCATAACTCTGTATTTACATTTTTTTGTTAATAAATCCCAAATGGGTTTTCTGAATATTGCAAAAAAGATTTACTTAGCCACAACCTCCAATAAGTAATGAAATGGGTTTCCATTTTGATTGTTCTTTTTGAAAATAGCAACTCTATGCAAGTCTCCTTTGATTTTAGGAACTTGTAATAACCTAGATGGGTTCCTCTATTGGTAAAAGCAAACTTAGTTTTTAAAAAAACTAGATCCTCCAAGGAATAAAATTGTCCCTCCTCAATTTTCACATGTCCATAACAATGTTCACATCTAGCATTTGTGCCGCCACATCTAGATTCATTGTGGCCGATTCAAATCATTAGGTTTTCTCTCTTGTTGATAGGATTGGCTCATAACTTTCAGAGTATGTTTTGCATTGATTGTTGAAGTGGCCAATCCCTTCCACATCATAAATTGAGTCATCTTCACAGAATGCACTCACATCAGAAATGTGTAGCTCATTGCACTCTTTTCATTCAGAATGACCATTGCAGTGACGTTGAATAGGTGATATGTTCTTCTAACCTTCACAATTGCATCTAAAAATGTTTATTTTTTCATTTCTTCTCTGTGCATTCCTATTACATTCACTTATGCATGTGCAGTCCACCTTTATTTTATCAACTATAGATAAATCTTTCTATAGCTAAACATGATTATCTTGTTGCTTACCTAAATTCTGACTTCCATAATCATATTTTTCCTTTGAAGGGCTATAGTCATTTTCTTCTTTAGATGAGATATTCAATAGATTATATTCATGCATCCCAAGGGTTTCCCATGTATTGAAACCTCTATTCATTTAAACTAGATGCACATTTCTTTTTAGAGGCACAAAATAGACTGGAAGCACTTACCTCTATCTTAATATGATAGTGCATGAGCATTGATTGATGTGTTTTTCTTCCCTGTGGTTCATTGCATATATCCATCTTCATTTGGACAACTAAACCATATGATTATTAATGTTTATGCAACAAAATCTTTATCACACAGGAGATCACCAAGATCTAACATTGGTGCATCACATAGTTTCTCTTTTTCATGTAGTCCCTTTAATATGTTTCAAAGACTATGCATGTGCTCTCAAGTTGCAAGCTACATTGGAAGCCTCCCTCTTTTGAATTGATTTATCAGTTAAAGGCATACTACTTTACTTCCTTTTCATCATTCCTATTAAAATTTACACTTGTAAGTTGTGAAACTTGACTACTTCCCCCATTTCCATCAATAAAGTTATTGTTAACTGCACATATTTCTTGTGGAGGTAATCCTTGGGTCTGAGCAACTCAAGAAAATGTAGATAAAAGTTGTGGTTGATCATTATGTGGCACCAGACAGGGCAATTGAAAATGTTTATTATACTTTATTTCTTCTTCATCTAAGATGCAACCTCTTGTGACCATCTCTTGTTTGCCTTTAGTAAAGTCAAAAGACATGTATCTTTGTTGTTGTCCCGTATGACATGAAAATACATTTACTCCTAAGGACTGTCCCAACCTTCATGGTTTCCATAAAAATGCTTGTTGCTCCAAATGTTTCCCACCTGATTTCCACAATATTTATTTACCTTTTCAATCATGTGCAACATTTAACACTATCTCCTCACTTTGATCCTAGTGGGTAGACACATGCCACCTATGTTGGTGACCTGAAAGCTGACCATCCTATGTGATGTGTGGTTTTCCAATAGGGTTAAGGTGAGAGGGACCTGACAATGCTTTGGATTGCTCCCTCATTATTTAAGAGATGCATAATTGAACTTGATGCATCTTTTGAATCTGATAATGAAAGTTGATCAACCAGTGTGAATCCATATTGATTTAATGCATTAATAACATGTATATATTTGATCTAGTTGCTCAATTTCCTATTCCTCTCAAAACATCAGAGGGAAACATGCTAAGCTCTACCCTCGTGGGAGCCACATTTACTCCACATGCTATATTTAACTGAATCAAAATAGTAACAAGACTTGTCCTAAATCTACACATGAAGCAAACAAGTTAGAAAAATAAATGAATATTTTGGATGTGTTTGATGACTTCACTGATTTCTAGGACATCCAAGGCTTGCATGCTTATTTAATGCATTTAGGGATCAGTTTATACATGCATAGGTAATTTTTCATGTAAGGTTTGTAACTTTTCATTGATTAGAGCATTTCTCTAACATCATTGTTATTGCTAGATGTAGGAGCTAGGAGCACTATGGAGCTATGAAAGACACAAGCATCTCGGGGTAGCAGCAGAACAAGATGACACATTCAAAACCATTCATTCTCAAGCAATGACTGGTCTTTCTCCTTATATGCACATTTTATTTTTGTTCACTTATTCATGTATATGCTCTTCTTTGTTTTCATTGAATAAGTAAAGTTAGTCCCTTGGCTTGTGACGGACATGTACACATTCATGATTATCAATAAAGATTACATTTGTAACACAAATGGTTCTCTTTCTCATTTGTTGTAATTGCAACATTGGAATAAAATACAATATGTTTCATTTGACAATCTCTTCAATGCATATTGATGACTTAGTAGACTATGGTTTATCTTTTAAATGTTTAAATGAACAACAAAAAAGAAAAAAACACTAAGTTACCTAATTTCAGTTGGAAGGTAAAAATTAGGTAACATTTTTGGTGATATCTACTATATGTTTTCCTACAAAACATGATACTAGCTGCCTAATCCTATCTATTGGGCACGAAGTCACTCGAAAAACTAACACCACTTGAAAATAGCATGGTAAATTGCTATAGCTCACTAAACTCGCAAGAGAAACTTTGAGAAATTATTGAAAACCCAACACTATAGAATGAAAAATACCACCTAAATATGCAAAAACATCACTTAGGGAAAACTGAAAAATGCATCTAAATTGAAACTACGCTAACGTAATCTAACTAGCAAAGAAGCTGGTCAAACAAAACCATTGACAAGATTTGCAAAATAACACCCCTTTTTAATCAACAATTGATGCATTACATGATTATGTATTGCTAGAAGAACATGAAACATATGAAAATATGCAAAAGATAGTTGCAATGTTTCATGAAAGATGCAAAGAAACTCACTTACACCTTGATATTGATCATGCCTATTGTTGTCCTGAACTAGACAGGTGAGTTGAATTTGATCACCTTCAGTTGCAACTCCAAAATTAGCTTCTTCTTTAATTGAATCTCCATACTTGGGTGCAAGAATGATCTCTAGTACTTCAGTGGCCTCCAAACTGGCTAAGTATCTAATGGGGTAGCCTCTTGAAATGACAAAGGTTGAACTGCCCTTGCTGGTTGATTCTCTTCCTTCCTTCTTTTCATGGTTGTCCTACTTCATGGCTTCAACTTGCATACTGATTTTCCATGTTGATTTTTCCTCCATGGTTAGTGAACAATCACCTTCTGCCAAGGTATCTAATAACTTATCAAAGTTGTCAGCTCTTGGAAGGCTCTTAAAATTAGCTTGTTTAACCTTAAAATCCACATTATCACTCAAAGAGATGCACTCCAAAATAGGATTTTCTTCTTCAATGAAGGCATGAAATTGTTCAAATAGTGAAGTAGCTTCCTGAAACAAAATTTCAGTTAATAAATCAACTTCAAGCTCTTTTGTATAGCAGAAAGGAAACTCATCAGACCATATAAGACATTGCAAATTAGGCTCATGAGAAGTTTCTTGTTCAAACTTGTGAACCTATTGTTGAATTTATGCATGAGTACCAACCTCCTCTAGCAGGTATGATTCCTTGTCATCCAATTTTGAAGAAAAATGTTCAATTATATTAGTGTACACTTCTTCATAAAGATCAACATCTTCCTTCTCATGCATAACATTCTCAAAAATATCCAATCCAGTTGTACACTGCTCTTCTTCAACAACCACTTTCACCTTCTCCTTCCATTGTCCAAGCTTTCATTGTTGTAGCTTGTATTCCTCCATACCTAAATGTAGCAAGTTCACACTCCTAGTGTCCTCCATGTTGAGTGAGCTATGTTGGCCAAGGGTTTTCTCTTCTTTTTCTTTTTGGATGTTAAAGCACAGTTCCATTGCATGACAGATGGAGGAACCTCACTACGCAGAGCAAATGGCCATTTCCAACTTGGAAACCTATAGGAAGAAGGCTCATTGGTAGGTTCACTCAATTTCTCAACAAGTTCTTCTTGTCTAAATCTAGGGAACTTGTACTTAGGAACTTCTTCACTCACAGGATGATTCAACATTGCAGGAGGAATTGAGCTGAAAATAGGAAAAGAAGGGGTTGCCTAAGTTTCATACCTTAGTTAGGATTCCTCTGTAGCCATCTGCTTTTCCAGACATTCCTCATGTTGTCTCCTTTGAATCTCCATCTCCTACTCTTAAATGTATGCCTAGAAGGTTAACTCATCCTAATGCAAGTTAGCCTCTTGTTGTTGCATTTGATACTCTTGTTCTTTATTGATCTCATCCAACTGCCTACAAAAATCTAGCAATATACTATCAATATTGCTAATCCCCATATCATTAGCATTTTGGGGCTGCAAATGAGAACATGACTATTTTTTTAGAACAAAGTATCCTTCTTGAGGCTGGTTCTGGGCATATACTGGTTGATATTGAGATTGAGAAAGAGTGGGAGGGAAGGAAACATCATGAGAATGTTGGTAACTTGCTTCCACAAGGTTATTTGAAACAAAACCAGCAAGCTATTCGGTATGATATGGCTGGTAAGAGGTTAGACATGCATGATTTTCATGGAATGGTGGGTAATTGGAATTTTCATGATATGTTGGGTGATATGACATGTTTCCATGAAATATGGACATGTTTATTCATTCAAAAGCTGGAAAATGAGCAAAAATATGATTTACTTGAATCTAGCCAACACTTGATCATACTAAAACCAATAAAACTTATCGTAGTCACCAGGTATGTAAATAAAATGCCTCTAAAATGCTAAGACTACTATTGCACACACCAAACAACAACAATAAAATCTGAAAAAATGAACTGAGAAGCAGTTCACTATCCCACCGAACGTTCCAAAACTATTAGTCATCCAAATTTGCACCCTAATGCCAAGTTGTGAATGAGCTTAGTAGGTTTGGATGTAACATGGGACTACTTTTAGGTTGTGGATGTCCTATTTGAAATAAAACCTCCATATTTTGGAGTTGGCTTCCCCTTTTGATGCCACCTAACTACTAATTTCTAAGATAAAGGGTAAGAAATGCATGAAAAATGAGCCTAAACTAAAAATTCCTAAGGTGATACACCAAAAACTAACTAGGACCTGATAACAACCTATCACATTCAAATCAATATCACAAAAAATGTGTTTACACAACTCACTTCCATATCCATTTCACATAAATAATTTATAAGAATGTTTTTTAAATAGGACCTTTAGGAGGAAACAAAAATGTCTCACAACTAACTACGCTATTGACTAACACAACTTATAACCTGTTAACATGCATTGTCTGATAAACAGATGCCTAAACATGAGACACATTTGCAAGGAAAGATTAATTTCACAAGTCAAACTGATCAATCACTAACATCATACCATGAAACATGAAATGAGAAGGTAAAATGCTCTATTTTATCAATTCAAAGTGCTTACTGTATCACAAATCCATTTGAGTTACAATATTTCTCCATGATGAAAAATAGATCCAAAAAAAAAGCTATCACTCTATTGGAAAGAAAGAACACCTCCAAAATTCCAAAATGAAGTTACCTAAGCAAACAAATCACACAACTCTCATACCTGCACATTTAGAAGGTTCTAGTCGGATGAGGCACAAAAGCCAAAAAAGAACCTTCTAAAATCACTCTAAAAGTCCTCTAAATGACCCAAAGTCAATCCAAGTACAAGATCACACTGAAGGTGTGATAAAACAGCCTCCAAAATGGCACATGTTTCTCCAAAATAGTCAAATTCCTCACTCACACACTCTTCTCATGTCTGCAAGTCATTATTTTGTCTCCTAGTTTTGACCCATGCAATATGTGTGTTTTGAAAACACAAGACTCCAAAAAGGTATTAAATATAATAACTTGATTCGGTGTATGATTCATAATACACCACTTAATCAAGTTATTTTACATTTCAAAGAAAAAATATAAGAGGGTTCCACCACCTCTTTGAATTACATTACATTTGCAATAAAAGAAATGATAAAAGTGATTTGCAAGTCACTTAAATAATATCTTTACATTTTGAAATAAAATGCAATATAAAATGTTATATCAAAATTCCTTCAAAAGCATGAAACAAGATAAAAAATCCTCCAAAGGAACTTGATCATGTTTACTTACTTCATTCTGCACTCCAAGGACACATGTTTGGTCAACACCTTATGATTTTCAAAGGCAAAATAAAAGGTTCAAATTTGGCCGATAGTGGCATAAAAGGCCTCCACACTTCTTGGAAGGCACAATTGAAAGTCTTCAAGGAATATCTCATGATGACCAAGGGTCAAAGGCTTATTATATGGGACTTAGAACACTTTATATGTGGGTATGTGCAGGATCATGACGGGCCAAAAAGTGGCAATATGATGGGTATGTGGCTGACGACTATTTTTTTACCCACAATTGATGAAACGAAAAGGGTTTTTAAAGGAGGTTATTAGCTTTCCACCAATATAAATTATGTTTTACTTTGAATTTAATAAGTAATTATTATTCATTTTCTATTCAAATTACGACTAAAGTCCTGATTGATAAGTGATTGAAAAACATCTATGGCTTTCAAATGGTATCAAATTTTTGAATCCAAACATGCTTCACATACTATAGGATTAAAATAAAGGTGGATTTCATGAAGTTTTGACCAAGTTAAATTGGTTGAACATCTGATTTTTATATTTTTAAAAATTGTAATAAAATTATAATTAATTATTTACTTGAAAAAAAAAAAAAAATACCAAAAAGTTACATCACATTGGAATATAGGTCCTCTACTTATATCTAAAATATTATAAAATGTTATCATTTATTGTGAAGTTGGGGAATTGGTGAGATAGACACTGAATTCTTATTTTCCCTAAAATTTAAGGTACTACTTTGTAAATTTCAAATTTCATAAATGGATTTTTTTTTAAAACAAACTAGTAGTTTAGAAACTACATTCAATTTTCTATAGATTCTATTCTTACATATTTTTGAAATAATATAGATAACTTATTCAAATTTTTATGTCAAGTTGCCTAACTCTGATTTTTCTAAATTTTTTTGCCACTTAAGGGCCTATTTTTTCCATCATGATCTTGCACATACCCATGTTTCTAGTTTTGAAGGACTTAACAAATTTTGAAATAAGGCATCAAGACTTAAGGCATAAAAATGCCTAAGTCATAACTCATCATCGACCCCCATTTTACATTAATATGTGTTTCATTTTTTTTAAACATGGGACAAAATTCCCATCGGTCATCAAAATAGAGTCAAACCCTAAGCAACAAAAGATGGAAAATGTGAAAAAAAACATCATTTTACCATCAAGCATTTTGGCAGAGACATGTCGCCGCCATAGGGTTTGGAGTTTTGCACAGAAAATGGTGTTTATGATTAGTTTTTTGGAATTTTTTTGATGGAAAGTGTGGAAACATGGGTAAATGCATTCATTTGTGTCAAACTGTGTTCTTACCCTTTTTTGGAGCTCTTCCATTCATTTTAGGCCATAGCTTGTAGCATTCTCTAATGAAATTTGTTTCATTTTTGTTCTCTATTGTTGTTCTCCACTTTTACAGCTGCCATAAGAAGTTTGAATGAAGCTTTTGGTAAAAGAAAAAAGCTTGAATATTGCAAAAATGTGAGAAAAAAAGCTTCAAGTATGCCTTGAATCGACTCTATTATTCTCAAATTTTGAGCAACATAGCTCATTTCAATCCTCTATTCTGATAGATAGAGAAAAAACTCATTTCCTTTTGTGTTTTGCATTGAAAGAAGGAAAAAACCCCATCTTTTGTTGTTGTTTTGAAGAAAACATAGCCATTGAGGCCATGGCCAAGAGGATAGAAGAATGGCTCTTTTTTTGGTGATTTTGAGTCTGCACTCATAGCATCATACTTTGTGATTTACTTTTTAAAAAAAACTTCAAATTCCTTTTGTAGCTCGAACCCCAAGTGGGTCTCTGTCATTTTGAATTTCCAGGCCACAGTTGTAAGAGATGGAATGGTTTTTCATATCTTTCCCTTTTTCTTTAAACTCCATGATGGCTTCTTCCAAAACACTTTGTTTTTGACATTCATTAAAAAACCCTAGATGGGTTCTCTCAAATTGCAGCAAGATTGTGATTTATGTAAAAAACCCCAAGTGGGTTTTGGTGTTTTTGTGATGAAAAGACCTTTATAGTTCATAGCCATGAAGATGTAACTAAACCCTTGCATTCTATATTTGAATTTTTTTTATAAGATTTCTCAAGATCATAACTCTGTATTTACATTTTTTTGTTAATAAACCCCAGATGGGTTTTCTGAACCTTGCAAGATAGATTTACTTAGCCACAACCTCCAATAATGAATGAAATGGGTTTCCATTTTGATTGTTATTTTTGAAAACAACAACTCTATGAAAATCTCCTTTGATTTTTGGAACTTGTAATAACCCAGATGGGTTCCTCTATTGGTGAAAGCAAACATAGTTTTTTAAAAAACTAGATCCTCCAAGGAATAAAACTTTCCCTCCTTAGTTTTCACATGTCCATAACAATGTTCACATCCAACATCTATGAAGCCACATCTACATTCATTATGGCCCATTTGAATCATCAGGTTTCCTCTCTTGCTAATAGCATTGGCTCATAACTTCCAGGGTATGTTCTACATTGATTGTTTAAGTGGCCAGTCCCCTTCCCATCATAAATTGAGTCATCTTCTGAGAATGCACTCACATCAGAAATGTGTAGCTCATTGCACTCTTTTCATTCAGAATGACCATTGCAGTGATGTTGAATAGGTGATATGTTCTTTTGACCTTCACAATTACATCTATAAATGTTTATTTTTTCATTTATGCTCTTGCATTCCTATTACATTCACTTATGCATGTGTATTCCACCTTTATTTCATCTTTTGTAGATAACTCTTTCTATAATTGAATGTGATTATCTTGTTGCTTACCTAAATTCTGACTTCCATAATCACATTTTTCCTTTGAAGGACTATAGTCATCTTCTTCATCAGATGAGATATTCAATAGATTATATTCATGCGTTCCAAGGGTTTCCCATGTATTGAAACCTCTGTTCATTTAAAGTAGATGCACATTTCTTTTTACAGGCATAGAATAGACTAGAAGCACTAACCTCTATCTTGATGTGATAGTGCATGAGTATTGCTTGATGTGTTTTTCTTCCATGTGGTTCATTGCATATATCCATCTTCATTTGGACAACTAGACCATATGATTATTAATGTTTATGCAACAACATCCTTATCACACAAGAGATCACCAAGATTTGATATTGGTGCATAAAAGAGTTTCTCTTTTTCATGTAGTCCCTTTAATATGTTTCAAAGACTATGCATGTGCTCTCAAGTTGCAAGTTGCATTGGAAGCCTCCCTCTTTTGTATTGATTTATCAGTTAAAGGCATACTACTTTACTTCCTTTTCATCATTCCCATTAAAATTTACACTTGTAAGTTGTGAAACTTGACTGCTTCCCCCATTTCCATCAATAAAGTTATTGTCAACTGTACATATCTCTTGTGGAGGTAATCCTTGGGTCTGAGAAACTCAACAAAATGTAGATGAAAGTTTTGGTTGATTATTATGTTGCACCGAACAGGGCAGTAGAAAATATTTATTACCCTTTCTTTCTTCTTCATCCAAGATGCAACCTCTTGTGACCATCTCTTGTTTGCCTTCAGTAAAGTCAAAAGACATTTATCTTTGTTGTTGTCCTATATGACATGAAAATACATTTACTCTTATGGATTGTCCCAACCTTCATGGTTTCCATAACAATGCTTGTTGTTGCACCTATTTGCAACCTGATTTCCACAACAACTATTTACCTTTTCAATCATGTGCAACAATTAACATTGTCTCCTCACTTTGATCCTAGTGGGAAGACACATGTCACCTAAGGTGGTGACCTAAAAGCTCACCATACTATGTGATGTGTGGTTTTCCAATAGGGTTAAGGTGAGAGGGACCTAACAATGATTTGGATTGCTCCCTCATTATTTAAGAGATGCATAATTGAACTTGATGCATCTTTTGAATTTGATAATGAAAGTTGATCAACTGGTGTGATTCCATATTGATTTAATGCATTAATAACATGTATATATTTAATCAAGTTCCTCAATTTCCTATTCCACTCAAAAAATCATAGGGAAGCATGTTGAGTTCTACCCTCGTGGGAGCCACATTTACTCCACATGCTATATTTAACTTAATCAAAACAGTAACAAGACTTGTCCTAAATCTGCACATGAAGCAAAAAGTTAGAAAAATAATTGCATATTTTAGATATGTTTGATGACTTCACTATTTTCCAAGACATCTGAGGTTTGCATGCTTATTTAATGCATTTAGGGATTAGTTTATACAAGCATAGGTAAGTGTTCATGTAAGGTTTGCAACTTTTCATTGCTTAGAGCATTGCTCTAACATCATTGTTATTGCTAGATGCAGAAGCTAGGAGCACTATGGAGCTAGGAAAGACAAAAGTAGCTCGGGGAAACAATGGGACAAGATGACACATTCAGAACTAGTCATTCTTAGACAATGATTGGTCTTTCTCCTTATATGCACATTTTATTTGTTCACTTATTCATGTATATGCTCTTCTTTGTTTTCATTGAATAAGTAAAGTTAGCCCCTTGGCTTGTGAGGGACATGTACACTTTCATGATTATCAATAAAGATTACATTTGTAACACATATGGTTCTCTTTCTCATTTTTTGTAATTGCAACATTGAAATAAAATGTAGTTTGTTTCATTTGAAAATATCCTTCATGCATATTGATGACTTAGTAGACTATGGTTTATCTTTTAAATGTTTAAATGAACAACACAAAAGAAAAAACATTAAGTTACCTGATTTCAGCTAAAAGCTAGAAATCAGGTAACAATAACATTCAAAATGATCAATGTTCATGTTGCAAGGTGTGTGCCCTTGGTCTCCTTTGGTTGTGTAACAGAGTGCTCATGTTTGTGACATTGCTTAATTGCCTCCCATGGATTCATTAACTTTGGAAGTTGTATTGGGCATCAATAGGTCGATATTTTTGTGCAACGACAACCATATTTGCAACAATTGACATTAGAGCTTGGGTTACACATTAGAGCAAGGTGTGTTCCCTTGTTCTCCTTGTGTTGTGCAACACAACACTTGGTTTTGTGCCATGGCTTAACTTCCTCCCATGGATTCATTAATTGTATTAGAAATTAATAGTTCGATATTTTGGTCAATGACAACTAGATTTGCAACAATTCAAACATTAAGGTTCCCACATTAGTATATTTTATATCAAGACACCAAGAATTTAGCAAAAATGAAAATATGGAGTTTGTGGAGATGTGACATTAAGCATTGCACTAGATTTATAGTAGTAGTAGCAGACTTGTGGCATGCAAGGACTGTGTAAAAAAGAAACACGACTACAAACGATGTTTCAAATATTTATTTTATAGTTGATATATATTCTATAATACATAGATTCATGGTATCAAATTTGAATTCATCATTGTTTAGATATATTAGGTTTTCATGGTCCTTTATAATTGTGCTGAATTTTTTGGATAAAAGTTACATAATTTTTTTAAATGATTATAATTACACTCCAGGATTCATAAATAGGATGAATCATGGATTGTAATCTAATGACCAAAAGCTTGATGTTAAAAATTAATATATACTTTTTATTAAAATATCTTTAAACACAATTTATTACTATTACTTAGCAAGTTAATATAGCTCATTTGGATATTTGTGAATTGTAATCAATTCAAATGTCAAGACTCATCTTCCTCAAGTATTTGTAGGAAATTTAGTACTTATAGCCTATGGAAAGGTCATTTCCAAATAACTATAGGAGAAACCATTTTTGAGATTACAAAGAAGATAGAGAAATTTTTGGAAAGATTGAAAAATGATTATTAGAAGTTGAGAATAGATGAGTTGGAGTTATGTGATGGAGTAGCATGTGTGGATAATTGATTTTTTATCAACTTGATCACATATGAAATTTAGGGAATTGGATTTAGGATTGAGAATTAATTCAATGTATGGAGGGCTTATGGTAAAAGAATGTGAATATATATCTCAGAGAGTAGGCGGTTCATAACAAAGCATTTAACATGGAAAATCAGAAGTGTTGATTTTTGGTGGGAGTCTTGGAATGGTTATGCTTCCTTAACAAAAAAACTAAAATATTGCAATTGGGTTGAACAGGTGATTGCCAAGCAAGGCAGGCATGTAATGCATTATGTAGTAAATTCATCGGGCATGGGAAAACATTATACTTGGATTGATGTCAAGTGTATAAATTCATTTCATAAAATGAAAAAGAAGATCTGAAAAAGTTGCTCGCAAGTAGGAGGGTAGTTCTTTCAGTGGACGTTGACGAAGTGTTTTGGTGTGGGTATAAAATAGGTGAATATTCAGTGAAACTTGATACAAAATTTAGAATGCCCAGAGTCGTTTGGGAGGGTGGTTGTCAGATCTGTGTTGGAATGAAGGGGTTCTTCCAAAGGTAGGAGCATTCTTATGGACTACATTACATAGGAGGATATCAACAGGTGAAAGGTTAGGCACTTATGGTATTCAAGGTTTGATTATCTATATGTTGTGCCATAAGTATGGTGAAACTTCCAATCACCTAATACTTAATTGTCCTTTTTATTTTGAATGTTGGGACTAGCTTTTGCATGCACTTAACTGGACCACTCTGAGATAGCAAGGTTTACTGGATTTCCTTCTAAGTTGGTGAAGGGGAAGAGGAAAAATGTTTGGGTTCTAGTTTTGTTCGTTGCCCCATCCATGCTTGTATGGAAAGTGTGGAAAGAGTGCAACACGAGGATTTTTAGTGGTCAATGTCTTCTAGTTAATGAGATCATTAAGAAGATTGAAGTTGGTATATGTAAGGTTACTAATGCCAACTACAAGATAATTCAGGCTTCTTGTTTTTCAAATTAGGATGACAGTTTGTAGAAGAAATGGAGCAATCTAAGAAGCTAAAGGGTAAATATTAAAACAAGTAGATAAAAGAAATAAAAATAGAAGTAAAACAACACACATAAACACAAGACACAACACAAATTACGTGGTTCACCAAAAATTGCTACATCCATGAGAAAGTAGGGAAAACTTGTATTAACAGTTATTAGATATCTAGTACATGAACTACACACATATATTTATACACAACTCTTCAATATAGATGGGAGAATATGAATGGTCATGTGACTGTTGGGCTTCACATCCCAACAATCTCCCCCATGAAATTCAACCGGCACAACCATGCACTGTGTCATCTCTACATTTCCAATTTTACCTTCACATTGCAATCAGGCTTGAAGTTTTTAACATCGCCAAATATTATTCATGAACACTTTGAATCAATCTTCTCTAGGCCAAATTGGAGTCAACAATTTGTTGCATTTGGACCATCTCTTTTTCAATAATCTGGTCTTGTGCCATCAACAACTCCCTCTTCAGATACTTTTGTTCTTTTGTCTCAGGCCTGTTAACATTGCTCCAATCCTACCATATACACCAAACTCTAGGTGTAAACTCACCTCCAAACTGTACATGAGTCACTTCTTCCCAAAACACATCATCAATAACCATTCTGCTATAGTAGGACCAATCTCTGGTTCATAACACCATGCTTGGTAGGTCATTTTTGGCATTGATCGGATTGTTATTTCTTACCATGTAGGACCTTCATCTTTTATTTCCTGCAAATGGTAGAGGTTCTCTAAGTCCTCATGAGTGACAACTACCTCCTTTCCAACAAAAGATGTACTTTCCTCAGGACTAAAGTTCAGGGATTTTGAATCAAGCATAATAGGTTCTTCATCTTTGGACTTGGCATCATTGAAATTAGACCATAGCTTTTTCAAGACATGGTAAGTTGAGAGTGTAGTAATAGCAAACCAGAGGCAGCGAGCATCAAAACTAGGAGGAGCAGTCCAGGCGAATCGAACCATAGACCTCATTCCAAGACAAATCAAGCCAAAAAATTTGTTGATAAAACACAATCATGATTTCCTCTCAAGAGAAAGAATTTTTCTGGGTATTTTATCTTGTATGCTAGCAGGGGGCATATTGTTTCTATACTCTGTGTTCCATGATCTACATAATTGCCTAGAAAAAAATAATTTGTTGTTGGTGGAAAAACACCATACTCAAACAACATTAATAGGTCTGAATATTGACCATGTATATCCCCATAGATCTTTATGGGGGTCTCAAGCTTGAGAAAATTAGGCTTGTTGAGCAAAATATCCTTAGAAGCCTAACACAATTGTCATGTATCTGCATATTTGCATCTCTTTGCCTCTACAATCTCTCGCTCTTCTCTAAATTGAATTGAGACAGGCAAAAACCCAATGGTTGCAGCATAATTTGGCCTAGATTCTTGACCACTCCCTAAGGCACCAATTGCCTCCATTGTTCCTCCATGCCACTGCCACTAGATGAATCGACACCATCCCTCAACTGGATGAAATGTTTTGCCTCCTCTTTTGTGGCAATTCTTGACTTCCTTTCTGTCTCTTCTACAATTTCTTGTCTTGCAGCCAAATTTTGATCAGATTCCAAAAGGTTGAGAAATTTTCCAATGTCGTCTCCCACAAGCAGGTCCTTGAGTTCATCTTCCCTCTCAGGTAGGTCCTCCTCTACACCAACAGGCATGACTGGCTCAAGCTTTGCAATTTCATCTCCAGCTTCTGATGCCAAATCTGCAACCAACTTGGGCATGGGATTTTCTTTTGGAGCCCATGATACTTACCCATCACATGGGGATTCACTCTCCTCCAAAACAATCTGCATAGCACTTTCAAACCTTCCCTCATCTAGTTCCTCTACCCCTTCTTCCTCTCTTGCTCTCTTTCTCCTTTTGGATCACTGCCTTATTCTACGCTTATTGCTCTTCTTCAAATTGTCATACTCCTCCTCATAATAAATAATATCAACAGTCTCTACAAATGACACTTTCTTCTTCTGTGTTGCCCAATATTCTACCTAAGGCACCCTATCTTCAAACCAGTACTCATCATCAAGAGCCCCATTAACTCCTCTTCTACGATCTCTACCAGATTCCAACATTCCTATGAACTTTTCCATAACAAATTCAGTTTCAGTATCTAATTCATCCAGAAATTTTATTCGAGCAGCCTCGAAATCAAATGATGACGAATCTTCAGTAGGATGAACAACTTCATCATAAAATTCTCTAGAGCCATAGGACCAAAACATGAGAGCTCGGGCCCAATCATCCAAAGTTGCTACGTACATTGTCAAAAATTCTTCATGATTTCCAAAACAGTTTTTTTTACCAAAGCTCTGATACCAGTTGTAAATATTAAAACAAGCAGATAAAGGAAATAAAAACAGAAGTAAAACAACACACAGAAATACAAAACAACACAAATTACATGGTTCACCAAAATTGGCTACATCCACGGGAAGAGGGAAAACTTGTATTAACAGTTATTAGATATCCAGTACATGAACTACACACATATATTTATACATAGCTCTTTGACATAGATGGGAGAATATGAACAGTCATGTGACTGTTGGACTTCACATCCCAACACAAAGTTGGATGTGATGTCTAAAAAGAAGGTGAGGAATGGGGTCAGGTGGTGGCATTTGGTGAAGGGAATATATAAGTTGAACATTGATGGGGCATCCAAGGGGAATTTGAGTGAGGCGGGGACTAGTTGCATAATCAAGGATGATAAGGGAGAATGCTTTATCAAAGAAACAAGGTGTCACCACTAACAATGAAGCAAAAATGGAGGGGTTGGCACGTTGTTTATGGTAGTGCTTGGATAAAGGCATTTTGGATGTAGATATACAAGGCGATTCCCAAGTTTTGTACTAATTCAATTAGTAATAATTTGGCCTAGAAATGGAAGAAGTTGAAACCTTGGCTAAAGAAGATATGGTCATATTTAAACATCCTTAGCTCATTTACGCTAGCACATGTATTCAAAATTATACTTGTCCTGCACTGAAACTATGTTGTGTTTGATACTCCATTTGTATTTGTCTTTCAATATGCAAATCATGTGCAGTAATTTGTATATTAAACGTTTTAGCAGGTTATTGTCTTACGTATTTACTGTGGACTTAAATCACTTATTAATGCTAAGGCGTTATTAGTAGTTGCTGCTTGATCTACGTTGTCGGCTAAGGACAGTTAAATTCTTCTGTTAGCACAACCCTTAACCATAATTTTCTCTTTAATGATTAAATTTAATGTTTGGCTACTCATTACATGCAAAAAGAATATATAGTTCTATAGTGTAGTTGCTGGAATAACCATTTTGTAGATAGCCAGAATAATTGAAATAAAGACCAATGTTATTCATAGTGTTTCTAGGATGATAGGTGTATATTTTTTTTATATGAATGACTTGTCCGAAAATCGTTTGTCTAACTAATGTGGTATTCTTACTATTGCAGCCAGGTCATATCAAGCATGTAGGTTCATTATCTTGACTTTATGTGTTTATCTTTGTATCAATTTGGTAATCTAAAGCAAACTTCTCCTTGCTAAGAACAAAACGTGGATGTCTACTTGTTAACTAGTTTATTTCTATATGATGTGTAGGTATCTAGAATAAACATTATTAATTTTCTATTTGCTTTATTGTTGTAAAATGAATAAATAACTAAATTTTCATGTAACGATATTGAATATAGGATGGTATAATTAAAATAAACATAGTTGTTCTTCAAGTTTGTATTTAGTTAATGTTTTCTTTATTCATCTTAGTGTTTAAATTTAAAAATTCACTTCTAGTTATCTTATTTTTGTTTATGGTTTGATTAATTTTATTTTATTCTTTAATTCTTGGTATCTAATTGTAATTTATTAGTTCTTGCGAGAGAGGGCATTACAATTTCTCATCCAAGAGTAGTTTTTTTTTTATTTCAATAAAAAAATTGGCCACTTAGGACCCCATTTTCATGCACTTATGATTAGGTCATTAAGGTGTGCCTTAGTAAAAATTATAGCATCATTATGTCGTGTCATATGTATTTTTCTTATTGGAGGTGTGAGTTGGAAACTCAAGCCACTAGCTAGGATAAAAGGAAGTAAACCAATTTTGTTGTATGAGACACATTGGATTCAAGATCAAGGGTTCACGATAGCTTCAACATCCATATAAATTTATAACTTGGAGTGATGTGAATTATTATCCATCACCAACAAGGACCATGCATTATTATATTTACAAAAAGGAAAGGAACTAAAGTCAATGAGGCATTTTGAATTAGGAAGATATTATGGACTAGTCATGTTGTCAATATTTCTATGTGATAGTATCATGAGGGATTTAGATAAGAAAATAGACTTATCAACTCAAGAATCTATGCTATTGGTCCATGTCACCATTAAAAATACATGAGAAATCAGTTTTAATTTTGAAAATATGGAAATTTTCCACCAACTTAGGAATAAAAAATAAATTTGAAATACATTAATTAATTAGTAAAAAGGTTGTTGAAATTTTCTCTCAAAACTCAAACAAAAATGAGGGTATTTATAAAAGTTATGTTCATAAATCTCCTTATATATCATTTAAGCATCCAAGTAGTCTATGGTGAAAGAAAGGGTTGGATGCAAACTACCCAATGTAGTGATGTAGAGACAAAAAGAAAAGATAATGTCCATAAAGAAGAGTATGAACACCCTATAAAGGACCTCACAGTAGTCAAAGACAAACCTACTATATGATAGTTAGAGTTTATCAAAAAAAAAATCTACCCAAGATATAATTCCCATGAGCTAATCACAAATCTCAATGAATAGACTAAAAAAATCTAATATTTAATATAATGGAGCATTATTTGAAAAGAGTAACATACAAATCTATTGGCCTTTTGAATGCATGAATCAAGGGGGTGACATATCCAAGAAGTATGAGTTAAATTAGTGTAATTGAGATAAAGGCATTTAGTAAAGTTAACATAGTCTAATTGAGATCAAGGTAATCTTAACTAAATAGAGCTATCAATTAATTGTCATCTATCAAGGATTGTTGAGGTAGTGGTAGCACTATACATGTTATTGTTAGATACATAGGTGAGAATAATTAAATATTTATAGTAGCATGATTTTTCTAGACACTAGCACGCTGCACGAACGTCTGCATGCCACAATAGCATCCTGTGACATTTTGACATTCAAACAGTCAATTTTTGGGTGCCTTGCCACTTGCCAACTACTTTTGTCAATGGTAACAGGCTGGGACACCTTGTAATGGCTTGGGAAGCTTCTTTCCCCCCTATATAATCTCTTTAAAAGTGATATTTTTAATCCATTTGGTCTTCTTAGTTTCTATCTTGAAAGTTCTATTAGATCCTTTCTTGGACATTCTCTTCTCAGTCTCTCAAACTTGTATAGATCTCTACATCTCTCTACAGCTTTCTACAGTAACCTCAAGCTCTCAAGTTCTCACAACACTCTTTGTAACTCTCTTGGCTCTCACATCTTTGTCTCTCTCCTTGAATTTGTCAAGCCTTGCAGGTGATATCTATCTCGTGCCTTGTATCTTTTAGCATCTTGGGATTTCTCACATCCCCTATTTCTTGCATCTCTACTTCATGATATAGGATCTCCTCCTTGAGTGGGGATTGTTTTTTATCACCCGTGTGTTCATTTCATTTCTACTTATTATTTCTCTCAATCTATCTTAGAGTTGTCCATGGAGGTGGGAACATCGAAACAAGAGTTTGACTGAGGCAAGCCCCTAAACAGCCCCAACATTTTCCCTCGGTCTTATGTGTCTAGGTACATTGAAGATATTTCTTTGTTGGAGGCTTCATTACTTGGTTTGTTGTGAGCACTTTCTTTATCCTCTTTTGTTCTTTCATCTACTTTATCTTATTTCAATTCTGTCATATTCTGTTACTTTCCTACATTCTAGAAGTTCTTAGTAATCAGATTGTTAGTAGTCATTTAGTTGTTTTCTATGCCATTCTCAGTTTTTAGTTCGTACAAGATGCTAGTGCACCTCTAGGACTCCAGCGCGTCACGTTGTCATCCATTTTCTGCACCGTCATCCTTTGGCCAAGAATTCACCAGTTTGTCTAGAAAACCTTTGTAAACTACTCTTTCTAATTCTATAACTCTCACCTTCATAATTTGAGGTAGTTTAGGGAATTTCATTCCTTGGAACTCTTGAGAATAAAGAGACACGTGAGAAATGAGTCCCGCTTCTCTACATTTTGGTGAACCTGACGTGAAAACACCTTCCCCAAAAAAATTTCAAGGAAATGCCTCGAACCCCATTTCATATTGTCAGGGTGATACATTGGCCTTTGGTCAACTTGTCTATATCACTATTTCAAAATGTGCTTTTTATATTTCTTCCTTCTATTTATTTCCAACTTATTTAAGAAGCTTTAAAAATTTCTCTTACAAGCATGTCAAAGTGAGTTCTTCTCTCCTTTCTTATTGTTATTTGTGGATCCCTCTCCTAAAATTCCTTCTGAGGATATTTTGGCACAAGAGGATGAAATCATTAATACTTTTCTTAATATCACTCTACCTTCTATTCATTTGGATGCACATCCTTCTAGAGACATGATGCATTAGTGAATGATGAATCCCTTCTCACATCAGATCCTTCAAGGATGGATGTTGAGGATATTTCTTTGAATGATTACTTTAGGAGTTGTAAAGAATTCATAAATATAATCTATGCATCTATGATAGGTTGAATGTAAGCGTTAGAAAACAAGCAGCAAACTAAAGAGTGCAAATAAACACCAAAACAACCTACACCTCAAGATTAGCCTAAGTTGGAATCAACACAAGATAAAAGCAACAAATGGAACTTTATACCTTGTCTCAAATCGATCCTTTGGTTGGCCCTTCAATCTTTGATGTGTATACTCCTTGGATGGCACAAGATGCAAGCTAAATGATGATGTGAGGATGAGTGCAAATGGATGAAAACATGAAAATGGCTAAGTGTAGGTTGAGAAATAAAATTGCAAGAGTTTGGATAGCAAAATGATCTCCCTCAAAATGAGAGAAAAGAGGGGGTATTTATAGGAATTTTGAGAATTCCTAGAAGAAATGGACAGTTGAGATTGATCCCAACATGGCCAAGATGTAGGGCTATGGTGAGTTGAGAACTCACAAGCCCTCACATCTTGACATGTGGCAAGGGGAGAGTCTTAAGAAAGATGAGGTGGACATGAGGTGTAAGAGAAGTACATGACATGGATGTACTTCAAAGGACCATAGGGATTTGGCCAAGATATCCTCATAAAGGATGTCCTTGTCCCCATGTGGATGAGAGGACATGTGAGGAATTACGAATTCCTCAAATATTCTCATGGGGAAGAGGGAAGGAATTTAAAATTCCTTAAATGCATTGGGGGATTAAATGTGAATTAAAAATTCACATGGGGAATGGAGATGCCTTGTCAAAAAAAGAAAAGCATTTAATAGGGTTGATTCAATTAAGTGATTATGATTGTGCAAGTACTTGATTAGATTGATTAATGAAGATTAGAAGAGAGTTAGATTCCACATGTGACTTGATGTGACAATTCAAACATCACATGGGGAAGAGAAAAAGGAATTTAATATTCCTTGGAAGGATAAAAGGAATTAAAAATTCCTTGAGAGGAGGGTTAGGTGGCTAAGAGAGATTTGGGTGAGAATGGATGCCATGATGGAAGGATAGGAAGATAGGGATGGGAAGATGGATATAAGGATTGTGTGGAGGGATAAAAGATAAGGATGGGGAGATGGATATATCAATAAGAAGTTAAGGATAGGGAAATGGAAGGGAGTGATTTGATGGAATGAATGATGTCTCCAAGGACTATATCACAAAGGAAGATAGATTCCCCCACTCTAGATATGTCATGTGTGAGGAGGCATGAGGGATGCAATAGAGAGGGATAGGAAAATAAAGGAGTGGGATGGATGAAGATAGGATGCATGGATAAGGAAGGGAGATTGAGGGTAGCATGACAGGTGGATCAGGAAGGTAGACGAGTGTGAATGACAGTTGGGATAGTGTGCGGATGAGGGGAATGTATGCTAAGAGGTGTCCAAAGCGTTCTTATATGTATGCCCCATTGTTATCAAGATCACAAGGAGGATGGAAGGATGGGGATAAGTTAGATATGCCAAGAAAAATGTGTAAGATAGGGAGGATGGAGGGGATGAATGAAAAGGATGTATGGGATGGAGACGGGTGCATAGCTGGAAGCAAAGCAGATGGAGGGAACACAAATCAAGAAATTTCCCCCAAGTGTAGATGGGGATTTACGCATGACGCTTGTTTGCTAGGTTTTCAACATGGTACTTATTCAAGGCGCTTGTTTGCCAAGTTTTCACCATTAGACAAATTATTTCTCTTTACTATTTTATTTTTTGATTTTTGATTTTTATTTTTTTGGATTTGTATTTTTTTTTTGGATTTTTTTGACTTTTTGGATAGCATGCGGAAGGAGATGGATAAGGATAGGGAGGAAAATAATTGGATTTCGAAGACATGCAATAAGGATATGGATGAAGGACTCAAGCATCAAGTTCTATATTAGGTATTAAGAGCTCATGTTTGAACTTACTGTTGGATGTTGGTACAACCTTATGAGGATAAATGGATTATGCAAGAGAATGAATTAGAGGGATTTGATGGGGGAGATACATGGGATAATGGGTGGGATGTTGGAAAGTATATGGATGGAATGATGGGGTGGATATGTGATGTGGAGATGTGTTTAGGACCAACATTGGCACATGTGGTGGTGGATGTGAAAAGATAAAAGGATTAATGGATGGAGAATGTGGGGATAATGGAGGAGATGGAATAGTGAATTTCGAGACATAGGGACCCAAAACAGACTTAGGAGATGAAAGGTGGGTATGGTTAGCTTTTGAATTAGAAACTTTGGATGTTCTTATAGATTTTTCATTTGATGGCATTGCATCTTTTTTCTTTGGGATCCATATGGTTTTGATTTTTGCTTTAGTGGGCCTTTGTGGCTGATGGGTTTGATTTGGATTGTGGATGTTTGGATTTATGCATTTTTATGTTAGCATCCAAAGTGCATTTATTAGCAATGGGATGGGTGTGAGGGGATGGACGATGTGGAGCAATAGAGGTAGGAGTATGGGGATTACGTGTAGATGGGGGATGTTTAGGTATGTGCCTTTGTTGATCCTGATTATGGGATATGTGAGAGGGATGTTTATGATGGATGACATGTATAGGCATTGGATGGGTGAAAGGATGAGATGGAGGAGGTGATCTTGGGATATACGGACCCAATATGGATAGAGTAGATGAAGGATGAGAGATGGTGGATGGAGGGATATAAGGACCCAAAATGGATGGAGCAGATGAAGGAGGAATATGGACGGTTGTTTTGAGGTGGTATGATAGAGGAGGAGGGATGGCAGCATATGATTTGGAGTGATGGGAAGATCCGACATTTCTTTTGGAAAAGGCTCATTGAGGACATCTAGAGGTTGTACCAACGTGTTTAGATTGTGAGTCTTGGGGAATAGATCCAAGACCTTGCATGCAGATTTGTTCTTTGACTTGGATGGGCTCTAAAATACCTTGCTTTCATTAGAAGGCTAGACCTTTTCCTTGATAGTTCATGTTCTTGAGCATTCGATCTATGATAGGATTTTTTTTATTCTGGAAACATGATGCGAGTCCATTATTAGGTGGGGATGATGGGTGTTATATACACCGTGTTTTTCTTCTACAAGGAGGCCACCATGGAAGAATGTGAGAGTACCAAGGGGATATGCAAGCGATGTGTGGATAGCATTTTTAGGTGATGATGGGGGATCTTGAGAAGGAGATGTTGGGATAGCAGCATTTGGATGGGTGGTATCGGGAGAGGGAGTAGGGGATATGATAGGATTTGATTTTGTGGTAGCAGACTCATGCGATGGAGATGGAGATGGAGCAGTAGAATCTTGAATGTCAAGAGGATCATGGGATGGAATGGATGGGTGATTGTGATCTTGTGGTAGACTAGATGGGATGGTAGGATCTTGATGCGGAGGGAGGGATATGTTGGCATACTTTGGATCCGGGCTCTTCATCATGTCGCGGAGGACATGATAAATGGAGTCATGGGGACTCTTCAAGTGGGGAAAGGCGGAGGATGGAGGGATTCAAAACTAATCTGAGAATGGATGCAGGAGTGGAAAGAAGTGGATTGGATTTGGTGTCATCGATGGGTTCAATGGATCTTGGAGCTGAGGGGGTGGAGTGTTCAATGGATTTGGTAGATGTGATGGTAGGAGATGAGGGTTCAGTGAATTGAGGAGGGATGTGATGGTGGGAGATGGGGACTGGTGGATTGGAGGGATGTGATGGTATCATCAATGATAGGTGTTGGATGGAGAAGGGTCTCATCACTAATGACCATGGATGATGGGTTGGGATGGCATGGTTCCACGACTGCAATGTGTGGAGTGGGAGATGTCTTCTTTGTTATAAGTCCTTGGAGAACTTTTGAAATGAGAGACTTGCATACTCTAGGATGAGATGGTGTGGTAGGAGTGGATGAAGGTTTATGGATTAGTGGGGGATTAGGACTAGGGATTGGTGGGCTAGGATTAGATAGGGGAATGGGATTGGATGTAGGACTGGGAATAGATGAGAGATTAGGTGAAGGGTTAAGATAGGGGTATTGGCATGGTGAATTAGGACACAAGAATGTGGGTGGTGGATTGTAGTAAGGGTATGGGGATGGTGGATTAGGATGAGAAGATTGAGGTGGTGGATGGAGATAGGGAACTACGGATGTCAGATTAGGATAAGGATAGGTTGGTGTGGATGTTGGATTAGAATAGGAAGGTGCGAATGTAGGATTAGGGTGAGCAGATTGGTATGGGAGATTGGGGTAGTTGGTATATGCAGATGAAGGATTGAGATAGGAGGATGTGGACGAGGGATTAGGATGAGGGTATTGTGATGGCATACTAGGATAAGAGGATGCACGTGTTGGATAAGAGGACGATGTAGATGAAGGATATGATGGGTATGATGGACATCTCTTGTCAAAGGTAGCATAAGGAGTGTGATTAGGCATAGATGAAGACATGATGGGATAACTCGATGGGGTGATTGGATTTTGGAATGTGGGTGGAGAAAGCTTACTAGCAATGATAGTGTCAAGGGGATCTATGTCGTATACCTCTTGATCAATAAGACTTTCATTATCATTGTTGACGTAATTAGGGTTTCCCTTGACCACTATTGATGGAGGATAAGAATTCATGATGATGAAAGGATAAAGATGATGGATAAAAGATTTTGGATGGAAATGGACTAAAAGCTCAAATAGGGATTTAGAACAGCTTCAGTCGGGATTGGATTAAAAGCTGAATTAGGATGATTGGATGATGATTGGATTGGATTATCAAGGGATGATTACGACACTGAATCTGCTTTGAGATGGAAGTAGATTGATTGGGTCGAAGGTGATTGGATAGGGATGCAATTGGATTGGATTGGATTGGATTAGATAAGATCGTCGATGGTGGTGTGTTGATTTGACTGGTGTGAAAGGAACACATTCAGCTTTAGATTATCTTAGATGACTTAGGATACTGATTGATCGGATTAAAGGATAAATGGATGATTGCAGCACCAAATCCACCTTGAGATTGAAAATGGATTGATTAGGCCGACGATGATGATTAACTTAGGATGGATGACAATCCTAAGAGGATGTTAATGATGACGATCAGATCAGGTACTTAGGTCAATTTGGATAATAACTTGAGATGAAGTTTAGGGGATTTGGATGATTTGATTGGAGGAACGAACGATAAAAATGGATGAATGAATACTCAAAATGAGCAAACGGTTGATCCTGTGAGTAAATGGATATGAGAACAAGAATTGAGAATGATGAAAAGGAGGTGTGAAATGGATAGACATTTACCAGGCAGAGTAAAATGGATGGCTTGAGAATAGCTGAGCGAGGATTTGATGATAGAAAGGATGTGTGTGAATGTATGAATGTTTACTTAGAATGAGTAAACAAATGATGAATGATAGAACAAAGTTGTGAGAATGATGAAAGGATGTGTGAAATGGATGAATGTTTACTTGAAATAGGTAACGAATGATCAAAATAATAGAACAAGAGTTCGAGAATGATGAAAAGGATGTGAAATGGATGAATATTTTCGAACTTGAGTACTTGAAGAAATAGTAGGAGGTATACCTCCAGTGGAATGGTGAAGAAAAGGTGCCTTAGCCAACTTCTCAAAAAGTATGAAGTTATATATCATGTCGAGAAAAGTACGATAAAATAGAGAACTACCTTTAGGCGAGTCCCGATGGGATAAGCAGTTATTGGAAATGGAGCCCAGGAAGAAAGAGTAGAAAGGTGGGTCCACCACGGCATGGAACCAGTGCATAAAAGGATAGAGACAGTGCCACAACATAAGAGTTAGATGCCTTAAAAGGATGGAATAGATGCTGCCATAGCATAAGAATGGAGTCCATGAAAGGACTAAGACAGTCATGCAGCATAAAGTCAGGTCCATAAAGGATAGGAGGCAGTCCATACATATATAGGGCAATTAGGCCAAAGGATAAGGATAGGTCCACCACAACATAAGGTCAAGTCCGCAACAGCATAAGGTCAGGTCTGCTAAAGGATAAGTTTAAGCTTGATTTTTTTTTATGGATGGGTAAGGCAAAGGACCCAAAATATAGCAAACATGAAAAGAATTTGGCCAAACTGATAATGACTGGTTTTGCACGAGAAAGACAATTCAGACATCACAACCCTAAGATTTAGTAGAAATGGGTATGGCCAACAAAGTTTTCTACTCTAGGATGAACATGGCTGCTAAGGAGTCCTCGATATACACCCGGTACATGAGGCCCAAACCGTGAACACCAACCCGTTACAAGCGTGAGTCGGGAACCTTAGCGAGATACTAAAGGCTCGGACCAACTCTTCAAGTCATCCCGACGCTTCGCCAATTACAACGTGGTTGGATTGGGGTACAACTTTCGCTCTCCTCCCTTTATATACCCCACCGGTATGCGTGGTTGGAATTGTCCCTTGGGGTGATGAAATCCCCAAGTAGGTCCCACTATGAAAATGAAAAATGGGGTGACTCAAGGACTTGGAAAGCTACGATTTCTCGTCACCCAGAATCGCCAAATGGTGCAAGGGGATTGGATACATCAAATAGCCTTCTACAAGCACGCCAAACAAGGTTTGTTGACCCCTCTAGTTAAACTATGTGCCTGGTTTACCAAAAGACAATCCGCAAAAACTTGAAATTTCACCTTCGGGAGGACAGGTCCGCCACTCTGCAAGGACAGGTCCGCCACTCTGCAAGGACAGGTCCACCACTGGATAAGGATAGGTCCACCACTAGATGAGGACAGGTCCGCCACCGGAGGACAGGTCCGCCACCGGATAAGGACAGGTCTGCCACTGGAGGATAGGTCCACCATTGGAGGACAGGTCCGCCACTGGAGGATAGGTCCGACACCGGATAAGGACAGGTCTGCCACTGGCGGACAAGTTTGCCACTCTGTAACCTGAACCTGCAAAAATGCAAAAAACAACAAATGTGAAAAAAAGAGACCCGTTTGTGGGTCCCACCGAGCATGCCAGAAATGTGATAGGTCGAATGTAAGCGTTAGAAAATAAGCAGCAAACTAAAGAGTGAAAATAAACACCAAAACAACCTACACCTCAATATTAGCCTAAGTTGGAATCAACACAAGATAAAAGCAACAAATGAAACTTTATACCTTGTCTCGAATCGATCCTTTGGTTGGCCCTTTGATCTTTGATGTGTATGCTCCTTGGATGGCACAAGATGTAAGCTAAATGATGATGTGAGGATGAGTGCAAATGGATGAAAACATGAAAATGGCTAAGTGTAGGTTGAGAAATAAAATTGCAAGAGTTTGGCTAGAAAAATGATCTCCCTCAAAATGAGAGAAAAGAGGGGGTATTTATAAGAATTTTGAGAATTCCTAGAAGAAATGGACGGTTGAGATTGATCCCAACATGGCCAAGATGTAGGGCTATGGTGAGTTGAGAACTCACAAACCCTCACATCTTGACATGTGGCAAGGGGAGAGGCTTAAGAAAGATGAGGTGGACATGAGGTGTAAGAGAAATACATGACATGGATGTACTTCAAAGGACCATAGGGATTTGGCCAAGATATCCTCATAAAGGATGTCCTTGTCCCCATGTGGATGAGAGGACATGTGAGGAATTAAGAATTCCTCAAATATTCTCATGGGGAAGAGGGAAGGAATTTAAAATTCCTTAAATGCATTGGGGGATTAAATGTGAATTAAAAATTCACATGGAGAATGGAGATGCCTTGTCAAAAAAAGAAAAGCATTTAATAGGGTTGACTCAATTAAGTGATTAGGATTGTGCAAGTACTTGATTAGATTGATTAATGAATATTAGAAGAGAGTTAGATTCCATATGTGACTTGATGTGACAAGTCAAAGATCACATGGGGAAGAGAAAAAGGAATTTAATATTCCTTGGAAGGATAAAATGAATTAAAAATTCCTTGAGAGGAGGGTTAGGTGGCTAAGAGAGATTAGCGGACAACTTGCAAAAGTTGGAGGATGTGAAACATCCTAATCAAGGATTAGGCATGTGCACATCCTAATTATGGGGTTAGAAGAAGGATTAAGATTAGATAAAAATGATGGAGGGTGTGACATGAAGGGAATTAAATAAATGGAATATTTATTTAATTCAATTGATGGAAGGAGGATTAAAGAGATAAGGTATTATTGATTAAATACCTTAAGGATTTGGCAGAATTAAAGACATTAATTAAATAATAGCAGTATTAATTAATTAATGCAGATAAATGGATGCTTAGATGAAAAAGGATAAATTTGGATAAATTAAGTGTCCAAATTTAGGTGCCTATAGTATCTATTTCCCCTCAAAGGCCTAAAAGACCTATTATTTATCTCACTTCAGCTAGTCCTTAGAAACTCCTAAAAGGAGTTGTTCTATTAATTTTGTTCAATTTGATAGTGATTCTCCTAATCTTTCTAAGGCTCCCTCTTATAGAGCAGCAGCTCATACTTATAATACTAGAAGGAATAAACAAAATGTTAATCAACCTACTTCTTTACCACCTTCCCAACCAAGTCTTCCTTCAGATCCTAAACTTACAACTAAAGCACCTAGTGATTATGATCTTCTCAAGCAACAATGTGTTACTCCGGCTAATATCTCACTGTGGGACTTGCTTCAGTCTGCTCTGGTTTATCAAGGTATGCTTCAGGAATCCTTGCAAAAGATCATCTTTCCTTCTTCTACTAGGTTGGAAGATGTTACTGCATTGATAGCTCATATTCATGTAGATTCACCAAATATTACACTATACCCACAAGAAATCCCACCCCTAGAAGTAAAAAAGCAAGTGGACCCTCTAATGATTATAGTCAACATTAATAAAATCAACATTAGACATACTTTCATTGATGCCAGTTCGGTGGTTAATGTATTTAGCATTGATCTATTTCCTAAAATTAAAATTGATTCATCTTCTCTTGTTGCTTCTTCTCTTGTTATTTGTGGGTTTGATAATGTCAGTTGACAAGCCTTTGGCATGATAGTCTTGCCTTTAAGGTTGGGGCCTATTACTGTGCCCACCCTTGTATATGTTATATCAAAAAAATTACCATATAATCTTCTTCTTGATAGACCATGGATTCATGCTATAGGTGCAGTCCCATCTACCTTGCATAAATCTAATGTTTATTTGTAACAATCAAGTAGTCACAATCAGGGTTGACCCTAATGTTGTACACTTATGTGAGATAGCAATTGTTGGTTAGGCTTTGGTTGTGCCTACTCTTATCCCTCCAATATCTTCCAATGTGTTGATGTATACTATTGTGGTACCTATTACAAAGGACATGCTTGATGTAGATATCCTTGAAGAAGATCCTTCTGAAGCAAGAAATATTAAGTTTTCTCTGCCTCCCTCTTCTCAATAGAATGCATGTCTTGGTGATGATTGGGGCTCTTTAGACTTTACATCATCTTTCATTGGGGAGTATAAAGTCAACCCGATCTACTTAGACCTTTCAACAACATCATCCAAACCCACTATCAAAGATGGTTATTCTTCTGAATCATGGAAAAATGTGACCACAAATTTTAATGTTCTTAATGTTGATCCTCCCCCTTCTAAGGAAGATTATCATGCTTCTAGGTGAAGCCACAATAGTGGTTTACAATTGAAGTGAGGAAGGAAAACTCACAAAAAATGAGTACATGAAAAAAAAAATGATTTTAGGGGTTCGTATGAACCTATTGGTTCGACCAAACCCATTAGGGGTTTGCTAGAACCTGGGTTCGGGTGCACCCTTTTAATGCTTTCCCGCCAAGAAATCTAACAAAACCCCTTATAAAAGGGGGGTTCGAATGAACCCTGGTTCGAGCAAGCCCCCCTTATTCCTCATCCCCCCTTGAGACACAAAAAATACCCTAAATTTTGGCACTTCGGAGCTCGGGTTGAGGATGAAAATGGATGAATCTTCACAAACCCAACTAGAATCAGGTAGTCCTCAAAACGAGCTATCCAATGAATATAATTTTAATATGTTTTGGTTTTATTATGCATTTGTTTTTTTAGTTTTATTAAACATAGGTTTTTCATCAAAAATGAAGGTATTTGTTCTGCACATGGAAAAATAGCAAATTATCAAAAAAAAATTCAAAAATATGAGTGCGCCAGATATTGAAGTCCTTGATCCAACAAAAAAAAAAATCGATATATAAAAAAAAAGTTATGCGTTATATGGTCACGCTATGTCTCAATTTTAATTGGTTTGACTTCAAAACTTGATTAAAGAAAAAATATTCAATAAAAAACTATCTAACAAAGTGGAAGCACTAGATAACGAATCTAAATTCAAAAGAATTAGAATTTTATCCTTCATGGAAAAAAGTTATGCGTTATACGGTGTGCGTCACTTTTTAAAAATGTTGTTTTTTGAAAAAAAATAGTTTTCATGGGAGATGGAAAAAGAAGTGCAATCTTATTCCAAAAATTTTGAAAAAAAATATTTTTAGAATCTACAGACAAAATGTGATGAGATTCTAGTTTGTATCATCTTCAAATTCTTCAGGGTTTAGCCGCTATAGGTGCTCGAATGTGAAGATTTAGTTAAAAATAATAATTTCAGTGTCCAGTTTGGCCAAAAATTGTAAACCACTATTGTGGGATCACGCTTCTGTTAAAGAGACTAATGTTGGAAGTCCTATCAAGAATGATAGGAGTACAATTTTCACATTACTAGAATAATGCTCTCTATGGAGATCCTCCCCTAGCTTAAAGCTTATCTCTAAATATGGATATGTGTGTAAAGGTTGTGGCCATAATGAACAAGGAATTCAGGTCCCTATGGAATGTGCACCTCGTAAGTGTAATTTGAGACTTGGTTTCTCAAATGAACAATCTAAATGGAAACCATGGTTGAATGATGGGATGATTTCTACTTGACCTTGTTCACTCAGATTAATGCATCCTCTATTATCTTCTATCTTCATATCTTCTTCTTCTGAGAAGTCAATATTTTCTCCATAGGAGAAATGGTTGCTTCTTGATCCTCATTCTTTATTTTACCAAGAGCAAATTTTGTTTAGGCTTCTAAAAGCCCACTTGATTACTCTTCCTTTTCTTACACGTAAGAAGTCTCATAAACATGATAAAGAAAAATATTATTTTTGTGCATACCATCGAGTTCTTGGCCATTCCACTAGTGAATATAAGGCCTTGAAGGATAAAATACAACAAATTCTTGATTCTAGGGCCATCACTCTTCCATCTATTGTTGCACCTATCTCCCCTTCACATGATAAATGATATCAAGGTTTTCATCTATCTTGTCTATTCTAAGCGTCATCTCATGAGGTTCTCACACCTCCCTTCCATAGTATCTAGAATTATTCTCCTCCCCTATATGCTAAGGGGTAGTGATAACTTGTTATGAAGATGACATGTGTCCTTAAGGACCCCCTCTCTTCTCTCTATCTTTCAATTGGAGTGTTCCTTTGAATGGGACCCTTTGTGTCTTCAAGGGTTCCCTACCAAACTGATGGAGATAGGAATGCATACACTCTAATCTCTCTCTAAAACCCTCCTAACAATAGCTAAAACAAAATAAGGAGATTGCAAATTAATCTAAACAAATTGTTTGCACATGAAACCACTGAAATTTTCTATTAAATAAATTAGATACCAAATGATTTTCAGTCATCAATGGACTGATGAACAATAATTAAAACCATTACAAATATCAAATATTCAAATTAAATACCATTCAAACACAATATATGCTCAACTATGTGAGCTCCTGCAAACTATTCACCTTCTAGCACCTCAACTCCACTTGCAACTCATATAGCTTATCATCATGTCTTCAAAACTTCTTGACTTCAATCAACTTCTAAAATCTGATTTTTCTCTTTATTATGTGGCCCTCATGGCTGCCTTGACCACTTGCAAAATCCCTCTTCTCTTCTCCTATTCCTCTTCTCTTCACAAGCTGACTTTTTGCACTCTTTCTTGTTCAACTCTCAAGAGCAACTTGCAAATTCTTTCTCCAAACTTGTTGCAATTGATTGCTGATTCTTGACTCCATTAAAGGCTATATTTTATAGAGATTAAAACCATTTTAAGGCACCAAAAGAGGCACTCAAATATTCTCTTTCATTTCTCTCCAATTGTCTTTTGAAATTCTTCTATTTGTGCTTAAAATTCATCATTAAATGCTTCCAAATATGGCACACAAAATTGATGCACCATATTACATGACTTTCTGTTGTAGAGGCCTCATAAAAATCAATAAAATCATGAAATAAGTCATATTCATTCACCTTAAATTGAAAACTGAATTCTTTATTTTTTATTTTTTCCAAATATCACTAGTTTTTTCTCCATTCTAGGCATGCAAATTGAAAAGATGGAATGTCAAATGCCACTTTCCACATTAAAAATTCTCTAGGCATCCAAATTGAGAAAATTAATTAATTTTCAATGTATAATATACCAATGGACCCCTTCAACCCTTGAAACATTGAAATTGTCCAATATAATAATTTTAAAATCACATTAAACACCTTTTTTTTGCCTTTGATTTTGAATGGAAGCCAAGTCTTGATAAAATAAATATTTAATCCTTCAAAACTCCACAAGATTCTCTTGAAGCTCCAAATACACCAAAAATGCAAAAATTAAACAAGAAAATAAAATATTTATTTTTGGTGATGTAGGATTACTTGTGCACTTGAATGCTCCTACATATTGGGTAAGAAGAAAATGTTCTATGAGTTGGAGACTCATGAACATTTAAAAATTGTAAGTTTTCTTTTTATCCACTTTTCTTCCTTATTAAATTGATTTCTCTTCTTCTTCACCTTACTTTGTACCTTTGTCTCTTTTCTCCTTTTCATTTTTCCTTTGTTTTTCCTTCTCATAAAATTAACCTTGTTATACCATGTTTCTATTATCAACAAGAGTGCATCTGAATGCGAAAGCAAAGATGCTTTGCAATCCTATCTAACATGGGAATACCTTCAGGTTGTGGGTACCCTATATGAAAGTAAACCTCTGGATTATAGGTCGGCTTCCTATAAGATATTTTGATAATTGTTTGTAACTTGGATGGAAAAGGGAAAAAACTTTGAAATGAATGCATAAACTAAACTTAAAATTGTGGGTGATGCACCTAATTGATATAAACATGCAACTCTAACTCACAATAACTTTCAGAAAATCTATCCACACAAATCAATTTGGAAATTTGATCACAAAAATAATTCTAAGGAAGGCTTGAATAAATTTCTTCTTTGGAAGAAAATTGGGTTTTCATAGCATGAAAAGAAAGGATTATTTCAATACACAACCTAAGACTTGTGATTTTCAATGCTTTTTAATGCATGCAAGTATAAATGAGATAATGATTTTAAAGGTTTTGATGTTAAAAAATAGTTAAATCTCATCCAATCATTCATAAAAACAACACCATGATAAGGTAGATACTTGATTCCACTGAAATTAAAGGAACTCTTGCATAAAAATAGCAGAAATAGAACCTATAAAAATTGTTGTTGTATATTAAACTGTCATAAAAATGAGTTACAAAATCTCTTTTCTCTCAAAATTAAGAGAATAAAAGTCAAGAACCGAGGAAACACTAAGTTTTTTCCTCAATATATACAGAAAGGCATGCATAAAGCATCCAAGAGGTGAAACTCCATGTGAACTGAAAGTGAGAAAAAACATCATGTTCCTCACGAGAAAAGATAAAAACCCTAAGAAAATGGGTCCACAACTGAAGCAAATAGAACTGAACATGCTGCAAACTCCAACCCATAATATGCATGATCAACAGAACCTCAAAACCCACTGCAGTTTGACTAAAAGTCAAAGAAAATTGAATTGAACCTCCACAGTTGCACGCATGCGATCTCTAACTCCAAAAGAAACTCAATTTGATTCCTTTCCTCAATACTCCTGCATATCATAAGTGAAGGTGGACAATTTGCATGATATCAAAGTAACCAATAAATAATTACTTTAATATTGATGATGTCTTTGCCTTATTATTTGTATCAACATTATGAATATTAAAGTAACTATTAATTTATTGCTTTAATATCATTCACAATATAAATTTTTTACTTGACATGGGAGACAAAAAAAATGCGAAGTATATAGCATTAGACACAATAATAAGGTGGCGTAAATACATGGCAAAGACATAACACATGGACATTGATTTTTCTATAAAAAATCATAAAATTTCTAAGGCATATTATCTAGGCCAAGCATAAAATGCAAGGAAAACCCTAATACTATGAAGGTATTAGTTAGAGGCCAAAAACTATAAACAATGGGGTCCACAAAATACCCTATCATCGAATTAGGAAATTTGGTAAAAGTTGTCAAACCCTAGAATCATTACACTTTGCAACCTTTATTTTTTGGAAGTTTCTCTATGCCTGGTTGGAGGTTTGAACTGGAGCTTGAACTTATGAATTCTTTCCTTACATGGAGTTTTGAAGCTTTTTCAACAATGAAATCTTGCAGGAAAAGATTAGGTAAGTATTCAAAACACAAAACTAGACAGTGACTTCATTTTAAATGCAATTCATTGGCTCCTCAAGCCACAACCAAGCATGTTTCTGACATATTTTCATTTGCTTTTTTGTATTTGTTGCTGCCATGAATAACTTGGCTCGAGATTTTGGGAGCGGTCCTCTTTGTCAAAGAGATTGAATCTTCATCAAATCCATGAGGTAATCTTCCTACTTATGCTCAAAACTCGGCTCTCTTATGATTTACCTCTCTGCAATCGGCCTTGAAACCTCCAGGTTGCGGCTACTTTGTCTCCTTTTCTGAGTTTATGCTCACCTTGTAGTGGCTACCTTGCTCAAAAATTTGTATACCCATGATTGTCACTTCTCTCACATCTGCTTCTTGACTTCATCAGTCAGTGAATATGCTTGAATAGCTTTATTTTCAGTGCTTTGAAAATGTATCATTTGTTGCTTTGATTGTTGTTCCTTCAAGGCCGTGGCTAGTCCATTTTCAGAAAAGAGTAGTTGGTGTCTAGAAACAAATGAATTTTAAATGTTTTTGTCTATACATTCTTCTTTGATGATGCAAAAAGATACAAATCATAGCCTCAAAACCCTCAGTTGCTTTTATCCTACAAAAACCCGCATGGGTATCTCAAAATTATATATAAAATTCTATTTTTTAGCTTCAACTACGAACACTTCATGAGTTTGGAAATGGCTTGAATTTTTCCTCCATTTAGATTTTCTTTATTTCTAAGAATAGAATATAGTGTTCCTTTTCTTGCTCTAAATGATCTTAAAAGTAGACAATATCAATATCTTTATATTTGCATTCAGTTGCATCAAATTCCATGATTATGTTTCTTTTCATCTTATTGTGGCTTGGAAGCCATGAACTTTATATTCCCTAGAAACCTTTACCAGTGTTTTTGAGTACTTCCTATTCAGATGTAAGCTCGATATTTTATGTGTGATTTGCTCATTTTGAGTGCTCATAACTTTGCAAATATATCATTTACCTTCTTGTGAACACAAAAGAAACAATTTTCATTATGGCATCTTCTCTTGAAACCTATATGTGTTGGCACTGAAGACCACCATTTTACACAGTATACCTTATGGAGAAAACTCACTCTTTTTCCCAACAAAAATAAAGGCATTTCTATGAACATTTTCATTATTTCATTCCTTAAAGAAATAAATTGAATTCCTCTCTTTAGTTCTAAATCTTCATTTATTTCATTTTGCTGCCATATTTTGTTACTAGGTATTTGCTTTTCTTCTGTAAAATCATGTAATAGCATTGCACAGTATTGCATAGTGATGAAATAATTATATTATGAAAAGATCATGCAATGTTCATATTCAAATTTGTTGCTTCATATAACAGTTAATGAATGAACTCTAGCATAATTGTATATATTCATTTGACCCTTGATATCAGAAATGACGTTGGCACATGTATGCAAACATGGCTTCCTTGAATATGTGATTGTCTTATACCAATTTTATCAGTTTTGTAGCAGGAGTCTCACTGTGGTCACTTTATGTTGTTTATGTCATTGTTTATGAGTTGAGCTCAACCCTTGTGGGAGCCACATTTCTCACCACTCATAACAATATTTGTTGGTTGCAAAGACCTGATTATGCATGTATCTGCACATTAAACAAACAAGTTAGCAAAATAATTGAAGCTGAAAGCTTCCATTGAACTTTGTGCTCCCTAAACATCTGCTTTTTAATGACTTAATCATCTAATGAATGCCTAATAGGATGTAGGTTACATTTATGTTGGTAATATAGGCATGAGGAAGGATGTGATTTATCATTGCTCTAACACCACCTTTCAACACTCTTGTAGGAAACCAAGAAGTTTGAAACCGAAACAACCTAGAGACACTCAGACACAACAACATGAAGACATGAAGTATAAAACAATCCGTCATTATAGGCAATGACGAATCACTCCCTTTTTCATGCTTACATTATCTTCAATTGTGTAGTTTACAACTTTACTTTGTATTCATTATTTGATTATGAAAATCAAATTAAGCTACTCAAACGGCTTGTGTGGGACTTTGGTTTTATAATATGAATAAAACAACATTTCTTATGAAAATTTATGAGTTTTTCTGTTGCAATTCATTTACATAATAATACTAGAAATTCAAAAGTAATCAGATTTGTACAACTATGAATACTTATTAGAAAAATTTGAAATTATCGTGTACCTTTTAATGATGAATGAAATTCAGCTCAACCTGTTTTCAACTATAGCTAAAAATAAGTAACAGTTTCGTCTTTTCATCTTGCTTTCTCATTCTCAACACCTTATTGTATTGCATCTAGTGACCTGTTAGTGCTGCACCTTACCATCTCTCTTTCTTCAATTTATTTTATCATTTCACCCTCATAAAAATTTTATTCATTAGAAATATTTACTAAATTCGATAAATCAACAATTACCTCTATTTTCTTCTCTTTGCTCACTACTGCAACTTTTTCTCCTTGAAAGAGGCATGTATCATATGCAACCTCTTTCTTTTCATCATCTTCTTCTATAATTTCTCTCTAAAATAAATTTTCTAATTTTATTATCTCCTCTTTCAACAATAGACTATCTTCTTCTTCATCATTCCCTTTGTCAAATCTAGGACTATCAAAATCTATTCTCTGAATTGCCACAACATCATCCACAACTTCATCTACCTGTTTTCATGTAAATTCTCACTAACATAATTAAATAATACATATTTTTCTCCTATTTTATCCTTCTTCTCACCATTTTCCTTGTCCTTGCTAAATACTACAAACAAAACATTTTTAGATAAAAAAAATCTTTAAAATTACCATAATTCCATGATCCATAGTAGCCATTTTCTCCTTCTTGTTTGCTTGCATACACAACTATGAAAAAATTTATTCCCTTCTTCTTGGGAATTTCTTCAAACACTTTCCACACACTCTCAAACTTCAACCTCTCAAGTATAGATTGCCTCACATTAGGCAATCGGTCTACACACCACACACATTCCACCCCCAAGTCCTTGTGCAAACTGCCTCTAATTAGCATTTTTTCCTGCACACTCAGGAACTCTTGCTCTAATACCACTGATGGAGAGAGGAATTCATACACTCTAATCGCTCTCTAAAACACTCACAACAATAGCTAAAATAGAATAAGGAGATTGTCAATTAACCTCAACAAATTGTTTGCACATGAGACCATTGAATTTTTCTATTAAAGAAATCAAATTCCAAATAATTTTCAATCATCAATGGATTGATGAATAGCAAGTAAAACCCTTACAAACATCAAATATGCAAATTAAATATCATTCAAACAGAATCTATGCTCAACTACGTGAGCTCTTGCAAACCATTCACCTTCTAGCACCTCAACTCCACCTGCAAAGTCTCCTATAGCTTATCATCATGTGTCTTCAAAACTTCTTGACTTCAATCAACTTCTAAAATATTATTTTTCTCTTTATTATTCATCCCTCATGGCTGCCTTGAACACCTGTAAAATCCCTCTTCTCTGAACTCCTATTCCTGTTCTCTTCACAAGCTAACTTTTTGCACTCTTTCTTGTGCAATTCTGCAAGTTCTTTCTCCAAACTTGCTTCTATTGATTGATTTCTATTGAATACATTAAAGGCTATATTTTATAGAGATTAAAATCTTTTTAAGACACCAAAAGAGGCACCCAAATCTTCTCTTTCATTTCTCTCTAATTGTCTTTTGAAATTCTTCTATTTGTGCTTAAAATTCATCATTAAATGCTTCCAAATATGGCACACAAAATTGTTGCACCATATTCCATGACTTGTATATTATTCATAAAAATCAATAAAATCATGAAATAAGTTGTGCTCAATCACCTTAAATTAAAAACTGAAGTCATTACTTTTTTTTTCAAATATCACTAGCTTTTTACTCCATTCTAGGCATGCAAATTGAAAAGATGGAAGGCCAAATGCCACTTGCCACATTAAAACTTCTATAGGAATACAAATTGAGAAAATTAATTAATTTTTAATTTATAATACACCAATGGACCCCTTCAACCCTTGAAACATTGAAATTGTCCCATATAATAATTTTAAAATCACATTCAACACCTTTTTTTTGCCTTTGATTTTGAATGGAAGCCAAGTCTTGATAAAATAAATATTTAATCCTTCAAAACTCCACAAGATTCTCTTGAAGCTCCAACTACACCAAAAATGAAAAAATTAAACAAGAAAATTAAATATTTATTTTTGGTGATACAAGATTACTTGTGAGCCTAGCTGCTTCTGCATTAGAGTTCTCTCTATCTTTCAATTGGAGTGTTCCTTTGAATGGGACCTTTGTGTCTTGAAGGGTTCCCTGTACTGAAGGAACCCCCTTTGAAAGCTTCTTCTTCAAATGAATTCATTGGTGTCTAGCTTGGGGGCAGCCTGACTAGGCATGTCTTATGTCTTGGCATCTAGCTTAGGGGCAGCTTGATTAGACCTATCTTTTCTGTGATTGTCCTACAACGTAACTTGCAGTAGCCACAATATTATCTAATCAATATTTCTTTGCAAGACCAAGAACATGTAGAGCTTCTTTGCATCAAGCTTTCCTTGTAGGACCGAGCACCTGTGAGGACCAATCAGACTCTACAAAGCCTTTCACATCAGGCTTCCCTTAGGAACAAGCACCTGGGGTCCCCCTTTTGCAATTCCAAGAACTTGTAAAGCACTTTCATCCTACAAGATCTCTTTCTTCAAATTTGTAGGACCGAGCACCTGCAGAGCCTTTTGTTCACCTTTCCATAGGCCTAAGGGCATGTAGCGCATTTGTTTAACTCTCCTTAGGACTGGGTGCCTTTGGATCCATCTCTCTCTTCTCTTCTCAATTGTGTATATCGGATTGAAGATTTGTATCTTCTTTATCTTGAGTATATATCTCTTTTTCTCTTCAACATTGATTACTTCCCCATCCTTTTTATGTATTCTTCTATTGAAGCAATCAGTCTTTACATTCTTCTCTTTGTTTAAGAATTATTTTGTGTTATTTCTTAGTTTGGGGACAATGCATAGTATCGAGACAACCTTCTACATCGAGGTCTCTTTCACTTTGCTAACCCAAAACCTTTAGTTTGTTATGTGCCTATGTGTCTGTGTTTTTATATGTTCTAACCTTGTGATGTAATAGCTTTTTATGTTTTAACATTATTGTCTTGTGTAGATCTCTCTTCTCTAATGCATTTATTTTGTAGGTCTTCAACCCAGGGGCATGCTTTCTTGGTTTGAAGAGCTATTTGCATCCTCTACAGTATCCTTTTAGTATAATGATGTTATTTATGTTTAGTAAATTTCCTTTAGCGTACATATTAGTGTAGATTCATGTGCCCACTAAAGTGGGGGAAAATTGTAATGTCGTAAAATTGTACCCCTTGCAATTTCACATAAATTCTCATATCCACTTTAGTGTCCACTACCTTAGCACTTGTGTAGGCTCATTTTAGCCCCTACATCAGCCTTTTTCCCTCTCGAGATGCTCAGGACCCCTTTTTAGTAGTTGCCTTCGTGCATCAGTTTTACATCAAACCTTGTACTTTTCTTATGCCTACCATTTTATAGCATGATTTTTTTGGACACTAGCACACCGCACAGATGTATGTGCATTGTGCTAGCATCCTATGAAATTTTGACATTCAAATGGTCATTTTTTGGGTGCCTTGCCACTTTCCAGCTACTTTTGTCAGTGGTAATAGTTTGGGGATGCCTTGTAACGACTCAAGAAGCTTCTTTCCCCCCTATTCTCTCTTTAAAAGAGATCTTTTCAATCCATTTGGTTTTCTTTGGTTCTAGCTTAAACTCTCTTATCCTTTCTTGGACATTCTCTTCTCACTCTCTCAAATTTGCATAGCTCTCTACAACTTTCTATAGCAACCTCAAGCTCTCAAGTTCTCACAACACTCTTTGCAACTCTCTTGGCTCTCACAGCTTTGTCTCTCTCCTTGGATTCCTCAAGCCTTGCAAGTGATATCTATCTTGTGCCTTATATCTTTGAGAATCTTGGGATTTATCACGTTCCCTATTTATTGCATCTCTACTTAGTGATATGGGTTCTCCTCCTTGAGCAGGGATTAATTTGATCACTCTTGTGTTCATTTCATTTCTGCTTATTATTTCTCTCTATGTATCTAGTTGTCCAAGGAGGTGAGAACACTGAAATAGGGACTTGACTGAGGAAAGCCCCTAAACAACCCCAACACTTTCCCTCGGTCTTATGTGTATAGGTATTGAATACATTTCTTTGCTGGAGGCTTCATTACTTGGGTTGTTAGAACTTTCTTTATCCTCTTTAATTCTTTCATCTACTTTATCTTATTTCAATTCTATCATATTTTTTTACTTTCTTGCATTCTAGAAGTTCTTAGTAATCAGATTGTTAATAGTCGTTTAGTTGTTTTATGTGACATTCTAGTTTTTGATCTGTATGAGATACCAACGCGCCTCTAGGACTCCAATGTGTTGCGATGTCATTCATTTTTCACGCTACCGTCCTTTGGCCAAGAATTCATTATTTTTTCCAGAAAACCTTTGTGAACTACTCTTTTTTATTCTGGAAGTCTCACCTTCACAATCTAAGGTAGTTTATGGTAGTTCATTGCCTGGGACTCTCTTGAGAATAAAGAGACTTGTGAGCAACAAATCCCCCTTCTCTACAATCACACTTCTCATCCACTAATGTCATGTCCACACTAGATGGTTGAGTATGAAAAACTAATAAACTTAAAAGTGCTAACATAGAAAAGTCCCTAACTATAAAATGAATTGAAGTCTAAGGAGCACTAGGAGAAACCTTTGTCATATTGGTGAGTAAGATCTTCCCAAACTTTAAAAACTAAAATTGTATCATGATGATATGGTCAAAGTTTCTCAATAGGTATAATAATAACCATCATATGATCATTTGGGAATAAATATCCATCATAGTCTCCAAACATCTCCCAAATATTGGTCCACAGGTCATGAGGGCACTCAATATGAGTGATGGTCATCATGGTGTTGATCTCATCTTTACAAAGGATTAATCTTAGATATAATTAGTCTTGTACTCATGTGTACAATAAAATTAATCCTAAGATATAACCAATTTAGTACTTTCATGTAACTTTTTACCAAAATGTAGTGGGTTCATGAACTAGTTCATAAAGAATTAGAAAGAGTTTGGCACACTTGAAATGCTTCAAGAATTTATCTCATCGAGAATTTTAGTTTCATCTATCCAATTTGATTATTGTAGAATATTTTGATACCCATATTAACTTTTCAAATTAGTTAATGAATCAAATTAGACTACAAAATAAGAGTACCCCCAAAAATTATCTTTATATTTGTTCATGTTGTACAAAATATTTAATGCATAAACCCCCTACAATTACAAAGTTTTGGAACTTTATAATTAGTGTTATTACAAGTGTCACTTTTCAAATCAATGAGGTGCTTTTGATCTTAGTGTATTATAGATGTCAAACTAGGCCACAAAATTAAAAATATAATTTTTTATAGAACATGATAGATCAAAATGTGCCAATGAGAAGTACATGGAAAATTATACACTTTAAAAAAATTACACCAAAAAAAATTTCATATTAGCTCAAATGGAGCTTTAAAAGTTTCCAAAATAAAAACTGCACATCACTTGTAAGACTACAATTTCTAAGAAATTTAGACACGAAAATAAAAAATCATTTGCACTATTGTAAAGATCTAAAAAAATATCCCAAATAGACTTAGTAGCAAATTTCAGCAAGAATGGAGCCTTTGAAGTTCAACACCAAATACTAAAACTTTGTTGGAATAGGGGGAAAGATTAGAGAGAACGGGTAAATGGTATCATGTTCACATCAATAAAGAATATTTCAAGATTTTAAGATTGTTTAGAATATTCCTCACTACTAGAATATTTTAAAACCAGTTACAAAATTCTTAAAAAATCCCTTTGAATTAAAAAAATTGCTAATTATGCATGGAAAACTGCTTGAGGGCTCTGTAGGTGGTTTTTCCTATGGGATAGATAAGAGGTGGAATTGTTGGAAAAGGTGGTGGCCATGTGGTTGCAATTGTTAGTGACAATTTGGCTATTGGGGTGACAAAGGGATATTGCAAGTTGCAAAGCAATAAATCTCCAACAGAATGCAAGGGAGGACAGTGACACATAAGAGTGTCGTTGAACTATTTAAATTGTTGGTGGAAAATCAAGAAACTAGTGGGTGGGGGCATGAGCCTTGACCATGGTAGGGGTTTGGGTACCTCTATAATACCCCATACCCCTATGTACTTACAAAGATCTAAGTAATTTAAAAAAAAATCCATATATTTTTCTTAAATTTAAAAAATTATCAACTCACTTCTTTTAAAACAAACAATGTGCATAGAGATAATAATTATGCAAACTTGTACCTACATGTGTAAATAGTGATTGTATGGTCTATATGATTGACATAAGAGGATTTTTTCTAAGGAAACAACACAAATATCTCTAATTTTGAACAATTTGATATTTTGGATGTAAAAGCAAAGTCAAATTTGACCCAAAATACATTAAAATGATGGTTGCTTGCTAGATCTAACAAACAACTTCTAAGGAAAGACCCTCATAGATCCAGGCTCCAATGCTTAATTCAAATGTAATAAAAGGAAAAAATGACTATCTCAAATGCTCTCAACTCAATGGTGAGCTCATTTTTTCTCCATAAAACTCTCAAAGTAACTTGTAATATAAAATCGCAAAGAAAACCTTCCTCGCATGTAATATAATTACTTTTATTAATTTGAAATGGACTAACTTTAGAATATCATGGCTTCGATACTATGTTACAATTTGTCATAAACAACAAATCTACCCAAGGCTTAATGCATACGAGCTAATCACAAATCTAGATGAATAAAATAAGGATATTTAATATTCAATATAAAGGAGCAACAATTACAACAAGTAATCTATAAATTTGTTGACCCATTGGATGCATGAATTAAGGAGATGGTATATCCAAGATGTATGAATTCATTTAATTGGAGGGTAAGTTAAATAAGTGTAACTAAGAGGGGTGGCTTTGACTAAATAAATGTGACACCTAACTACTAGCACTTATGTATTTCAAATCAAAGCACATATTTATCATTATTAACTATCCAATGAGAATAATCAAATATTCAAATATCTTGATTATATTTACTAAATGAATACAATAACACATATCCAAGATAAAGATTATTCATAATATCTTAAATATATTTATTAAATGAATACAATAACACATCTAAAATAAAGAATATTTATAATATCTTGAATATATTTATTAAATGAACACAATAACACGTATCAAGATAAAAAAATTTAAAAAGGGTTTACACCAAGTACTTCCCTCTTCTTTGAATAAACCTAATTGCAAATAACCTAAGCTACCCATCACTTTATCTATGCTATAGCTGATAAGGTCTTAAAAACCAAATGAGGAAAAAAAACACACCAATTATTTGAGGGCGGGCAAGTGCTTTTCACAGATTTTCCATTTATAAAGAGTTATTTGAGTGGAGAATCTAGACGCCCTTCTTTCCCAATACATGACTCTCAATATCCACCTTGGTGCGAGTTAGTCACCACTTGTGCTACCAACTATGCTCTAAAAACCAAGCTAATCAATTCCAAAGACAATTACTACCTATTCTAGTCTCCCCTAAAATTATGCAGAAAGTGTTGCTCTTTCCCACATGTAAAGCTGGTAAACCAAACCAACCAGTTGGAATTTATCATTTCGTTTTTATAACACCATTGGTGGGTCTTCATCTACACATCATTGTACATAACCAACCTTGTCTCCATCATTTAATGTACTCCATGTGTCATAGTCGGTTTTGTATTTCTTGTGAACGGAACCATGACTTAATGCTGATCTTCATCTACCAAGCACACAATCTGTATCTTCCTCATTACATTCCATGGGTTTTTAGGTAGGTAAGTTTGCAGCTGTAAATAAAGGTCATTTTCATTTGCAAAAGAAAGATGCCTTCGAAATGTAGGGTCCTTTAGTTAAAGGAACAATCCCTGGGCACCATCCATCTTTTCTGTCCACACAGACAAGAGGTCCACAACTTGCTTTTTATACCTAACAGTCCATCAATCTAGCGAGGAGGGGGAAGTACAAGCATGTACAAGATAAAAGCTCTTAAGAGTTACGTCAAAGCCTTAACAAAACATACTTGATGCCCTAGAAAAGTGAGCCCTGGACAGGATTTGATCTTGAGACAGTACGAGGACAGTTCTGAGGTGTTAAAGATGCCCCAAAACAGTTCTTTGTATTTCATGAGTGTTTGCTTGGAGGGGTCTGTCAGAAATACAAAGAAGAATGCTTCTGATGTAAAGTTCTTCTAGGAAGAATAATTTGACAAAACTATTCAGAAATGAAAATGGTACTAGGACAAGCTTGGGAGAAAATTTAAAATGATACTGCAATTGGAAATCCATCTCAATGCTCCCCCCTCCTCAATATATATACATATGTATATATGTACATTTATTGTATATATATAAAATAAGATAGCTTTTAAAGTTCTATAGGTTAGCATTGTTATATTTGTTTTAATTGAATGAGAGATTGTTTGCACCCTTATTTTGTTGTTAAATAAATTTGATTAAATTGACTTTTTGTTTTATGTTTATATTTTAAAATTATTAGTATAAATGTGTGTTTGTGTTTAGTATAATAATAATAGTAAATAAAATGAAATGTTTTATATACTTATGTCTTATTTAGTTTCTTAGACCATGTTAAAGTGATATGTTCAAAAAATATGATAATCACTACATATGAATGTAGAAGAATCATCACACAGAGAAGATTATTACATATAAGTGTAAAGGAAAATAAGGTTTCCTTAGGATTAACTTAGGTCAAATAAATGTAATTAATTATGTATAAATTAGTTTATATTAATAAGTAATAGTTTAGTATTTGATAATTTAATAAATTTATTTATTATTTTAAGAAAATTATAAATGCAATCATTATGGTATTTATGTTTATAATGGAAGAAGAATTTTTTTGAGAAGATTTTCATATTAGATAAGTGTATGTTCAAAATACAATGCATCTATTTTAGTGAAATGCTTTGGAGTTTATGTAGGATATGTGCTCTATTAGGGACAAGTTAATAGGTTTGAGACAAAATCACACTCACAAACTAGTTATATGAATTTAGACTCATCATTGTGCATAATAATGTCCAATTACATTCTTCACTTGATCATAATTGTATGCTATCATCTTCATGAAAACCTAGGGACTGGTACTTTTAAAAATGTCTTAAAAGGTTGGTTTTTCATCACAAGAACACAAGTTCTCCAAGATCAACCCCAAAAAGTGTACAAAGGTGGAAGAAAACAAGTAAGGGCCCTAGAATATAGATTCATTATCCTTTTTAGTACTCAAATAAAATATGTTGTTGTTAATTACTCCTTCAGTGCTCTAGGATGAGAGGGTTTCAAATGATTGCTTGATGTTACTTGATGATTAGAATGAATGCATTTAATGTCCTTAAATACTAGCACATAGCATCAAATGTCACAAAAATATGTGTCTAGTTGGCTTAAGATAGGTAGGTGAATAAGGTTAGTTGGCCAAATTTAAATTTTGAATTTTCACAAGGGACAAGTTCATGGCCTCATAAATATCTCAATATCAACAAATAGTTATATTCAAATGGATGACAACTCTATGGACCTAGTTGCATAAGTGAATGTCACAAATATCTAAATAAGGAAAATGCAAAAGAGAGTGTGTGTATATAAAGGTATAGTAAGGGCTAAGTGTATAGGGATATGTGTATAAAAGTAGACAAAGGATAAGGGAATTAACCCAACTTCACATAATAGTCTATCATTTGTCAATATGTATATTATTGCAAGAGTTTCGCCTTTGCTCTCATTGTGTTGTGCAGTGCAACGCTTGGGTTTGTGACATGACTTAATCACCTCTTATGGATCTTGGATCTTGTATAAATGTGGCTAACAGGTTAATCTTTTGGTGCAACGGTAGCCGCCCATGCAACAATTGGTATCAGAGCCAAGGTCACAAGTTCAAACCCCTCGCTTGTGCTAAGGGGGATTATTGCAAGAGTTTCACCCTTGGTCTCCTTGTGTTGTGCAACATGGCCACCTGTGCAACAATTGGTATTAGAGCTGAGGTCACGAGTTCAAACCCCTCACTTGTGTTAGGGGGGATTATTGCAAGAGTTTCACCCTTGGTCTCCTTGTGTTGTGCAGTGTGGCACTTGGGTTCGTGATATGACTTAACTGCCTCTTGTGGATCTTGGATCTTGTATAAATCTAGCAATTGTATTGGGCATCGATAGGTCAATCTTTAGGTGCAACAGTAGTCGCTTGTGTAACATTTCCTTAAAGTAAACACAAAAATAAATAGAATAACATAAATATACAAATTTCACAATTATGAGAATATAGAGAGAATAATTCTATACTTAACTCATTTATCAAATGGGAAGTATTTTATTCATTTATCTCTATTTTTACATGTCACAAATTACATCTCTTTATCATCTTTGATATTTATTTATATAATTACATTCAATGTATTTTTTTGTATTGAAAAAGTTGTTACAAAGTATAAGTAGCCACAAAAATTTGTAAAAATAATTTAAATCTCGAAGGATACAATAACCAAACAACTAAGAGTGAAAAATAAGCATTATAAATAAATCACTTCATGAACAACAATAATAAGGTTATCAACAAGTATGGCTATATAATTAACATGACAATTACAAAAACAAGGCCAACATCAAGAATAACCATCCCATATAACCTAGTAGCCTTTTTGTTTATAATGAGAGTTGGGTGTTCTCATTTATTTAATAGGAATGTAGTTGAATGATTTTCTATTTGCTCCAAATACAATGTGAGCTCTTTATTCCTCTTTAACATATTCCTTATAATTGAGAAGATAGAGATCAAATCCAAAAAAATAGCAACATAAAGTATTATTGGAATTATCTGATAAAAGTCAAAACTAGAAAATGTTATTAAACATTTGATCTTCAATAAATGTACCAAGATAACATGTCTAATTGAATTAACAATCATATAATTTTGTAGACTCATTCCAAATAAAGATTCTTTCTAATTCAAATTATTACCAAATATAACAAATAGGTTTCTAGATATAGCAAATCATTACTTCTTAACAAGAGAGGATAAATGCACAAAGTTGTGTCACACTTTTATAAAGGAATCAGCCAACACTAATCCAAGTTTTTAACTTGAATCACTAAAAAGTGACATATATATTTTAAATTTTGAAATGATGCAAACTAATAAAATATTTATTTTTAGAGTACTTTATGTTTTTATGTTTATTTTAAATTAAAAAATTATTTGTATATATATATATATATATATGAAATTGACACTACAATTTAGTTGATGATAAAATGCTAAAAAATAAAGTTAAATGGGACATTACTCTTTATATAGTATGTAGACACCAAAATCTGGTTTAGGCCTGCGACTTCAATATTCTTCATAATTTGTATTCTTCATGGTCATGATTAAATAATGCCAATTATTTAATTATTATCTATAGTCTGTTAATTCTTCTATTAATTAAATAATCTTAATTATTTAATTAATTCACACTTTTCTTTATTCTATCTGATTAATTAAATAAATGCTTTTTATTTAATTATGTTACTAATTAATCTTATCCTTCTTCTTCTCAAATTAAATAAATGCTTATTTAATTTACTCTTTATCATATTTCAACTATAATTAAATAAATTCTTTATTTATTTAATTATTCATTTAAATCCCTTCATCATTTAATTAAATAAATCTTATTTATATAATTATTCTTCAAATATCAAATCTTGAATTAAATGAATTATTTAATTCATAAATCCTATTTTAACACATTCCTCTATGTTTAGATAATTGTGTGAGTTATCTAAGTATTCACTTTTACTCGACTCAAAGATCTATTTTAATTGCTCAGTTAACTCTTGATTTAATGTTTGAGTGGCTTTCTCGAGTAATCTCTTCGTCAAATCATTCAATCATCTAGTTCTAACTAATTTGCATATACATGCAGATTAATTAAATATTCCTATTTAATTAATTAAACCTTGTGCATGCATTCGAACAAGAGTTGCTTCAATCCATCTTTATCTTTGTCATGCAAAGATAATTCTTTTGTTTTCGAATACCAAACTTGAAGATTAAATCATTTATTTAATCTTTAATTCTATTTCTAATTGATATCACTCATGTCATTACTGACAGTTACCAGAATGCATGTCTAATCAATCAATCTCAACCGTCCGTTGATCTTTCAATCCTGGCCTGTCGTTTGAATAATCAATTTTCTATAAATTGATTTGTCATTCTTCATTCCAATCTCTCTCAAAATATTATGACTTTTGTGAGCACCTATCTTGAATCTTCGATGTTTTTCTAAATCACTATCATAGGTTATACTTGCACGAACTTAGGAGAAATCTAACGGAAATTATACTACTACAACCAAAATGGAGAAGGGCAATCGAGATGAATCATGGAAATACGTAGCAATTTGGTGAGATTGTTCTGTTTTATTACATTTTTTCACTTTCCTTTGTTCTTTGTCGCTTAGCATTAGATTGCATTTAGATTTGCATTGTTTTCTCTTAATCTTTTCTTTCTGCACTTTCTTGGCGTTACATTTGGTGATCCCGACGTGAAGATACCATCTTCACGTATCCGTAGACTTTTATTTCAGTTTTTGCAGATTTTTCATACGAAACGACGCATCAGCTTGACAAAACGTCGCAATTGAAATTCATCGACGCATTTGTTTGATGAAGCGACACAATTGACTTTTTAAACCGCATCTGATACCAGAAACGACACATCTGAAAAACTCTGACGCATCTACAGATTCTTGAACCGCAATTGACTGGTGAAATACAAAGAACACAATTGTAGAGAAATTCAACACATTTCACTAATAAAATAGCGACGCAATTGACTGGTAACCTCTTGTTTTTGTTTTCAAAAATCTAAAATTTTCAATTGATTTATGTGTTAATAATATCAGATTTTCAGCGTGTGGGCTTTTTTTTTTGGAGTTAACAAGTTTTTGCAGGACGATTGACGAAGACAATTACTGAAAACTACTAACGAATCTTTCTACAAAACTCATGTGAAAGACCTTAGTTAATTTTCTTGAAACAGATTGTTTGGTAGTGTAGTAAATCTTTCATTTGGTTTAAAACTAACAAGTGTTTACTGTGTTTGGTATCAAAGCACAACTGTGTATTACCCTCACAATTTGGTACATCGAAGTATCCTCTCCCCTTACACATCCATGCAATCCTGGGTGTAAGAGAAACGGTTACCAACTCTAGAACTTGGGCCTATTCTAGTGGGAAAAAGTACTCACCCTAGGATGACTCAAACCGGTAGCACCCTGAACCCGAGGGACTTTCATCTGCTATATAAAAGTGGATTCTTAAGGAAATCTCAAGAATCACGAGTATGGTTCCAACGAGATGGATCCGAAAGGGGACTCTCACCACATGGATCATGCCCCACGAACGGAATGCCCATACTAAACACCTTTTGTTCTAGAGACCAACCATTTTCGACCGTTGCTCGGTATAGTGCAAGGTACAGTATCATGCCTGAAGACACTCACTACTAATCCCCTTGAGTAGAGATAGCAGTTCTTGGGAGGTCATTGCCCAAAGAATTCAAAATTGGTGTGCTCAAAAGACGTTAATGAGCCGTGGAGGGGAGCCAATGCCACCCAATTTCTAAGCTATCCACTCTCGAGAAGGAAAGGTGTTTATCACCAATTTGGGGTATTTCGGTGGGCTATACCAAGTATACAAACCCTAGGCCTTTGGCCTATTAGGATGTGCTTGTCTGTTGTCAACTTAAACATTCTTTGAGGCCAAAATCAAACTGAAAACACTTTGTCGTATGATTGTCTTTGTTTGTCGAAACTTGATCAGAGAAAACAGAGTCAGTTTTAAATCTCAGATCATTGAAAATACACAAAGAGTTGCAACTGTTCACCAGAACGTCGCAATTGATTTTTAGAGTCGCATCTGCTTAACTTTGGGTCGCATCTATCATTGTCAGTCGCATCTGTTTAGCAAAGAGTCGCATCTGCCAGATTAGGTCACATTTGATTTGCAAAAAACTGCATATGTTATATCCTAAGTCGCAACTGTCATTACGAGTTGCATCTATTAGTAAGTTAACCGCATCTACCAGAGTCAGACATAAACTTTATCGGGGACACGTCATTAATCATCAGAAAACCGCAACTATTTAACTAAACTGCATCTGTGAAATCCCGCGACGCATTTTCCTAATTACAAAACCAGAATTCACAGTCACTGTCCAGTCAACATGGTTATACCAATCTTTCAGTTATCTTTCCACAAGCAGTCCTTGAACAGAAACCTGAAAATATTTTCTTAATTTTGCATCCTTTAGGTGTCATTTAGTCATAACTATAGTCCTCCTAGCTCCCAGTTTTAGTTTTCATCTTAGACTGTATATTACCTTTAGATCAAACTTCTTGGAAGGTCACTTTTACAAACTTTAGGATAGGTCCATCATCTGCACTTTAGAAAAATCATAGTGTCAATGAAATCTGTCATTGAACCTAGTCCTATCATTTTATCCTTTGTCCTATAGAGAGTCGGCCTAGCTCATCAGTCTAGTTAGGAGACTCAAATTATCTTTGATCTTTGTCCTACAGTGGTTCCTTGACATAACTAAATTGTCACCTTGGTTAGACTTTAGGTAGTTGGTAACCTTGTCTCAGGTTCACACAATTGATTACCTTAGAAGCTTGCTTAGACTTTGCATCTTTAGATATTGTCATTTTAGACTAGCGTCATCATAGAACATTCCTTATTTGCACCTAGAAAATCCAAAAACATAGCTTAGGTTGCATACCTTAAACTTAAGTCACTCTTTGCATTGTCATACCTTAGCCCTCATATCACATACCTTAGTCATACTCCATCTTTCATCATAACCTCACCACCATGTCTGCAATTTACCTTGATATGCGTGCTAGTCAAGTTGAATATCAGTTACTCCATCATGGTCAATTCCAACAATCCATAGACTTCAAAAGACAATTTATCCAATCCAAATTCCAATCAACATCAACCCATGGTCAACTACCCACATACCCTTCCTACCAACAATCCATAAGTCCTAGTCCTCCATCCATCTACCCTCATTATCAAGAGTCCCTTACCATAATCCATGCCATGAATCCACAACAAACGTCCACTTATCACCCTTATCCTAACCTTGACAAGGGAAACCAACATTCCACTAATCCCTTCCAAGTCTCTACATCTTATCCTAGTCCTTCATCCACTAATCCCTTCCAATCCTCCATGTCCTATCCTAGTCCTTCATCCACTAATCCCTTTCAAGCCACTCCATCTTAGTCTACATTTAGTCATGAAAATACATCTATTCATGGTCTCCAAAGTCACATCCCATCTACTAAACTTAAGGATACATGTCAAATGGAAAGTCCAAAGCATGACTTCATGGGTTCACCTTCATGTCAAAATCAAAGTAGTCTATCCCATGACCCTGTCTTCAAGTCCATCCAAGAAGTCCTTCTAGATAATCATGGCATCCAAAATACACCTATCCTTGATCAAGATTCCATTCCCAACCATATCATTCAAGACAAACCCGTCTTTGATCAAGATACTACTATTGAGCAAGAAGTCCAAAATGATCCACTCCTTGACCTTTATGCCATTCATGATCAAACATTTGAAGATGATCATATCCAAGCAAAAAACACATCCATTTCCCAAAATGAGACACTTGCCTCCTTTGGACACATAGATCATATTCCTCTAGAACGAGAGTCTCCTACTCTAGACATATTTGCAAATGATCAAGCTATAGCTGAGTTTATTGGACTGTATGACAATGACCATAAAGACGGTTTCAACATCGACTTGGAAGCACCAATAGAATCATCTGAGTTTGATATGTCACAAAATAACAACAATGATATCCAACATGTCAATGAAGATACGACATCCTATCAACTAGGATCATCCACTTTTATCAAATCAAGCTTTCTTGTAGAGGAGAAGATTCCAAGTAATAGTTTCCACATGCACAATGATGGGTTAGCATCTTGCTTTCAAAACAAAAAAATACCCCGTCACAAACAGAATTTGTCATAGCATGCAGTATCAAGGAAAAGGACTAGGCATACATGAGCAAGGAATTCTAGAACCAGTACAGTTTCGAGCAAATCCTAGACATCAAGGTCTTGGTTATTCTTCAATCAACAAATCTAATGATGTTAATGGTACCTCCTTGATATTGGGGGAAACTTTATCTGATACAAACATCAAAATGGAGGCCATGAATACTTCTTATCATAAGGTTGTTGCCTACACTCCTTCCATCCATACCATAAATTGTCATTCCAACATGAATAAACCTTCCCTTTGGAACCAACAAAAACAAAAATCTTACAAATTCAAAGTTCAAAATCAAATATCAAAGGCCATTGAATCAATTAAAAATCCAAGTGGAAAAATAAAGTTAAAATGGATCCCAAAGAAAAATGGATCAAGCAAAGAAAATAGTTCAAAAGTAAAAGTCAATCAAAATGTGGAGCCACAAGAAAAGAGGACTCCCACATATAATAAATGTCCACCTCCTTCAAAATGGTCATCATACAAGGCATATAAAAGTCATGGTTCCAAACATTATCCCAATCTGAAACCCAGTCTCCATCATCCATCACCCCAAGTTTGGAAAATAAAAATTTCTACATCTAAATTGCCAAACGCATCTACCACCATCCGTCATAATCCTACATCTCGCCTAAAGTCTAAAAGTCCTTTGTCACAAATATGTCGCATCTTGGCAGCAACTCTTTATTGTAAGGACTCCTATGGCACTCTATCGTGATGTGCGTATTTTGATAAGGCCAACTCTAGTGTCAACAAGGATCACAATGACATCAATCAATTGTATGCAAGTGCTATGATCCTGACAAGGAAACTACTTCATCAAGGTCATTATTGGCATATCATGGCACCAGTCTCTACATCAGCACCATCAATGGATTCAACACAATCAGTGATCATCTAAAGCGTCAAGGCCATTTAGAAAAAGAAAAGAAAAAAGAAAAAAGAAAAAAAAGTCACTTTGATGAAAACCTGGCAAACAGGCATCTTGGTGACACCAAAAATAAATAAAAAATTCAAGAGAAAAATTTCATCCAATAGTAAAAACCATTCTTATGGCACTTTGGATAAGTACCATGATGAAAACTTGGCAAACAGGCATCATGTGTAAGAAATTATCTATGTGGACTATTACAATCGGGGGCAAGTTGTCTCATCTCCCATACCCTTCATATGACATTTCCATCTTTCCATTTTAACCCTACCACTCATGTCCATTTTCCTACCTACTTTGATCTTGATAAGGACTGGGGTACAAACATAAATCATTCTTTGGAAAAACTCTTGACATGTCTATCCTTTGGTCATACACTATCCATGAAATATCATGTGATAGCCTTCATAGCATTTTTCCAAATGAGTTATCCCTATTCATAATCCTATCGCATGCCTTGGTTTTTCCCTTGTCAATGGTCTAAGGATCTTCCATCATACCATCTAATCCTAAAAAGTCATTCCAAATGCAACAAGCCCAATCCATACAATCTTTCTATGCATCCTAGTGCATCATTCAAAACATCCATTGGCTTTGTTTCTAGCCTGGCTGCAAACCTTGATCCTTTAGTCAACTTATCATCATCCTCATGTTGTTTTGGGATGTGTCCTTCCTACATCAAACAACATTGTCACCATCCTCATCACCTGTCAATTGGTTTTCAGCTTGACTAGGGGCAAGATCATGGTTGTCGTTGGATTCTGGTGCATGGTTTCTTGGTTGCTTGTAGGAATCATTTCCCTGTACATAGTCCTTATCCCTGTACATAGTCCACTACCCTGTACATAGTCCTTATCTCTGTATATACTACCTATCCTTGTACATATCCCTTATCTTTCATATCCATCGCTTGTATATACCATTCATTATAAGTGGTAGTCTTTCCCATAACTTGGAACGATTGACATCGAGTGCATTTCATATCTCCCATTTTACCCTAGGTATTCATAAATCAATTGGTCTTATACTCGACTGGGGCAAACACCTAATGTATGTCATATTGGTTCTTACATTGGCTTTGTTGAAGACGTAAAACCATAGAAAAATCCAAAAACATCACAAAATGACCCGAGAAAACACAAAAACATCATAAAACTTCAAAAGGACAAAAAAATCAAAACATTTCAAAAATCCAAAAAAATAGAGTCAAAGTCAATCGCACTTGTCAGTCTTTGTCGTTTGTCGAACTACGTTGCCTCTGCGACTGGACATAGGCAAGGCCATCTGCTGATGTGCCCCCGAGGCATTAGGTCAGTCCGTTTAGGTTTGTCTGTATAAACTCATGCTTCAATCCATATGTCTATATGACAAGTTCATTGGTCATGTCGAACTACGAGGTCTCTGTGTGTATAACGTAGGAAAGGCCATCAATCGATGAGCCCCTGAGGCCGCACTAGATTAGTCCTTTAGGGTTTGTCGACATACACAGTCCATTGTCAATACGTCATATCAAGTCATGCATCAATCTCGTGAACAAGTTAGCAATGTCTCTAAGTCAAATCAAACATCTTTCCAAACAAAACAGTCAAAACAAATTAACAAATGTCTACTACAGGATGTGTCCTTCCTAGAAACAGACATCATCAAAGCAATCAACCTGTGTCTTGTTCTGGATGAGTCCTTCCTGAATACAGATATCAGCAAAACAAACTATGTCTTATACAGGATGAATCCTTCCTACATAATTGACATTGTCACAATCAAACATAGCCTTACACAGGATATCACATCAATGGCATCTAACTCAACGTCTTATACGATACATGTCTTTCTGAAACTAGGCTTTGTCATGCCTTATACAGATAGTCATAACACTGAAACCAAACTCAACGTCTTATCCAGTATGTGTATCTCCTGAAATCAGGCTTTATCAATCAATCCTTCTATCAATCAAAACAAACCAGAGAAACAGATCAAGTTTTGCCAAATACTTCATTGGCTTTTTGACTTTATGGCTTATTTATCTTATCATTTTTTACTTGATGATGGGAATTATGTTACTAGCTTTCTCAAGGATGTCCCACGAAGGATTTAGAGAAGCTATGATGTATCATAATTATGTTTTCTTTGGTTGTTGTCTATCCACTATCTTTTAAATTGGATTTTTGAGTCATGTTACTAGTTTCCTCAAGGATGTCCCATGAAGGATTTAGAGGAGCGATGACGTCTCATGACCTGTCTTTTATTTTGTTTGTTGTCTGTGGTTTGTCTTGACAAAAAGACTGGGGTAACTTGTGCCCTTAGTATGAGTTAACGACACTCCTTGTCTGCAAATGTCTTTTATTAGCAAGTGGATGACCTTGCACACCTTGATCTATGTCATATCATGGTGTTTTTCTCCATTTGTATTAGTCTCGCCCAATGATGATAAAGTGCAATATTTCTTCTTTTCTACATCTTCACCACCATTATCTATTTTCCTCTATCCTTTTTTTTTCATCTTCTAGTTCTCTCATTGATTTTGAGAGCACACTCATGTTCTTTGAACCAACATGTCCTCTCGAGGGGGCATACCTTCACCTGTTTTACACTGGGGCATATTTCTTATCGATTTTCTTTGACACAACGCCAAAATGACATTGTATCAAAGAGGGGAAAATATAGACACCAAAATCTGGTTTAGGCCTGTGACTTCAATATTCTTCATAATCTGTATTCTTCATGGTCATGATTAAATAATGCCAATTATTTAATTATTATCTATAGTCTGTTAATTCTTCTATTAATTAAATAATCTTAATTATTTAATTAATTCACACTTTTCTTTATTCTATCTAATTAATTAAATAAACGCTTTTTATTTAATTATGTTACTAATTAACCTTATCCTTCTTCTCAAATTAAATAAATGCCGACCCCATCTTTATCATATTTTCAACTATAATTTCAAACAAATTTTTATTTTCAATTTATTCATTTAAATCCTTTTCATCATTTAATTAAATAAATCTTATTTATTTAATTATTCTTCAAATATCAAATCTTGAATTAAATGAATTCATTTAATTCATTAAAGTCTATTTTTAACACATTTCTCTATATTTAGATAAATGTTTAAGTTATCTAAGTATTCATTCTCACTTGACACGAGATCTATTTAAATCGGTAATTTATCCCTTGATTTAATGTCTAAGTGTCTTTCACAAATAAACTCTTCACAAATCTATTCAATCATAGTTCTTAACTCATTTGTATGTATATGTAGATTAATTAACATTCCTATTTAATTAATTAAACCTTAAAAAGCATTCAAACAAAATATTTCTGTCCATCTTGTATTCCTGCCCATACATACCTTCGTTTTCGGAATATACTGAAACTCAAAGACAAAATCATTCATTTGACCTTTTTAATTCTATTTCTAATTGATATCACTCATGTCATTACTTTCGCTACCGCTATCGTAATTTTACGTTCATAAATCACCAACTTCAACCGGCCCGCTGATCTTTCAATCCTGGCATGTCGTTCGAATAATCATTTTTCTATAAATTGATCTAGTCTTCATCATTCCGATCTCTCTCGAAATCTTATGACTTTTGTGAGCACTTATCTTGAATCTTCGATGTTTTGCTAAATCATTATCATAGGCTATACTTGCACGAACCTTTGAAAATCTAAGGGCAATTATACTACTACAAGCAAAATGGAGAAGGACAATCAAGATGAACTCCTAAAATAATGAGCACCAAGAGATTGTCTCGGGGCTTTTTATTACGTTTTCTTACTTTCCTTTGTTCTTTGTTGCTTAGCATTAGATTGCATTTAGATTTGCATTGTTTGCTCTTAATCTTTTCTTTCTGCACTTTCTTGGGGTTACATAGTAAATTTTATTTGTTTTCTTCGAAAAAATTGTGTATTTATAAATTAAAACTTTAGTACATGGATTTATTTTTTCTCAATTTTGATATATTTTTAAGTAAATAGTAAAATGGGTGTGTATTGAAACACAATTTTTTCCATGGTACATCACCTTTCATTTTAATTATTTATCCAAAAAAAGATATACCATCTTGACATAGATTCTTTTATCTAATGTACCATATTTTTTTCAACTTTTTTTAATAATTTTTAGTACTTTTTCTTGACAAGATAATCAACCTTATATTTTGATGATTATAATCTACTTTTAGTAAAAAAAATATATAAAAATAATTATGTGTATATATATATAAGCTATACTTATAGATCTACAAAAGGGTATTTTTTATATGTTCTAAAATAATGTTATTTATATGAGTAGAAGTAGTTGAAACATTAATTTTTTTGAATAATATTTTTGGTAAATTGGTCTCAAAGTGGTATGACATATGCATATAGTGAACACTTTTACTTGGAAAATTTGTGTCCATATCTAAACTAGCTAAAATGAATCTAGCTAGATCATATGTTTGACCAAAATCAGTTTTTAGTTAGAAATACTTAAATTCAAATGTGTTGATAAATTAGCCGAAAGTATAACACAACTTTGTACTTTTACCCAAGTGTAACCCCAACTTTTTATATATTTTTTAATAAAAGTACAAGCCCAAAATAAATTTTTAAATCAAGGGTGACTAAGGGCTATACAAAATTAAGAAACATGTATTTATTATTCAAGACAAATCTATACTTAGTGATCTCCCAAGGAGACTAATTGAATGTAGTGAAGTCCCAAGATGTTAATTGTTGAACCCCTTTCTTGAACAAGTAATAAGCTTGCCTATGAAAACTAACTACAAAAGATTGATCTTGATACTATATACACTTACATTAAATACAGATGAGGAATTAAAACTAAACCATGAAGTAATGGAGATTTTCTCAACTTTAAGAAGTGATAAGTGTTCTTCAATTATACATAAATGGATTGAACAAGAGAGGAAGATTTTATATGAAATAATGACCTGAAATAAGAATCTTCTCTAACCAATTCAACATAAACCTTTAGTTTTGGGATCTAAAATTTCTATTTTACTATTAGACCTAGGTAGGTGGTGCCAAGCAAAGTGATGACAAAGATAAACTCACGAAAGCAACATAAATATGAATACTCCAATCAACAAATATCAAACTTTATTTACACTATGAATTTCCTCATCACTTGTTGTATTTAGGCTACAATATAGGCTCATTTTTATACTAAAAAATAGGCTAAACTAAAATCAAACTAATCCAAACAAATCCCTATAAGTCCTCTAACTTCCTATCCTTTAGTTAAAACAAATTTGATTTGAAGTTTTGTGAGAAACTCACAACCTCACATTATTTCATCCATCAACAAACATAAGCTTAAATAAAAATGTTCCTGCATCAGACTCCCAAGGAACAAAAGATTTGTTCATGGACTCCTGTCCATGAGCTCTTCAATACTTGTACAATTCGGAAGTTGTCATCCATGTGGCATCTTCAAGTGGATGTCCCTTTCATTTAACTAAGTACTGAAAAATATTCCTTACCCCTAGTTTTCTTGACCACTTTCTTGTCCAAAATTTCCTCAGGTTGCTTTGGTGTTTCTTTGGGCAACTGTTGCTTCCACTCAACAATCTGCTCTTCACCTTTTTCAGGTACTTCAATTGTTTGTTCTTCACCTTTGAAAGGGTATAAATTTGTAACATTAAGGATAGGCGAGATTCCAATTCCTGTTGGAAGTTCTATTTCATATGCATTGCTAGAAAATTT
>VDFB02086081.1:22008841-22045353 GCA_007258455.2 Sequoia sempervirens
AGACTTGCACCAATGGAAAGTTCTTGGAACTAGATTTCTTATCTTTTTTTCCTGATTTTGACACCATATTCCCAAGTTATGATTTTTTGAAAGATGGGGTAAATTCAACTAGTCAATAGCCAGTAGACATGACCCTTTTTATTTGATTTCTAAGAAAATTACTCATTTCATGCAAAATTTCTAATAGATACCCACAAAATATTTTGATGCTTTGAATAAAAACAAGAAGTATTTTTTAATTCCAAAAAGTAGAAAATGTGATTTGGTAAAAAGAAACTTCACCTATAAGGAAAATGGCCACATTGTGCTATCTTGATAGAGTATTTTACATGGTTTTCTCACTATTTGCAAAATCTAATGAATACTCAAATGGTTTTTTTTGTGACTTTGAACAATTCCCAGAAATTGTTTTTCTCTAAAATACACCAAGAAAAATATATTGTTTGAAATTTCTTGGATCTCTTAGAATTTAAATAGGTAGTCACAACTATGGTGCTTTGATACTATGTTGGAGTTGATAGTTGATTAAACAAAAATATTGTTCCACCTTTTGGGAGATGGAATTGGACCCATTTCACACTTTAATCATTAGGAAACCAAGATCCCTCAACCAAGTGACTTGATTGAGGGATGGACTAGGGGTTTCCTTGTGTGATGAAATGGGGGTTCACTATTAAATGAAGCTTCAAAGGAGAAATGCAAACACTTATGGATAAAACCCTAGAAAAATGAAATCAGATTGATAAACAAAATGAAATAGAAAAATACCTGGAGGAGTGGAGAGGTCAAAACAAGATCTATAAACCATGGAAATTATTGTCTCATATTGCATTGGGACTAATACACTAGTCTGGGCATATGAGTCTTGTTCTAGGATTTTTAGGGAAAAACCTAGAATTCTTTGAAGGTTGATTAGGATCCACTTAATGGTGATAAAAAAATATAATGGGACTAATACGCCAGGTTGGGCATATGAGTCTTTCTATAGGATTTTTTAGAATCTTTTTTAATCTTTCAAACATAGATCTGACACTGTTAAATGCTATCGAAAGGATATATTAGGGACTAAATCACCCAGCTGGGTGAATGAGTCTCGTTCACATAAATCTGCAAAACACACATCAAGAGAGAGAGAAAAATGTCATTTTGTTAGTGGATGGGGGTCTACCTTATTCAGACCTCGTTTGAGTAATTAAACCTTGAAATGAATTGAAATAACATGAAAGAATGATGAATGAACAAATGAATGTAACAAATCACCAAACCTTGTTCAATCCTTGTAGTGTAGATCTACAACTTGTATGAATTGGCCTCAAAGGATGTAGATATTGATCATGAAACTTGATATGGCTTTGAATGCTTGAACTTGGATCACAAATGCTACATCAACATGTTATCTCACAATGATACATGATACTCTTGAATTGATGCTCCAAAATGCTTGATAATCAGCTCTTGAATGCTCTTGAATGCTCTCTTGATCATAAGCCTTTCTCTTGCAATTGAACACTTGAAAGCTCTAGGTCTTGGAGTAATGATTCTATCTCTTAGATGCTTGCGCTTGGATCTTCTTAAGTGAATAATAACTTGAAACCTTAGTTATATAGGTATTTCATCTAATTTACCATTTAATAGATCCCAAATGCAAACATTCACAAAATTTGAATTGAAAACCTTGATTTCCTACTCAAAACCCTAAAAAGGCCCCAAATGGGACTCATATGCCCAAGGTGGCTTATGGGTCCCACCCTAGATTTTTGGGGTGAGAGAATGTTAGGGGGTTGAAATATTAAATGTATTTATTGAATTTGTGGAGATTTTAGTTGAAATAAGCCTTGGGATACATAATAAAGGGTATTAAGGGCCTATTCATAATGATTTGAAGGTCATGAATGCAAGACAGACCAAAACTTAGTGTGAAGATGTAAATAAATACACTTTACAACACTAAATTAAGGAAAAAATAGGTCCATTTAGTTTAAAAGGGCCCTAAACTTAATGTGAATGTGTAAAACACATTACAACACTAAATCAAGGCAACATTAGGCTCATTTATTATTAATTATTCTCAAATTAAGTAAGGAAAAGGGATAATTTTCCATTACTACAATAGTGAACTGCACAACTCCAAAAAATCACTTACAACCAAAATGCCTATCACAAATGAGAGATGAAAGAAACTAATTTTCTATGCAACCAAGAGAGAATAATTGAATCCACATGAGCATCTGATATTGAGATTAACCTGTAATTGTATTGTCAATTAAATGGAATTCCTAAATTATAATAAAGTACAATAATGAATACTTATAAAAGTAAAAGTGCAAACCCTAGATGAGGATTTGATTAGATTATGACAAGTGTCATAATCCTATGCAATGTGACAACTTGACCTATAAATAGCCTAATATAATAATTAAAAAACTCTTAAGTTTAACTTAAGTAATTAAAGTAATAATCCAGACATAATAATTAATTAATGATTAATTATTTTCAGGTGATCCCCTAATTTCTCCAACATAAATAATCATGAATAAGATATTATTATTATTATTATTATTGACTATAAAATAAATCAATAACTGCCATATCATCCCTCTAATATTTTTATAGAGTTTTTATTAAGGTTATTGAATTAAAATCTTAAAGAGTATTAGTAAGATGACATATTCCAATTTTCTTAGATGTTAAATATGAGGTTAAAATCTTCATATATGATAAATCTAATATTTTGGATAGCCCTTTCTATTAGGAATGTTTTCCAAAAAAATATTGTGCCTTGACTAATGTTTAAATTCTCACATAAATTCTTCCCCTATAGAGGAAATCTAGAGAGATAAAGATAATTCCAAATAATGAAACATATAATGGTTGTGAATTCATTTTTATGTAAAAATTTAGTTGGATTCATAGCTAGGCTATTGCTCTTATTATTTACTTTCTTATTGAATTGGATTAACTTCTCCCTTGTTGTTCATTTTTAACCTTCCAAAAATTCCCTCTTTTATCACAATGACATGAAGGATATCACTCCCTCCAATGTTCTAGTTAACTTCTCCCTTGTTGCTCATTTTTAACCTTCCAAAAATTCCCTCTTTTCTCACAATGACATGAAGGATATCACTCCCTCCAATGTTCTAGTTTTTCAATCTATCTAGTGTGAACCATTGGAAAATAATGGGGGATGTCATTTCTCATGTCAATGAAACAACCTCCTTCCTTCCCAAATAAATACCTCTAGTGAATGGTTGGCTTCTTACCATAGGAGGGGGGTTTAATATCACAAGTTTCTCTCATATTTCCAATCTTAGTTTTAGTAGCTCCATTCACCCTCTTTTCCCCTCTTTCTTACCTTCTTTATTTCATTTATAATTTCTTTTTTATTTGTGATGTATATGTATATGTATATGTGTGTGTGTGTGTGTGTGTGTGTGTGTGTGTGTGTGTGTGTGTGTATAAATATAATCTACCTTAGGAGAATGACAGGTCAAAGGAATCAATCACTAGGAATACCATAATCAACACTTGTCCAACAAGACCTAATGGATCAATCAAACTTTTACATGTGGTTTTCTATAGAATATCTAGGAGAAAAAAATGAATAATTAATGATCCAACAAATAATAGTGACTACCTAGGGGTCATCATTGCAACATGAATATTAGCATGATACTTATAACTAACTAATTCTTCTAATTGTAACTCAAAATTTAAGGATATTAAAAAAAGGTTGTTTGACATTATAATCAATATCATGATAAATTTGTAGCTAGGTTTGAATGGTTTTCACCCTTGAACTTACAAGTTAAATCAATATTCTCCCACACATTTCATGATGAGAGCATTAGTATCCAATTAGTCAAATTGGTAGCACACATTTAAACACACCTTGCCATCAATAGAAACTAAATCCAATTATTTTATAACACTTTTACTTTACTCATCAAGTGTGACCATTCAACAAGAGAAAATTAATTATTAGAATTATTAAACCATATAATTCACCATTGAATTATCATAACTGTTAGTCATCCAAATTTGCACCCTAATGCCAAGCTGCGAATGAACTTAGCAAGTTTGGATGTAACATGGGACTTGTTTCAGGTTGTGGGTGTCCTATTCGAAAGAAGACCTCCAGATTATGGGGCTGACTTCCCCTTTTGATGCCACCTAAATATAGATTTCTAAGGTAAAGGGTAAGAAATGCATGAAAAATGAACCTAAACTGACAATACCTAAGGTGATACACCAAAAACTAACCAAGACTGATAACATCCTATCACATTTAATCAATATCATAGAAAATTTGTTTACACAACTCACTTCCATATGCATTTCACATAAATAATTTATAAGAAGGTTTTTTAAACAAGACCTTTACAAGAAAACAAAAATTCCTCACAACTAACTGCCCTATTGACTAACACAACTTATAACCTGTTAACATGCATTTTCTGCTAAACAGATGCCTAAACATGAGACAAGTTTGCAAGGAAAGAGAAATTTCACAAGTCAAACTAATTGATCACTAACAGCATACCATGAAACATGAAATGAGAAGGTAAAATGCTCTATTTTATCAATTCAAAGTGCTTACTGTATCACAAGTCCATCTGAGTTACAATACTGCTCCATGAAGAAAAATAGCTCAAAAAATATAGCTATCACTTTGCTAGGAAGAAATAACTCCTCCAAAATGCCAAAATTAAGTTACTTAAGCAAAAAAGTCACACAACTCTCATGCCTACCCATCTAGAAGGTTCTGGTCAAATGAAGCACAAAATCCAAAAAAGAACCTTCTAAAATCACTCCAAAAAGTCCTCCAAATGGCCCAAAGTCAGGCCAAGTCTAAGATCACACAGAAGGTGTGATAAAACAGCCTCAAAAATGGTATATGTTTCTCCAAAATAGTCTAATTCCTCACTCACACACTCTCCTCATGTCTGCAAATCATCATTTTGTCTCCTAGCTTTGACCCATGCAATATGTGTGTTTTGAAAACACAAGACTCCAAAAAGGTATTAAATTTAATAACTTGATTTGGTGTATGATTCATAATACACCACTTAATCAAGTTATTTTACATTTCAAAGCAAAAATATAAGAGGGCTCCACCACCTCTTTGAATTACATTACATTTGCAATAAAAGACATGATAAAAGTGATTTGAAAGTCACTTAAATAATATCTTTATGCTTTGAAATAAAATGCAACATAAAATGTTATATCAAAATGCCTTCAAAAGCATGAAACAAGATCATAAATCCTCCAAGGCACTTGATCATGTTTACTTACTTCATTCTTCACTCCAAGGACACATGTTTGGTCAACAACTTCTGATTTTCAAAGGCAAAATAAAAGGTTCAAATTTGGCCCATAGTGGCATAAAAGGCTTCCACATTTCTTGGAAGGCACAATTGAAAGTCTTCAAGGCATATCTCATGATGACCAAAAGTCAAAGGCATATTATATGGGACTTAGCACACTTTATATGTTTCATGTTTTGAAGGACTTAACAAAATTTGAAATAAGGAATCAAGACTTAAGGCATACAAATTCCTAAGTCATAACTCATCATCGGCCCCCAATTTATATTAATATTTGTTTCATTTTTTTTAAACATGGGACAAAATTCCCATCAGTCATCAAAATAGGGTCAAACCCTAAGCAAAAAAAGATGGAAAATGTGAAAAAATCCATCATTTTACCATCAAGCATTTTGGCAGACATGCCGCCGCCATAGGGTTTGGAGTTTTACACATAAAATGGTGTTATCTGACTGCTTTTTGGAAATTTTTTGATGGAAAGTGTATGGAAACATAGGAAATGCATTCATTTGTGTCAAACTATGTTCTTACCCTTTTTTGGAGCTATTCCATTCATTTTAGGCCGCAGCTTGTAGCATTCTCTAATGAACTTTGTTTCATTTTTGTTCTCTATTGTTGTTCTCCACTTTTACAGCCGCCATAAGAAGTTTGAATGAAGCTTTTGGTAAAAGAAAAAAGCTTGAATATTGCAAAACTATGAGCAAAAGAGCTTTAGGTACGCCTTGAATCAACTCCATTCTTCTTAGATTTTGAGCAACAAAGCTCATTTCGAGTCTCCATTATGATATAGAGCAAAAACTCATTTCATTTTGTGTTTTGCATTGAAAGAAGGAAAAAACCCCACCTTTTGTTGTTGTTTTGAAGAAAACATAGCCATTGAGGTTGTGGCCAAGAGGATAGAAGAATGGCTCTTTTTGTTTGTGATTTTGAGTCTGCACTTATAGCATCATACATTGTGATTTACTTTTAGAAAAAACTTCAAATTCCTTTTATAGCTTGAACCCTAAGTGGGTCTCTGTCATTTTGAATTTCCAGGTTGCGGTTGTAAGAGAGAATGGTTTTTCATATCTTTCCCTTTTTCTTTAAACTCCATGATGGCTTCTTCCAAAACACTCTATTTTTGGCATTCATAAAAAAAACCCAAATGGGTTCTCTCAAATTGCAACAAGATTGTGATTTATGTAAAAAACCCCAAGTGGGTTTTGGTGTTTTTGTGACGAAAAGACCTTTACAGGTCATAGCCATGAAGATGTAACTAAACCCTTGCATTCTATATTTGTTTTTTTTTTAATAAGATTGCTCAAGATCATAACTCTGTATTTACATTTTTTTGTTAATAAATCCCAAATGGGTTTTCTGAATATTGCAAAAAAGATTTACTTAGCCACAACCTCCAATAAGTAATGAAATGGGTTTCCATTTTGATTGTTCTTTTTGAAAATAGCAACTCTATGCAAGTCTCCTTTGATTTTAGGAACTTGTAATAACCTAGATGGGTTCCTCTATTGGTAAAAGCAAACTTAGTTTTTAAAAAAACTAGATCCTCCAAGGAATAAAATTGTCCCTCCTCAATTTTCACATGTCCATAACAATGTTCACATCTAGCATTTGTGCCGCCACATCTAGATTCATTGTGGCCGATTCAAATCATTAGGTTTTCTCTCTTGTTGATAGGATTGGCTCATAACTTTCAGAGTATGTTTTGCATTGATTGTTGAAGTGGCCAATCCCTTCCACATCATAAATTGAGTCATCTTCACAGAATGCACTCACATCAGAAATGTGTAGCTCATTGCACTCTTTTCATTCAGAATGACCATTGCAGTGACGTTGAATAGGTGATATGTTCTTCTAACCTTCACAATTGCATCTAAAAATGTTTATTTTTTCATTTCTTCTCTGTGCATTCCTATTACATTCACTTATGCATGTGCAGTCCACCTTTATTTTATCAACTATAGATAAATCTTTCTATAGCTAAACATGATTATCTTGTTGCTTACCTAAATTCTGACTTCCATAATCATATTTTTCCTTTGAAGGGCTATAGTCATTTTCTTCTTTAGATGAGATATTCAATAGATTATATTCATGCATCCCAAGGGTTTCCCATGTATTGAAACCTCTATTCATTTAAACTAGATGCACATTTCTTTTTAGAGGCACAAAATAGACTGGAAGCACTTACCTCTATCTTAATATGATAGTGCATGAGCATTGATTGATGTGTTTTTCTTCCCTGTGGTTCATTGCATATATCCATCTTCATTTGGACAACTAAACCATATGATTATTAATGTTTATGCAACAAAATCTTTATCACACAGGAGATCACCAAGATCTAACATTGGTGCATCACATAGTTTCTCTTTTTCATGTAGTCCCTTTAATATGTTTCAAAGACTATGCATGTGCTCTCAAGTTGCAAGCTACATTGGAAGCCTCCCTCTTTTGAATTGATTTATCAGTTAAAGGCATACTACTTTACTTCCTTTTCATCATTCCTATTAAAATTTACACTTGTAAGTTGTGAAACTTGACTACTTCCCCCATTTCCATCAATAAAGTTATTGTTAACTGCACATATTTCTTGTGGAGGTAATCCTTGGGTCTGAGCAACTCAAGAAAATGTAGATAAAAGTTGTGGTTGATCATTATGTGGCACCAGACAGGGCAATTGAAAATGTTTATTATACTTTATTTCTTCTTCATCTAAGATGCAACCTCTTGTGACCATCTCTTGTTTGCCTTTAGTAAAGTCAAAAGACATGTATCTTTGTTGTTGTCCCGTATGACATGAAAATACATTTACTCCTAAGGACTGTCCCAACCTTCATGGTTTCCATAAAAATGCTTGTTGCTCCAAATGTTTCCCACCTGATTTCCACAATATTTATTTACCTTTTCAATCATGTGCAACATTTAACACTATCTCCTCACTTTGATCCTAGTGGGTAGACACATGCCACCTATGTTGGTGACCTGAAAGCTGACCATCCTATGTGATGTGTGGTTTTCCAATAGGGTTAAGGTGAGAGGGACCTGACAATGCTTTGGATTGCTCCCTCATTATTTAAGAGATGCATAATTGAACTTGATGCATCTTTTGAATCTGATAATGAAAGTTGATCAACCAGTGTGAATCCATATTGATTTAATGCATTAATAACATGTATATATTTGATCTAGTTGCTCAATTTCCTATTCCTCTCAAAACATCAGAGGGAAACATGCTAAGCTCTACCCTCGTGGGAGCCACATTTACTCCACATGCTATATTTAACTGAATCAAAATAGTAACAAGACTTGTCCTAAATCTACACATGAAGCAAACAAGTTAGAAAAATAAATGAATATTTTGGATGTGTTTGATGACTTCACTGATTTCTAGGACATCCAAGGCTTGCATGCTTATTTAATGCATTTAGGGATCAGTTTATACATGCATAGGTAATTTTTCATGTAAGGTTTGTAACTTTTCATTGATTAGAGCATTTCTCTAACATCATTGTTATTGCTAGATGTAGGAGCTAGGAGCACTATGGAGCTATGAAAGACACAAGCATCTCGGGGTAGCAGCAGAACAAGATGACACATTCAAAACCATTCATTCTCAAGCAATGACTGGTCTTTCTCCTTATATGCACATTTTATTTTTGTTCACTTATTCATGTATATGCTCTTCTTTGTTTTCATTGAATAAGTAAAGTTAGTCCCTTGGCTTGTGACGGACATGTACACATTCATGATTATCAATAAAGATTACATTTGTAACACAAATGGTTCTCTTTCTCATTTGTTGTAATTGCAACATTGGAATAAAATACAATATGTTTCATTTGACAATCTCTTCAATGCATATTGATGACTTAGTAGACTATGGTTTATCTTTTAAATGTTTAAATGAACAACAAAAAAGAAAAAAACACTAAGTTACCTAATTTCAGTTGGAAGGTAAAAATTAGGTAACATTTTTGGTGATATCTACTATATGTTTTCCTACAAAACATGATACTAGCTGCCTAATCCTATCTATTGGGCACGAAGTCACTCGAAAAACTAACACCACTTGAAAATAGCATGGTAAATTGCTATAGCTCACTAAACTCGCAAGAGAAACTTTGAGAAATTATTGAAAACCCAACACTATAGAATGAAAAATACCACCTAAATATGCAAAAACATCACTTAGGGAAAACTGAAAAATGCATCTAAATTGAAACTACGCTAACGTAATCTAACTAGCAAAGAAGCTGGTCAAACAAAACCATTGACAAGATTTGCAAAATAACACCCCTTTTTAATCAACAATTGATGCATTACATGATTATGTATTGCTAGAAGAACATGAAACATATGAAAATATGCAAAAGATAGTTGCAATGTTTCATGAAAGATGCAAAGAAACTCACTTACACCTTGATATTGATCATGCCTATTGTTGTCCTGAACTAGACAGGTGAGTTGAATTTGATCACCTTCAGTTGCAACTCCAAAATTAGCTTCTTCTTTAATTGAATCTCCATACTTGGGTGCAAGAATGATCTCTAGTACTTCAGTGGCCTCCAAACTGGCTAAGTATCTAATGGGGTAGCCTCTTGAAATGACAAAGGTTGAACTGCCCTTGCTGGTTGATTCTCTTCCTTCCTTCTTTTCATGGTTGTCCTACTTCATGGCTTCAACTTGCATACTGATTTTCCATGTTGATTTTTCCTCCATGGTTAGTGAACAATCACCTTCTGCCAAGGTATCTAATAACTTATCAAAGTTGTCAGCTCTTGGAAGGCTCTTAAAATTAGCTTGTTTAACCTTAAAATCCACATTATCACTCAAAGAGATGCACTCCAAAATAGGATTTTCTTCTTCAATGAAGGCATGAAATTGTTCAAATAGTGAAGTAGCTTCCTGAAACAAAATTTCAGTTAATAAATCAACTTCAAGCTCTTTTGTATAGCAGAAAGGAAACTCATCAGACCATATAAGACATTGCAAATTAGGCTCATGAGAAGTTTCTTGTTCAAACTTGTGAACCTATTGTTGAATTTATGCATGAGTACCAACCTCCTCTAGCAGGTATGATTCCTTGTCATCCAATTTTGAAGAAAAATGTTCAATTATATTAGTGTACACTTCTTCATAAAGATCAACATCTTCCTTCTCATGCATAACATTCTCAAAAATATCCAATCCAGTTGTACACTGCTCTTCTTCAACAACCACTTTCACCTTCTCCTTCCATTGTCCAAGCTTTCATTGTTGTAGCTTGTATTCCTCCATACCTAAATGTAGCAAGTTCACACTCCTAGTGTCCTCCATGTTGAGTGAGCTATGTTGGCCAAGGGTTTTCTCTTCTTTTTCTTTTTGGATGTTAAAGCACAGTTCCATTGCATGACAGATGGAGGAACCTCACTACGCAGAGCAAATGGCCATTTCCAACTTGGAAACCTATAGGAAGAAGGCTCATTGGTAGGTTCACTCAATTTCTCAACAAGTTCTTCTTGTCTAAATCTAGGGAACTTGTACTTAGGAACTTCTTCACTCACAGGATGATTCAACATTGCAGGAGGAATTGAGCTGAAAATAGGAAAAGAAGGGGTTGCCTAAGTTTCATACCTTAGTTAGGATTCCTCTGTAGCCATCTGCTTTTCCAGACATTCCTCATGTTGTCTCCTTTGAATCTCCATCTCCTACTCTTAAATGTATGCCTAGAAGGTTAACTCATCCTAATGCAAGTTAGCCTCTTGTTGTTGCATTTGATACTCTTGTTCTTTATTGATCTCATCCAACTGCCTACAAAAATCTAGCAATATACTATCAATATTGCTAATCCCCATATCATTAGCATTTTGGGGCTGCAAATGAGAACATGACTATTTTTTTAGAACAAAGTATCCTTCTTGAGGCTGGTTCTGGGCATATACTGGTTGATATTGAGATTGAGAAAGAGTGGGAGGGAAGGAAACATCATGAGAATGTTGGTAACTTGCTTCCACAAGGTTATTTGAAACAAAACCAGCAAGCTATTCGGTATGATATGGCTGGTAAGAGGTTAGACATGCATGATTTTCATGGAATGGTGGGTAATTGGAATTTTCATGATATGTTGGGTGATATGACATGTTTCCATGAAATATGGACATGTTTATTCATTCAAAAGCTGGAAAATGAGCAAAAATATGATTTACTTGAATCTAGCCAACACTTGATCATACTAAAACCAATAAAACTTATCGTAGTCACCAGGTATGTAAATAAAATGCCTCTAAAATGCTAAGACTACTATTGCACACACCAAACAACAACAATAAAATCTGAAAAAATGAACTGAGAAGCAGTTCACTATCCCACCGAACGTTCCAAAACTATTAGTCATCCAAATTTGCACCCTAATGCCAAGTTGTGAATGAGCTTAGTAGGTTTGGATGTAACATGGGACTACTTTTAGGTTGTGGATGTCCTATTTGAAATAAAACCTCCATATTTTGGAGTTGGCTTCCCCTTTTGATGCCACCTAACTACTAATTTCTAAGATAAAGGGTAAGAAATGCATGAAAAATGAGCCTAAACTAAAAATTCCTAAGGTGATACACCAAAAACTAACTAGGACCTGATAACAACCTATCACATTCAAATCAATATCACAAAAAATGTGTTTACACAACTCACTTCCATATCCATTTCACATAAATAATTTATAAGAATGTTTTTTAAATAGGACCTTTAGGAGGAAACAAAAATGTCTCACAACTAACTACGCTATTGACTAACACAACTTATAACCTGTTAACATGCATTGTCTGATAAACAGATGCCTAAACATGAGACACATTTGCAAGGAAAGATTAATTTCACAAGTCAAACTGATCAATCACTAACATCATACCATGAAACATGAAATGAGAAGGTAAAATGCTCTATTTTATCAATTCAAAGTGCTTACTGTATCACAAATCCATTTGAGTTACAATATTTCTCCATGATGAAAAATAGATCCAAAAAAAAAGCTATCACTCTATTGGAAAGAAAGAACACCTCCAAAATTCCAAAATGAAGTTACCTAAGCAAACAAATCACACAACTCTCATACCTGCACATTTAGAAGGTTCTAGTCGGATGAGGCACAAAAGCCAAAAAAGAACCTTCTAAAATCACTCTAAAAGTCCTCTAAATGACCCAAAGTCAATCCAAGTACAAGATCACACTGAAGGTGTGATAAAACAGCCTCCAAAATGGCACATGTTTCTCCAAAATAGTCAAATTCCTCACTCACACACTCTTCTCATGTCTGCAAGTCATTATTTTGTCTCCTAGTTTTGACCCATGCAATATGTGTGTTTTGAAAACACAAGACTCCAAAAAGGTATTAAATATAATAACTTGATTCGGTGTATGATTCATAATACACCACTTAATCAAGTTATTTTACATTTCAAAGAAAAAATATAAGAGGGTTCCACCACCTCTTTGAATTACATTACATTTGCAATAAAAGAAATGATAAAAGTGATTTGCAAGTCACTTAAATAATATCTTTACATTTTGAAATAAAATGCAATATAAAATGTTATATCAAAATTCCTTCAAAAGCATGAAACAAGATAAAAAATCCTCCAAAGGAACTTGATCATGTTTACTTACTTCATTCTGCACTCCAAGGACACATGTTTGGTCAACACCTTATGATTTTCAAAGGCAAAATAAAAGGTTCAAATTTGGCCGATAGTGGCATAAAAGGCCTCCACACTTCTTGGAAGGCACAATTGAAAGTCTTCAAGGAATATCTCATGATGACCAAGGGTCAAAGGCTTATTATATGGGACTTAGAACACTTTATATGTGGGTATGTGCAGGATCATGACGGGCCAAAAAGTGGCAATATGATGGGTATGTGGCTGACGACTATTTTTTTACCCACAATTGATGAAACGAAAAGGGTTTTTAAAGGAGGTTATTAGCTTTCCACCAATATAAATTATGTTTTACTTTGAATTTAATAAGTAATTATTATTCATTTTCTATTCAAATTACGACTAAAGTCCTGATTGATAGGCTGATTGAAAAACATCTATAGCTTTCAAATGGTATCAAATTTTTGAATCCAAAACATGCTTCACATACTATAGGATTAAGAAAATAAAAATTGAATTTCATGAAGTTTTGACCAAGTTAAGGTGGTTAGACATCGATTTTTTATATTTTAAAAATTGTAATAAAAAATTATAATTAATTATTTACTTAGAAAAAATACCAAAAAATACACATCACATTAGGGCATGAGTCCTCTACTTATATCTAAAATATTATAAAAAAATATTATCATTTTATTGTGGTTAGGGTGGTCAGATAGACACCTAATTCTTATTTTTCCCTAAAATTTAAGTACCACTGCATTGAAATTTCAAATTTTCACCAAATAGATTTTTTAAAACAAACCTAGTAGTTTAGAAACTACATTCAATTTTCTATAGATTCTATTCTTACATATTTTTGAAATAATATAGATAACTTATTCAAATTTTTATGTCAAGTTGCCTAACTCTGATTTTTCTAAATTTTTTTGCCACTTAAGGGCCTATTTTTTCCATCATGATCTTGCACATACCCATGTTTCTAGTTTTGAAGGACTTAACAAATTTTGAAATAAGGCATCAAGACTTAAGGCATAAAAATGCCTAAGTCATAACTCATCATCGACCCCCATTTTACATTAATATGTGTTTCATTTTTTTTAAACATGGGACAAAATTCCCATCGGTCATCAAAATAGAGTCAAACCCTAAGCAACAAAAGATGGAAAATGTGAAAAAAAACATCATTTTACCATCAAGCATTTTGGCAGAGACATGTCGCCGCCATAGGGTTTGGAGTTTTGCACAGAAAATGGTGTTTATGATTAGTTTTTTGGAATTTTTTTGATGGAAAGTGTGGAAACATGGGTAAATGCATTCATTTGTGTCAAACTGTGTTCTTACCCTTTTTTGGAGCTCTTCCATTCATTTTAGGCCATAGCTTGTAGCATTCTCTAATGAAATTTGTTTCATTTTTGTTCTCTATTGTTGTTCTCCACTTTTACAGCTGCCATAAGAAGTTTGAATGAAGCTTTTGGTAAAAGAAAAAAGCTTGAATATTGCAAAAATGTGAGAAAAAAAGCTTCAAGTATGCCTTGAATCGACTCTATTATTCTCAAATTTTGAGCAACATAGCTCATTTCAATCCTCTATTCTGATAGATAGAGAAAAAACTCATTTCCTTTTGTGTTTTGCATTGAAAGAAGGAAAAAACCCCATCTTTTGTTGTTGTTTTGAAGAAAACATAGCCATTGAGGCCATGGCCAAGAGGATAGAAGAATGGCTCTTTTTTTGGTGATTTTGAGTCTGCACTCATAGCATCATACTTTGTGATTTACTTTTTAAAAAAAACTTCAAATTCCTTTTGTAGCTCGAACCCCAAGTGGGTCTCTGTCATTTTGAATTTCCAGGCCACAGTTGTAAGAGATGGAATGGTTTTTCATATCTTTCCCTTTTTCTTTAAACTCCATGATGGCTTCTTCCAAAACACTTTGTTTTTGACATTCATTAAAAAACCCTAGATGGGTTCTCTCAAATTGCAGCAAGATTGTGATTTATGTAAAAAACCCCAAGTGGGTTTTGGTGTTTTTGTGATGAAAAGACCTTTATAGTTCATAGCCATGAAGATGTAACTAAACCCTTGCATTCTATATTTGAATTTTTTTTATAAGATTTCTCAAGATCATAACTCTGTATTTACATTTTTTTGTTAATAAACCCCAGATGGGTTTTCTGAACCTTGCAAGATAGATTTACTTAGCCACAACCTCCAATAATGAATGAAATGGGTTTCCATTTTGATTGTTATTTTTGAAAACAACAACTCTATGAAAATCTCCTTTGATTTTTGGAACTTGTAATAACCCAGATGGGTTCCTCTATTGGTGAAAGCAAACATAGTTTTTTAAAAAACTAGATCCTCCAAGGAATAAAACTTTCCCTCCTTAGTTTTCACATGTCCATAACAATGTTCACATCCAACATCTATGAAGCCACATCTACATTCATTATGGCCCATTTGAATCATCAGGTTTCCTCTCTTGCTAATAGCATTGGCTCATAACTTCCAGGGTATGTTCTACATTGATTGTTTAAGTGGCCAGTCCCCTTCCCATCATAAATTGAGTCATCTTCTGAGAATGCACTCACATCAGAAATGTGTAGCTCATTGCACTCTTTTCATTCAGAATGACCATTGCAGTGATGTTGAATAGGTGATATGTTCTTTTGACCTTCACAATTACATCTATAAATGTTTATTTTTTCATTTATGCTCTTGCATTCCTATTACATTCACTTATGCATGTGTATTCCACCTTTATTTCATCTTTTGTAGATAACTCTTTCTATAATTGAATGTGATTATCTTGTTGCTTACCTAAATTCTGACTTCCATAATCACATTTTTCCTTTGAAGGACTATAGTCATCTTCTTCATCAGATGAGATATTCAATAGATTATATTCATGCGTTCCAAGGGTTTCCCATGTATTGAAACCTCTGTTCATTTAAAGTAGATGCACATTTCTTTTTACAGGCATAGAATAGACTAGAAGCACTAACCTCTATCTTGATGTGATAGTGCATGAGTATTGCTTGATGTGTTTTTCTTCCATGTGGTTCATTGCATATATCCATCTTCATTTGGACAACTAGACCATATGATTATTAATGTTTATGCAACAACATCCTTATCACACAAGAGATCACCAAGATTTGATATTGGTGCATAAAAGAGTTTCTCTTTTTCATGTAGTCCCTTTAATATGTTTCAAAGACTATGCATGTGCTCTCAAGTTGCAAGTTGCATTGGAAGCCTCCCTCTTTTGTATTGATTTATCAGTTAAAGGCATACTACTTTACTTCCTTTTCATCATTCCCATTAAAATTTACACTTGTAAGTTGTGAAACTTGACTGCTTCCCCCATTTCCATCAATAAAGTTATTGTCAACTGTACATATCTCTTGTGGAGGTAATCCTTGGGTCTGAGAAACTCAACAAAATGTAGATGAAAGTTTTGGTTGATTATTATGTTGCACCGAACAGGGCAGTAGAAAATATTTATTACCCTTTCTTTCTTCTTCATCCAAGATGCAACCTCTTGTGACCATCTCTTGTTTGCCTTCAGTAAAGTCAAAAGACATTTATCTTTGTTGTTGTCCTATATGACATGAAAATACATTTACTCTTATGGATTGTCCCAACCTTCATGGTTTCCATAACAATGCTTGTTGTTGCACCTATTTGCAACCTGATTTCCACAACAACTATTTACCTTTTCAATCATGTGCAACAATTAACATTGTCTCCTCACTTTGATCCTAGTGGGAAGACACATGTCACCTAAGGTGGTGACCTAAAAGCTCACCATACTATGTGATGTGTGGTTTTCCAATAGGGTTAAGGTGAGAGGGACCTAACAATGATTTGGATTGCTCCCTCATTATTTAAGAGATGCATAATTGAACTTGATGCATCTTTTGAATTTGATAATGAAAGTTGATCAACTGGTGTGATTCCATATTGATTTAATGCATTAATAACATGTATATATTTAATCAAGTTCCTCAATTTCCTATTCCACTCAAAAAATCATAGGGAAGCATGTTGAGTTCTACCCTCGTGGGAGCCACATTTACTCCACATGCTATATTTAACTTAATCAAAACAGTAACAAGACTTGTCCTAAATCTGCACATGAAGCAAAAAGTTAGAAAAATAATTGCATATTTTAGATATGTTTGATGACTTCACTATTTTCCAAGACATCTGAGGTTTGCATGCTTATTTAATGCATTTAGGGATTAGTTTATACAAGCATAGGTAAGTGTTCATGTAAGGTTTGCAACTTTTCATTGCTTAGAGCATTGCTCTAACATCATTGTTATTGCTAGATGCAGAAGCTAGGAGCACTATGGAGCTAGGAAAGACAAAAGTAGCTCGGGGAAACAATGGGACAAGATGACACATTCAGAACTAGTCATTCTTAGACAATGATTGGTCTTTCTCCTTATATGCACATTTTATTTGTTCACTTATTCATGTATATGCTCTTCTTTGTTTTCATTGAATAAGTAAAGTTAGCCCCTTGGCTTGTGAGGGACATGTACACTTTCATGATTATCAATAAAGATTACATTTGTAACACATATGGTTCTCTTTCTCATTTTTTGTAATTGCAACATTGAAATAAAATGTAGTTTGTTTCATTTGAAAATATCCTTCATGCATATTGATGACTTAGTAGACTATGGTTTATCTTTTAAATGTTTAAATGAACAACACAAAAGAAAAAACATTAAGTTACCTGATTTCAGCTAAAAGCTAGAAATCAGGTAACAATAACATTCAAAATGATCAATGTTCATGTTGCAAGGTGTGTGCCCTTGGTCTCCTTTGGTTGTGTAACAGAGTGCTCATGTTTGTGACATTGCTTAATTGCCTCCCATGGATTCATTAACTTTGGAAGTTGTATTGGGCATCAATAGGTCGATATTTTTGTGCAACGACAACCATATTTGCAACAATTGACATTAGAGCTTGGGTTACACATTAGAGCAAGGTGTGTTCCCTTGTTCTCCTTGTGTTGTGCAACACAACACTTGGTTTTGTGCCATGGCTTAACTTCCTCCCATGGATTCATTAATTGTATTAGAAATTAATAGTTCGATATTTTGGTCAATGACAACTAGATTTGCAACAATTCAAACATTAAGGTTCCCACATTAGTATATTTTATATCAAGACACCAAGAATTTAGCAAAAATGAAAATATGGAGTTTGTGGAGATGTGACATTAAGCATTGCACTAGATTTATAGTAGTAGTAGCAGACTTGTGGCATGCAAGGACTGTGTAAAAAAGAAACACGACTACAAACGATGTTTCAAATATTTATTTTATAGTTGATATATATTCTATAATACATAGATTCATGGTATCAAATTTGAATTCATCATTGTTTAGATATATTAGGTTTTCATGGTCCTTTATAATTGTGCTGAATTTTTTGGATAAAAGTTACATAATTTTTTTAAATGATTATAATTACACTCCAGGATTCATAAATAGGATGAATCATGGATTGTAATCTAATGACCAAAAGCTTGATGTTAAAAATTAATATATACTTTTTATTAAAATATCTTTAAACACAATTTATTACTATTACTTAGCAAGTTAATATAGCTCATTTGGATATTTGTGAATTGTAATCAATTCAAATGTCAAGACTCATCTTCCTCAAGTATTTGTAGGAAATTTAGTACTTATAGCCTATGGAAAGGTCATTTCCAAATAACTATAGGAGAAACCATTTTTGAGATTACAAAGAAGATAGAGAAATTTTTGGAAAGATTGAAAAATGATTATTAGAAGTTGAGAATAGATGAGTTGGAGTTATGTGATGGAGTAGCATGTGTGGATAATTGATTTTTTATCAACTTGATCACATATGAAATTTAGGGAATTGGATTTAGGATTGAGAATTAATTCAATGTATGGAGGGCTTATGGTAAAAGAATGTGAATATATATCTCAGAGAGTAGGCGGTTCATAACAAAGCATTTAACATGGAAAATCAGAAGTGTTGATTTTTGGTGGGAGTCTTGGAATGGTTATGCTTCCTTAACAAAAAAACTAAAATATTGCAATTGGGTTGAACAGGTGATTGCCAAGCAAGGCAGGCATGTAATGCATTATGTAGTAAATTCATCGGGCATGGGAAAACATTATACTTGGATTGATGTCAAGTGTATAAATTCATTTCATAAAATGAAAAAGAAGATCTGAAAAAGTTGCTCGCAAGTAGGAGGGTAGTTCTTTCAGTGGACGTTGACGAAGTGTTTTGGTGTGGGTATAAAATAGGTGAATATTCAGTGAAACTTGATACAAAATTTAGAATGCCCAGAGTCGTTTGGGAGGGTGGTTGTCAGATCTGTGTTGGAATGAAGGGGTTCTTCCAAAGGTAGGAGCATTCTTATGGACTACATTACATAGGAGGATATCAACAGGTGAAAGGTTAGGCACTTATGGTATTCAAGGTTTGATTATCTATATGTTGTGCCATAAGTATGGTGAAACTTCCAATCACCTAATACTTAATTGTCCTTTTTATTTTGAATGTTGGGACTAGCTTTTGCATGCACTTAACTGGACCACTCTGAGATAGCAAGGTTTACTGGATTTCCTTCTAAGTTGGTGAAGGGGAAGAGGAAAAATGTTTGGGTTCTAGTTTTGTTCGTTGCCCCATCCATGCTTGTATGGAAAGTGTGGAAAGAGTGCAACACGAGGATTTTTAGTGGTCAATGTCTTCTAGTTAATGAGATCATTAAGAAGATTGAAGTTGGTATATGTAAGGTTACTAATGCCAACTACAAGATAATTCAGGCTTCTTGTTTTTCAAATTAGGATGACAGTTTGTAGAAGAAATGGAGCAATCTAAGAAGCTAAAGGGTAAATATTAAAACAAGTAGATAAAAGAAATAAAAATAGAAGTAAAACAACACACATAAACACAAGACACAACACAAATTACGTGGTTCACCAAAAATTGCTACATCCATGAGAAAGTAGGGAAAACTTGTATTAACAGTTATTAGATATCTAGTACATGAACTACACACATATATTTATACACAACTCTTCAATATAGATGGGAGAATATGAATGGTCATGTGACTGTTGGGCTTCACATCCCAACAATCTCCCCCATGAAATTCAACCGGCACAACCATGCACTGTGTCATCTCTACATTTCCAATTTTACCTTCACATTGCAATCAGGCTTGAAGTTTTTAACATCGCCAAATATTATTCATGAACACTTTGAATCAATCTTCTCTAGGCCAAATTGGAGTCAACAATTTGTTGCATTTGGACCATCTCTTTTTCAATAATCTGGTCTTGTGCCATCAACAACTCCCTCTTCAGATACTTTTGTTCTTTTGTCTCAGGCCTGTTAACATTGCTCCAATCCTACCATATACACCAAACTCTAGGTGTAAACTCACCTCCAAACTGTACATGAGTCACTTCTTCCCAAAACACATCATCAATAACCATTCTGCTATAGTAGGACCAATCTCTGGTTCATAACACCATGCTTGGTAGGTCATTTTTGGCATTGATCGGATTGTTATTTCTTACCATGTAGGACCTTCATCTTTTATTTCCTGCAAATGGTAGAGGTTCTCTAAGTCCTCATGAGTGACAACTACCTCCTTTCCAACAAAAGATGTACTTTCCTCAGGACTAAAGTTCAGGGATTTTGAATCAAGCATAATAGGTTCTTCATCTTTGGACTTGGCATCATTGAAATTAGACCATAGCTTTTTCAAGACATGGTAAGTTGAGAGTGTAGTAATAGCAAACCAGAGGCAGCGAGCATCAAAACTAGGAGGAGCAGTCCAGGCGAATCGAACCATAGACCTCATTCCAAGACAAATCAAGCCAAAAAATTTGTTGATAAAACACAATCATGATTTCCTCTCAAGAGAAAGAATTTTTCTGGGTATTTTATCTTGTATGCTAGCAGGGGGCATATTGTTTCTATACTCTGTGTTCCATGATCTACATAATTGCCTAGAAAAAAATAATTTGTTGTTGGTGGAAAAACACCATACTCAAACAACATTAATAGGTCTGAATATTGACCATGTATATCCCCATAGATCTTTATGGGGGTCTCAAGCTTGAGAAAATTAGGCTTGTTGAGCAAAATATCCTTAGAAGCCTAACACAATTGTCATGTATCTGCATATTTGCATCTCTTTGCCTCTACAATCTCTCGCTCTTCTCTAAATTGAATTGAGACAGGCAAAAACCCAATGGTTGCAGCATAATTTGGCCTAGATTCTTGACCACTCCCTAAGGCACCAATTGCCTCCATTGTTCCTCCATGCCACTGCCACTAGATGAATCGACACCATCCCTCAACTGGATGAAATGTTTTGCCTCCTCTTTTGTGGCAATTCTTGACTTCCTTTCTGTCTCTTCTACAATTTCTTGTCTTGCAGCCAAATTTTGATCAGATTCCAAAAGGTTGAGAAATTTTCCAATGTCGTCTCCCACAAGCAGGTCCTTGAGTTCATCTTCCCTCTCAGGTAGGTCCTCCTCTACACCAACAGGCATGACTGGCTCAAGCTTTGCAATTTCATCTCCAGCTTCTGATGCCAAATCTGCAACCAACTTGGGCATGGGATTTTCTTTTGGAGCCCATGATACTTACCCATCACATGGGGATTCACTCTCCTCCAAAACAATCTGCATAGCACTTTCAAACCTTCCCTCATCTAGTTCCTCTACCCCTTCTTCCTCTCTTGCTCTCTTTCTCCTTTTGGATCACTGCCTTATTCTACGCTTATTGCTCTTCTTCAAATTGTCATACTCCTCCTCATAATAAATAATATCAACAGTCTCTACAAATGACACTTTCTTCTTCTGTGTTGCCCAATATTCTACCTAAGGCACCCTATCTTCAAACCAGTACTCATCATCAAGAGCCCCATTAACTCCTCTTCTACGATCTCTACCAGATTCCAACATTCCTATGAACTTTTCCATAACAAATTCAGTTTCAGTATCTAATTCATCCAGAAATTTTATTCGAGCAGCCTCGAAATCAAATGATGACGAATCTTCAGTAGGATGAACAACTTCATCATAAAATTCTCTAGAGCCATAGGACCAAAACATGAGAGCTCGGGCCCAATCATCCAAAGTTGCTACGTACATTGTCAAAAATTCTTCATGATTTCCAAAACAGTTTTTTTTACCAAAGCTCTGATACCAGTTGTAAATATTAAAACAAGCAGATAAAGGAAATAAAAACAGAAGTAAAACAACACACAGAAATACAAAACAACACAAATTACATGGTTCACCAAAATTGGCTACATCCACGGGAAGAGGGAAAACTTGTATTAACAGTTATTAGATATCCAGTACATGAACTACACACATATATTTATACATAGCTCTTTGACATAGATGGGAGAATATGAACAGTCATGTGACTGTTGGACTTCACATCCCAACACAAAGTTGGATGTGATGTCTAAAAAGAAGGTGAGGAATGGGGTCAGGTGGTGGCATTTGGTGAAGGGAATATATAAGTTGAACATTGATGGGGCATCCAAGGGGAATTTGAGTGAGGCGGGGACTAGTTGCATAATCAAGGATGATAAGGGAGAATGCTTTATCAAAGAAACAAGGTGTCACCACTAACAATGAAGCAAAAATGGAGGGGTTGGCACGTTGTTTATGGTAGTGCTTGGATAAAGGCATTTTGGATGTAGATATACAAGGCGATTCCCAAGTTTTGTACTAATTCAATTAGTAATAATTTGGCCTAGAAATGGAAGAAGTTGAAACCTTGGCTAAAGAAGATATGGTCATATTTAAACATCCTTAGCTCATTTACGCTAGCACATGTATTCAAAATTATACTTGTCCTGCACTGAAACTATGTTGTGTTTGATACTCCATTTGTATTTGTCTTTCAATATGCAAATCATGTGCAGTAATTTGTATATTAAACGTTTTAGCAGGTTATTGTCTTACGTATTTACTGTGGACTTAAATCACTTATTAATGCTAAGGCGTTATTAGTAGTTGCTGCTTGATCTACGTTGTCGGCTAAGGACAGTTAAATTCTTCTGTTAGCACAACCCTTAACCATAATTTTCTCTTTAATGATTAAATTTAATGTTTGGCTACTCATTACATGCAAAAAGAATATATAGTTCTATAGTGTAGTTGCTGGAATAACCATTTTGTAGATAGCCAGAATAATTGAAATAAAGACCAATGTTATTCATAGTGTTTCTAGGATGATAGGTGTATATTTTTTTTATATGAATGACTTGTCCGAAAATCGTTTGTCTAACTAATGTGGTATTCTTACTATTGCAGCCAGGTCATATCAAGCATGTAGGTTCATTATCTTGACTTTATGTGTTTATCTTTGTATCAATTTGGTAATCTAAAGCAAACTTCTCCTTGCTAAGAACAAAACGTGGATGTCTACTTGTTAACTAGTTTATTTCTATATGATGTGTAGGTATCTAGAATAAACATTATTAATTTTCTATTTGCTTTATTGTTGTAAAATGAATAAATAACTAAATTTTCATGTAACGATATTGAATATAGGATGGTATAATTAAAATAAACATAGTTGTTCTTCAAGTTTGTATTTAGTTAATGTTTTCTTTATTCATCTTAGTGTTTAAATTTAAAAATTCACTTCTAGTTATCTTATTTTTGTTTATGGTTTGATTAATTTTATTTTATTCTTTAATTCTTGGTATCTAATTGTAATTTATTAGTTCTTGCGAGAGAGGGCATTACAATTTCTCATCCAAGAGTAGTTTTTTTTTTATTTCAATAAAAAAATTGGCCACTTAGGACCCCATTTTCATGCACTTATGATTAGGTCATTAAGGTGTGCCTTAGTAAAAATTATAGCATCATTATGTCGTGTCATATGTATTTTTCTTATTGGAGGTGTGAGTTGGAAACTCAAGCCACTAGCTAGGATAAAAGGAAGTAAACCAATTTTGTTGTATGAGACACATTGGATTCAAGATCAAGGGTTCACGATAGCTTCAACATCCATATAAATTTATAACTTGGAGTGATGTGAATTATTATCCATCACCAACAAGGACCATGCATTATTATATTTACAAAAAGGAAAGGAACTAAAGTCAATGAGGCATTTTGAATTAGGAAGATATTATGGACTAGTCATGTTGTCAATATTTCTATGTGATAGTATCATGAGGGATTTAGATAAGAAAATAGACTTATCAACTCAAGAATCTATGCTATTGGTCCATGTCACCATTAAAAATACATGAGAAATCAGTTTTAATTTTGAAAATATGGAAATTTTCCACCAACTTAGGAATAAAAAATAAATTTGAAATACATTAATTAATTAGTAAAAAGGTTGTTGAAATTTTCTCTCAAAACTCAAACAAAAATGAGGGTATTTATAAAAGTTATGTTCATAAATCTCCTTATATATCATTTAAGCATCCAAGTAGTCTATGGTGAAAGAAAGGGTTGGATGCAAACTACCCAATGTAGTGATGTAGAGACAAAAAGAAAAGATAATGTCCATAAAGAAGAGTATGAACACCCTATAAAGGACCTCACAGTAGTCAAAGACAAACCTACTATATGATAGTTAGAGTTTATCAAAAAAAAAATCTACCCAAGATATAATTCCCATGAGCTAATCACAAATCTCAATGAATAGACTAAAAAAATCTAATATTTAATATAATGGAGCATTATTTGAAAAGAGTAACATACAAATCTATTGGCCTTTTGAATGCATGAATCAAGGGGGTGACATATCCAAGAAGTATGAGTTAAATTAGTGTAATTGAGATAAAGGCATTTAGTAAAGTTAACATAGTCTAATTGAGATCAAGGTAATCTTAACTAAATAGAGCTATCAATTAATTGTCATCTATCAAGGATTGTTGAGGTAGTGGTAGCACTATACATGTTATTGTTAGATACATAGGTGAGAATAATTAAATATTTATAGTAGCATGATTTTTCTAGACACTAGCACGCTGCACGAACGTCTGCATGCCACAATAGCATCCTGTGACATTTTGACATTCAAACAGTCAATTTTTGGGTGCCTTGCCACTTGCCAACTACTTTTGTCAATGGTAACAGGCTGGGACACCTTGTAATGGCTTGGGAAGCTTCTTTCCCCCCTATATAATCTCTTTAAAAGTGATATTTTTAATCCATTTGGTCTTCTTAGTTTCTATCTTGAAAGTTCTATTAGATCCTTTCTTGGACATTCTCTTCTCAGTCTCTCAAACTTGTATAGATCTCTACATCTCTCTACAGCTTTCTACAGTAACCTCAAGCTCTCAAGTTCTCACAACACTCTTTGTAACTCTCTTGGCTCTCACATCTTTGTCTCTCTCCTTGAATTTGTCAAGCCTTGCAGGTGATATCTATCTCGTGCCTTGTATCTTTTAGCATCTTGGGATTTCTCACATCCCCTATTTCTTGCATCTCTACTTCATGATATAGGATCTCCTCCTTGAGTGGGGATTGTTTTTTATCACCCGTGTGTTCATTTCATTTCTACTTATTATTTCTCTCAATCTATCTTAGAGTTGTCCATGGAGGTGGGAACATCGAAACAAGAGTTTGACTGAGGCAAGCCCCTAAACAGCCCCAACATTTTCCCTCGGTCTTATGTGTCTAGGTACATTGAAGATATTTCTTTGTTGGAGGCTTCATTACTTGGTTTGTTGTGAGCACTTTCTTTATCCTCTTTTGTTCTTTCATCTACTTTATCTTATTTCAATTCTGTCATATTCTGTTACTTTCCTACATTCTAGAAGTTCTTAGTAATCAGATTGTTAGTAGTCATTTAGTTGTTTTCTATGCCATTCTCAGTTTTTAGTTCGTACAAGATGCTAGTGCACCTCTAGGACTCCAGCGCGTCACGTTGTCATCCATTTTCTGCACCGTCATCCTTTGGCCAAGAATTCACCAGTTTGTCTAGAAAACCTTTGTAAACTACTCTTTCTAATTCTATAACTCTCACCTTCATAATTTGAGGTAGTTTAGGGAATTTCATTCCTTGGAACTCTTGAGAATAAAGAGACACGTGAGAAATGAGTCCCGCTTCTCTACATTTTGGTGAACCTGACGTGAAAACACCTTCCCCAAAAAAATTTCAAGGAAATGCCTCGAACCCCATTTCATATTGTCAGGGTGATACATTGGCCTTTGGTCAACTTGTCTATATCACTATTTCAAAATGTGCTTTTTATATTTCTTCCTTCTATTTATTTCCAACTTATTTAAGAAGCTTTAAAAATTTCTCTTACAAGCATGTCAAAGTGAGTTCTTCTCTCCTTTCTTATTGTTATTTGTGGATCCCTCTCCTAAAATTCCTTCTGAGGATATTTTGGCACAAGAGGATGAAATCATTAATACTTTTCTTAATATCACTCTACCTTCTATTCATTTGGATGCACATCCTTCTAGAGACATGATGCATTAGTGAATGATGAATCCCTTCTCACATCAGATCCTTCAAGGATGGATGTTGAGGATATTTCTTTGAATGATTACTTTAGGAGTTGTAAAGAATTCATAAATATAATCTATGCATCTATGATAGGTTGAATGTAAGCGTTAGAAAACAAGCAGCAAACTAAAGAGTGCAAATAAACACCAAAACAACCTACACCTCAAGATTAGCCTAAGTTGGAATCAACACAAGATAAAAGCAACAAATGGAACTTTATACCTTGTCTCAAATCGATCCTTTGGTTGGCCCTTCAATCTTTGATGTGTATACTCCTTGGATGGCACAAGATGCAAGCTAAATGATGATGTGAGGATGAGTGCAAATGGATGAAAACATGAAAATGGCTAAGTGTAGGTTGAGAAATAAAATTGCAAGAGTTTGGATAGCAAAATGATCTCCCTCAAAATGAGAGAAAAGAGGGGGTATTTATAGGAATTTTGAGAATTCCTAGAAGAAATGGACAGTTGAGATTGATCCCAACATGGCCAAGATGTAGGGCTATGGTGAGTTGAGAACTCACAAGCCCTCACATCTTGACATGTGGCAAGGGGAGAGTCTTAAGAAAGATGAGGTGGACATGAGGTGTAAGAGAAGTACATGACATGGATGTACTTCAAAGGACCATAGGGATTTGGCCAAGATATCCTCATAAAGGATGTCCTTGTCCCCATGTGGATGAGAGGACATGTGAGGAATTACGAATTCCTCAAATATTCTCATGGGGAAGAGGGAAGGAATTTAAAATTCCTTAAATGCATTGGGGGATTAAATGTGAATTAAAAATTCACATGGGGAATGGAGATGCCTTGTCAAAAAAAGAAAAGCATTTAATAGGGTTGATTCAATTAAGTGATTATGATTGTGCAAGTACTTGATTAGATTGATTAATGAAGATTAGAAGAGAGTTAGATTCCACATGTGACTTGATGTGACAATTCAAACATCACATGGGGAAGAGAAAAAGGAATTTAATATTCCTTGGAAGGATAAAAGGAATTAAAAATTCCTTGAGAGGAGGGTTAGGTGGCTAAGAGAGATTTGGGTGAGAATGGATGCCATGATGGAAGGATAGGAAGATAGGGATGGGAAGATGGATATAAGGATTGTGTGGAGGGATAAAAGATAAGGATGGGGAGATGGATATATCAATAAGAAGTTAAGGATAGGGAAATGGAAGGGAGTGATTTGATGGAATGAATGATGTCTCCAAGGACTATATCACAAAGGAAGATAGATTCCCCCACTCTAGATATGTCATGTGTGAGGAGGCATGAGGGATGCAATAGAGAGGGATAGGAAAATAAAGGAGTGGGATGGATGAAGATAGGATGCATGGATAAGGAAGGGAGATTGAGGGTAGCATGACAGGTGGATCAGGAAGGTAGACGAGTGTGAATGACAGTTGGGATAGTGTGCGGATGAGGGGAATGTATGCTAAGAGGTGTCCAAAGCGTTCTTATATGTATGCCCCATTGTTATCAAGATCACAAGGAGGATGGAAGGATGGGGATAAGTTAGATATGCCAAGAAAAATGTGTAAGATAGGGAGGATGGAGGGGATGAATGAAAAGGATGTATGGGATGGAGACGGGTGCATAGCTGGAAGCAAAGCAGATGGAGGGAACACAAATCAAGAAATTTCCCCCAAGTGTAGATGGGGATTTACGCATGACGCTTGTTTGCTAGGTTTTCAACATGGTACTTATTCAAGGCGCTTGTTTGCCAAGTTTTCACCATTAGACAAATTATTTCTCTTTACTATTTTATTTTTTGATTTTTGATTTTTATTTTTTTGGATTTGTATTTTTTTTTTGGATTTTTTTGACTTTTTGGATAGCATGCGGAAGGAGATGGATAAGGATAGGGAGGAAAATAATTGGATTTCGAAGACATGCAATAAGGATATGGATGAAGGACTCAAGCATCAAGTTCTATATTAGGTATTAAGAGCTCATGTTTGAACTTACTGTTGGATGTTGGTACAACCTTATGAGGATAAATGGATTATGCAAGAGAATGAATTAGAGGGATTTGATGGGGGAGATACATGGGATAATGGGTGGGATGTTGGAAAGTATATGGATGGAATGATGGGGTGGATATGTGATGTGGAGATGTGTTTAGGACCAACATTGGCACATGTGGTGGTGGATGTGAAAAGATAAAAGGATTAATGGATGGAGAATGTGGGGATAATGGAGGAGATGGAATAGTGAATTTCGAGACATAGGGACCCAAAACAGACTTAGGAGATGAAAGGTGGGTATGGTTAGCTTTTGAATTAGAAACTTTGGATGTTCTTATAGATTTTTCATTTGATGGCATTGCATCTTTTTTCTTTGGGATCCATATGGTTTTGATTTTTGCTTTAGTGGGCCTTTGTGGCTGATGGGTTTGATTTGGATTGTGGATGTTTGGATTTATGCATTTTTATGTTAGCATCCAAAGTGCATTTATTAGCAATGGGATGGGTGTGAGGGGATGGACGATGTGGAGCAATAGAGGTAGGAGTATGGGGATTACGTGTAGATGGGGGATGTTTAGGTATGTGCCTTTGTTGATCCTGATTATGGGATATGTGAGAGGGATGTTTATGATGGATGACATGTATAGGCATTGGATGGGTGAAAGGATGAGATGGAGGAGGTGATCTTGGGATATACGGACCCAATATGGATAGAGTAGATGAAGGATGAGAGATGGTGGATGGAGGGATATAAGGACCCAAAATGGATGGAGCAGATGAAGGAGGAATATGGACGGTTGTTTTGAGGTGGTATGATAGAGGAGGAGGGATGGCAGCATATGATTTGGAGTGATGGGAAGATCCGACATTTCTTTTGGAAAAGGCTCATTGAGGACATCTAGAGGTTGTACCAACGTGTTTAGATTGTGAGTCTTGGGGAATAGATCCAAGACCTTGCATGCAGATTTGTTCTTTGACTTGGATGGGCTCTAAAATACCTTGCTCGTGAAGGCCTAGACCTTTTCCTTGATAGTTCATGTTCTTGAGCATTCGATCCATGATAGGATTTTTGTTATTCTGAAAACATGATGGGAGTCCATTATTAGGTGGGGATGATGGGTGGTATATACACTGTGTTTTTCTTCTGCAGGAGGCCACCATGGAAGAATGTGAGAGTACCAAGGGGATATGCAAGCGGTGTGGGGATAGAATTTTTAGGCGATGATGGGGGATCCTGAGAAGGAGATGATGGGATAGCAGCATTTGGATGGGTGGTATCTGGAGAGGGAGTAGGGGATATGATAGGATCTGATTTTGTGGTAGCAAGCTCATGCAATGGAGACGGAGATGGAGCAGTAGAATCTTGAATGTCAAGAGGATCATGGGATGGAATGGATGGGGCACTATGATCTTGTGGTAGACTAGATGGGATAGTAGGATCTTGAGTGCGGAGGATGTGTTGCAGCATGCTTTGGATCAGGCTCTTCATCATGTGCAGGAGCATGATAAATGGAGTCATGGGGACTCCTTTGGTGGGAGGGCAGGAAGGATGGAGGATTCAAAATAATCTAGAATGGATACTAGGAGTGGAAGAAGTGGATTGGATTTGGAGTGTCATCAGTAGGGTTTCGTGGATCTTAGGTAGAAGTGGGTGTTCGTGGATTTGGTAGATGTGATGGTAGGAGATGGGGACTCAGTGGTGGGGATGGTGGTGGGAGATGGGGACTCAGTGGATTCCAGAGGATGGTGGTATCATCAATGATAGGTGTTGGATATGGAGAAGGGTCTCGTCACTAACGACCATGGATGATGGGTTGGGATGGCATGGTTCCCACAACTGCAGGTGTGGAGTGGGAGATGTCTTCTTTGTTATAAGTCCTTGGAGAACTTTTGAAATGAGAGACTTGCATACTCTAGGATGAGATGGTGTGGTAGGAGTGGATGAAGGTTTATGGATTAGTGGGGGATTAGGACTAGGGATTGGTGGGCTAGGATTAGATAGGGGAATGGGATTGGATGCAGGATTGGGAATAGATGGGAGATTAGGTGAAGGGTTAAGATAGGGGTATTGGCATGGTGAATTAGGACACAAGGATGTGGGTGGTGGATTGTAGTACGAGTATGGGGATGGTGGATTAGGATGAGAAGATTGAGGTGGTGGATGGAGATAGGGAACTACGGATGTCAGATTAGGATAAGGATAGGTTGGTGTGGATGTTGGATTAGAATAGGAAGGTGCGAATGTAGGATTAGGGTGAGCAGATTGGTATGGGAGATTGGGGTAGTTGGTATATGCAGATGAAGGATTGAGATAGGAGGATGTGGACGAAGGATTAGGATGAGGGTATTGTGATGGCATACTAGGATAAGAGGATGTAGGTGTTGGATAAGAGGACGATGTAGATGAAGGATATGATGGGTATGATGGACATCTCTTGTCAAAAGTAGCATAAGGAGTGTGATTAGGCATAGATGAAGACATGATGGGATAACTCGATGGGGTGATTGGATTTTGGAATGTGGGTGGAGAAAGCTTACTAGCAATGATAGTGTCAAGGGGATCTATGTCATATACCTCTTGATCAACAAGACTTTCATTATCATCGTTGATGTAATTAGGGTTTCCCTTGACCACTATTGATAGAGGATAAGAATTCATGATGATGAAAGGATAAAGAGGATGGAAAAAAGATTTTGGATGGAAATGGACTAAAGCTCAAATCAGGATTTAGGGCAAGCTCAGATCGGGATTGGATTAAAGCTCAGATTAGGATGATTGGATGATGATTGGATTGGATTATCAAGGGATGATTACGACACTGAATTTTCTCTAAGATGGAAGTAGATTGATTGGGTTGAAGGTGATTGGATAGGGATGTGATTGGATTGTATTGTATTGGATTGGATTAGATAAGATCGATCGATGATTGATTGATAAGATTGACTAATGGATGACGAAAGAGACTACAAATCCAACTCAGAGATTATCTTAGATGACTTAGGATGCTGATTGGTCAGATTAAAGGTTGAATGGATGATTGCGGCACCAAATCCACTTTGAGATTGAAAATGGATTGATTGGTTCGACGATGATAATTAACTTAGGATGGATGATAATCCTAAGCAAATGTTGATGAGGACGATCAGATCAGACACTTAGGTCAATTTGGATAATAACCCGAGACAAAGTTCAGGGGATTTGGATGATTTGATTGGAGGAACGAACGATAAAAATGGATGAATGAATACTCAAAATGAGTAAATGATTGATCACAACGAGTAAATGGATGACAGAACAAGAATTCAGAATGATGAAAGGAGGTGTGAAATGGATGAACATTTACTCAGAACGAGTAAATGGATGAGCAGAATGACAGAACGAGAGTTCAGAATGATGAAAGGATGTGTGAAATGTATGAATGTTTACTTAGAATGAGTAAACAAATGATCAGAATGATAGAACAAGAGTTCAGAATGATGAAAGGATGTGTGAAATGGATGAATGTTTACTTGAAATGAGTAAACGAATGATCAAAATGACAGAACAAGAGTTCAGAATGATGAAAGGATGTGTGAAATGGATGAATATTTACTCGGAACGAGTAAACAGAGAGAATGGTAGGGTATACCCCCTCGAGGAGGTAGATGGTGAAGAAAAAGGTGCCTTGGCCAACTTCTCAAAAGTATGAAGTTGTATATATCATCAGAAAGAGTACGATAAAATGAGAAGAACTACCTTTGAACGGAGTCAATCGGATAAACGGTGTGGAAATGGAGGCCCCGGGAAGAAAGAGTAGAAGGTCAGGTCCACCACAGCATAAGGTCAGGTCTGCCAAAGGATAAGGACAGGTCTGCCACAACATAAGGTTAGGTCTGCCAAAGGATAAGGATAGGTCTGCCATAGCATAAGGATAGGTCCGCCAAAGGATAAGGACAGGTCCGCCACAGCATAAGGTCAGGTCCGCCAAAGGATAAGGACAGGTCCGCCATAGCATAAGGACAGGTCGGCCAAAGGATAAGGATAGGTCCACCACAACATAAGGTCAAGTCCGCAACAGCATAAGGTCAGGTCTGCTAAAGGATAAGTTTAAGCTTGATTTTTTTTTATGGATGGGTAAGGCAAAGGACCCAAAATATAGCAAACATGAAAAGAATTTAAGCCCGATAATGACTGGTTTTGCACGAAAAGACAATTCGGACATCACAACCCTAAGATTTAGTAGAAATGGGTATGGCCAACAAAGTTTTCTACTCTAGGATGAACATGGCTGCTAAGGAGTCCTCGATATACACCCGGTACATGAGGCCCAAACCGTGAACACCAACCCGTTACAAGCGTGAGTCGGGAACCTTAGCGAGATACTAAAGGCTCGGACCAACTCTTCAAGTCATCCCGACGCTTCGCCAATTACAACGTGGTTGGATTGGGGTACAACTTTCGCTCTCCTCCCTTTATATACCCCACCGGTATGCGTGGTTGGAATTGTCCCTTGGGGTGATGAAATCCCCAAGTAGGTCCCACTATGAAAATGAAAAATGGGGTGACTCAAGGACTTGGAAAGCTACGATTTCTCGTCACCCAGAATCGCCAAATGGCGCAAGGGGATTGGATACATCAAATAGCCTTCTACAAGCACGCCAAATAAGGTTTGTTGACCCCTCTAATTAAACTATGTGCCTAGTTTACCAAAAGACAATCGGCAAAAACTTGAAATTTCACCTTCGGGAGGACAGGTCCGCCACTCTGCAGGGACAGGTCCACCACTCTGCAAGGACAGGTCCACCACTGGATAAGGATAGGTCCACCATCGGATAAGGATAGGTCCACCACTAGATGAGGACAGGTTCGCCACCGGAGGACAGGTCTGCCACCGGAGGACAGGTCCGCCACCAGATAAGGACAGGTCCGCCACCGGAGGACAGGTCCACCATCGGAGGATAGGTCTGCCACCGGAGAATAGGTCCGCCACCAGATAAGGATAGGTTTGCCACTGGCGGACAGGTCCGCCACTCTATAACCTGAACCTGCAAAAATGCAAAAAACAACAAATGTGAAAGAAAGAGACCCATTTGTGGGTCCCATCGGGCATGCCAGAAATGTGATAGGTCGAACGTAAGCATTAGAAAACAAGCAGCAAACTAAAGAATGCAAATAAACACCAAAACAACCTACACCTCAATATTAGCCTAAGTTGGAATCAACATAAGATAAAAGCAACAAATGGAACTTTATACCTTGTCTCGAATCGATCCTTTGGTTGGCCCTTTGATTTTGATGTGTATGCTCCTTGGATGGCACAAGATGTAAGCTAAATGATGATGTGAGGATGAGTGAAAATGGATGAAAACATGAAAATGGCTAAGTGTAGGTTGAAAAATAAAATTGCAAGAGTTTGGCTAGCAAAATGATCTCCCTCAAAATGAGAGAAAAGAGGGGGTATTTATAAGAATTTTGAGAATTCCTAGAAGAAATGGACGGTTGAGATTGATCCCAACATGGCCAAGATGTAGGGCTATGGTGAGTTGAGAACTCACAAACCCTCACATCTTGACATGTGGCAAGGGGAGAGGCTTAAGAAAGATGAGGTGGACATGAGGTGTAAGAGAAATACATGACATGGATGTACTTCAAAGGACCATAGGGATTTGGCCAAGATATCCTCATAAAGGATGTCCTTGTCCCCATGTGGATGAGAGGACATGTGAGGAATTAAGAATTCCTCAAATATTCTCATGGGGAAGAGGGAAGGAATTTAAAATTCCTTAAATGCATTGGGGGATTAAATGTGAATTAAAAATTCACATGGAGAATGGAGATGCCTTGTCAAAAAAAGAAAAGCATTTAATAGGGTTGACTCAATTAAGTGATTAGGATTGTGCAAGTACTTGATTAGATTGATTAATGAATATTAGAAGAGAGTTAGATTCCATATGTGACTTGATGTGACAAGTCAAAGATCACATGGGGAAGAGAAAAAGGAATTTAATATTCCTTGGAAGGATAAAATGAATTAAAAATTCCTTGAGAGGAGGGTTAGGTGGCTAAGAGAGATTAGCGGACAACTTGCAAAAGTTGGAGGATGTGAAACATCCTAATCAAGGATTAGGCATGTGCACATCCTAATTATGGGGTTAGAAGAAGGATTAAGATTAGATAAAAATGATGGAGGGTGTGACATGAAGGGAATTAAATAAATGGAATATTTATTTAATTCAATTGATGGAAGGAGGATTAAAGAGATAAGGTATTATTGATTAAATACCTTAAGGATTTGGCAGAATTAAAGACATTAATTAAATAATAGCAGTATTAATTAATTAATGCAGATAAATGGATGCTTAGATGAAAAAGGATAAATTTGGATAAATTAAGTGTCCAAATTTAGGTGCCTATAGTATCTATTTCCCCTCAAAGGCCTAAAAGACCTATTATTTATCTCACTTCAGCTAGTCCTTAGAAACTCCTAAAAGGAGTTGTTCTATTAATTTTGTTCAATTTGATAGTGATTCTCCTAATCTTTCTAAGGCTCCCTCTTATAGAGCAGCAGCTCATACTTATAATACTAGAAGGAATAAACAAAATGTTAATCAACCTACTTCTTTACCACCTTCCCAACCAAGTCTTCCTTCAGATCCTAAACTTACAACTAAAGCACCTAGTGATTATGATCTTCTCAAGCAACAATGTGTTACTCCGGCTAATATCTCACTGTGGGACTTGCTTCAGTCTGCTCTGGTTTATCAAGGTATGCTTCAGGAATCCTTGCAAAAGATCATCTTTCCTTCTTCTACTAGGTTGGAAGATGTTACTGCATTGATAGCTCATATTCATGTAGATTCACCAAATATTACACTATACCCACAAGAAATCCCACCCCTAGAAGTAAAAAAGCAAGTGGACCCTCTAATGATTATAGTCAACATTAATAAAATCAACATTAGACATACTTTCATTGATGCCAGTTCGGTGGTTAATGTATTTAGCATTGATCTATTTCCTAAAATTAAAATTGATTCATCTTCTCTTGTTGCTTCTTCTCTTGTTATTTGTGGGTTTGATAATGTCAGTTGACAAGCCTTTGGCATGATAGTCTTGCCTTTAAGGTTGGGGCCTATTACTGTGCCCACCCTTGTATATGTTATATCAAAAAAATTACCATATAATCTTCTTCTTGATAGACCATGGATTCATGCTATAGGTGCAGTCCCATCTACCTTGCATAAATCTAATGTTTATTTGTAACAATCAAGTAGTCACAATCAGGGTTGACCCTAATGTTGTACACTTATGTGAGATAGCAATTGTTGGTTAGGCTTTGGTTGTGCCTACTCTTATCCCTCCAATATCTTCCAATGTGTTGATGTATACTATTGTGGTACCTATTACAAAGGACATGCTTGATGTAGATATCCTTGAAGAAGATCCTTCTGAAGCAAGAAATATTAAGTTTTCTCTGCCTCCCTCTTCTCAATAGAATGCATGTCTTGGTGATGATTGGGGCTCTTTAGACTTTACATCATCTTTCATTGGGGAGTATAAAGTCAACCCGATCTACTTAGACCTTTCAACAACATCATCCAAACCCACTATCAAAGATGGTTATTCTTCTGAATCATGGAAAAATGTGACCACAAATTTTAATGTTCTTAATGTTGATCCTCCCCCTTCTAAGGAAGATTATCATGCTTCTAGGTGAAGCCACAATAGTGGTTTACAATTGAAGTGAGGAAGGAAAACTCACAAAAAATGAGTACATGAAAAAAAAAATGATTTTAGGGGTTCGTATGAACCTATTGGTTCGACCAAACCCATTAGGGGTTTGCTAGAACCTGGGTTCGGGTGCACCCTTTTAATGCTTTCCCGCCAAGAAATCTAACAAAACCCCTTATAAAAGGGGTTCGAATGAACCGGTTCAGTAAACCCCTTATTCCTCATCCCTCCTCTGAGACACAAAAATACCCTAAATTTTGGCACTTCAGAACTCGGGTTGATGATGAAAATGGAGGAATCTTCACAAACCCAACTGGAATCGGGTAGTCCTCGGAACAAGCTATCCAACGAATAT